>QRFJ01000033.1:780549-908176 GCA_006176705.1 Cocos nucifera | reverse complement strand
CTGATTTTAGATCTGATCACATCTCATGTGACATCTGAAATCAATTATTTTCTAATTAAAATAAATTTAAAATTAGATCTAAATAATTTAGAACCATGGCTCTGATACCAGTTGAAGGAAATCCTGATTTTCGGTCCAGGTTCGTTCAGATCTGATCAGATCAAGAGATATATTTCAAAAATTTTTCTCTTGATCCCAATCAAATCTTGATATGTTTGAGATCTGATTCTTATTATAAAATAAAATTAAAAGATAAATTAAATCAAATTTAATTTACCTGATCTGGGTAATCCTATTACCCTGTTGATGATCCTGTTTGCAGCGGAAGGTTCTGGATCTTAGCCACGCAAGCACCTGGCCTCTACCGGTATCCACTCAGATTGGATCTGGAGATCCTCTTCTTCTCTATCACGCCTCCAAAAATTAGATCTGGATCTGATCTGGAGGATCTTCAAAACTCTTTTGAAGATGAGCAGTCGTCCTTTGCAGCAGCGCAGCCTTCTTATTTTTGATCGCCTTTCTTTGATCTGAATCGCACCAACCAAGGTCCAAAACTCCTTTTGGACGTGGAGAACAAGGGGAGAAGAGACTATGATGTGGAGAAGGAGGGGAGAGGCAGCCTTGGGGCGTGGAGAAACTATGATCTCATCATATCTCTGTATCTCATACAATCTGAGTTGGATACAGGATCTTATTTATAGACTAGCTGTGATCCAACTCCTCTTCTTCCCAACCAATCACAACCCTTTGTGAAATCAGATCTAAATCTGATTGGTGGGAATAGAGACCCCTGGATTCCTCCTTAGAGGGCGCCTAAGACCAGTCAAAGTTGGTTCTTAGAAGAACTCTAATTGAAATCCAAAAAGGAGATGGAGTCTTTGTCCAACAAGGACTCCTAGGCACCTCCAACTTGGGCACACGCCTAGGGTGGCGTGCACCCTTCTCCTTGCCAGGTTCTGGCAGGAGGACAGGCCCAGTTAGATTCAGTTCTGTATGATAATGGGATATGTCATGATCTCTATCATCGACATCATCGAAACTTCTTTCGATGGATCAGAACTCTTCTGATTCGAACAGCTAGAATGATCGATCATCTAAATCATTCTAATTGCTTCCAAAATCCACCAGTGACACCTAGCAGTATATGGTGGCAACCCATCAGAGCTGAATGCGAACCTCTTGGTGCAGCTACCTGTGTGATTCAGTTCTTCTATCTTGAGCCCCGATCAGATTAGGGTTAAGGTGAACTCGTCAAACCCTAGTCTCTGTCATATGATGTAATCATTCGATTCGAGTCCAATGTGAAAATCTAAATAAAAACTCTTTCTATTATTTCACTCTACCATGGCCATGGATTTCTAGACTTGACTCTCATGATCATCATAGAGCTGCTCCTCTACCACCGAGGTAGATAGATTCCATCTTGATGCAATCCAGTTCCTATAATGAACATGTCATAGCCAATATACACCTCAAGGTTCCATATGGCTAGGAGACCGAGTAATGGTGTAGTCAAACTATAACACCCTCAAGGTGAACTGCCGATGCATCTCAGATCAAAGAACCAGACACACTACTGCAGCATTGAGTCAGTCATTGACGAGAAGGTAGACTCCCTAATGACTATTCGAGGTGGTCACGCTCAGTGCCCTCGTTCTCTAACGAGTACCTGTACTCTCACTCTGGTGTCTCCACACCATAGACTCAAGACCATCTACTAAAGAGAAGCGATTGTACACCAACCTTCCGGATCAATCACCATCCTCGTGATGATCCTATGGTCAGGAGCAATTTATGAGTTAATAATGATTATTCATGTCTTAAATTTTCAACTCTTGAAAATATGAATTATCATTACCATTAACTCAAAGGATGTATCACAGACACTAAATACACATATATGATAGAAAATAATCCATTTATTGATTTTAGTCAAAATTACAATTTTGCCCCCTAGAAGTGTATTACAAGTGTCAGCCAATTCTGGCTTCTAGGGCACATATATCTAACAGCAAGTGCATCATCCAAATGGATATTTCGCGGTTCCACACGTATGGCGCATGTGTGAAACTGTCATTATCAGGTGATGGTACAGTATGATGTGGAGGGGAGGCCAGTAGAGGAGATCGCGTGAGAGATGCATTTCTTTTTTGGAGTGCTTGTGAGGCAGTTAGAGATTACTCCCATAAAGCCTAGAGACTAGCGATTGATGGATGATGCTGTCAGAATTTAGGTATGGAAGGAGATATGGATAAGCACATCTTAATTATATTTATGCATTTTACATGTTTACACTATGTTTGATTAGAATAATTTTATAACTAACTTTTGATAACTTTGTGTAGAGAAGGTATGACTTTTTTGATCATGAGAGGACTCAAGATATCCGATTGAAGAAGATCGAAAAGTTGTACCAGGGCTATAAGGTCAAGCTCCACAGACAATGGCTCGAGTACTAACGAGATACTCTAGAGGAGCTTGTTCCTTGGATACAAGACTGTCCTTCGAGTCAATAGAAGAGGATGGTTACATATTGGAGGAGCCAGAAGTTCAAGATAAAATTACTAACTTTTAAAATTTTTAATATGCTTAAAGTTATATTTAAATATTTTTTAAATATTTATTATTTATTTGAATACTTGTTAGGCTACTTCCTATCAGAACTAGGAGAATCGGGTAATCCAAGAGTATACGCACACTCTCGACCGTGAGTCTATGGCCAGTTGTGTGCATAGAGAGATAATGAATTCTAAATCTTACTAAATAAATTAAATTAATATTTTTTTTATATTTTTGATAAATTAATTTATTATTATAGCTGATGAGAGATGGAGTGATGCCCAGTCGTAGCGAGATCTTTCAATCTAGTCATACGGATAAGAAGGGCAGGCCGATGAATGCCGATCAGAAGAATTTTTATAAGTATTAAATATATTAGTATATATGATTAGTATTATAGCCTTTTTTATAAAATTTTATTTGAATTTATAATTACAGGATCATTTAGATGCGCTCGCAAGTGAGGGCCCAGATATCTCTGGCCCTCTTGACCATCTATCTCAGGTCTTGGAGCTTGAGCACTCTGGGAGGATCTGATGTAAGTTCGAACATATGCCGATCAGCTATTGGTCTGAAGTGAGCATATCTTCATAGGCTTTCACTGTTGTCGATCGGGAGAAGCTTGAGGAGGTGTTGGCACGGGCAGATCATGCTGCGATACGGGTAGATCGAGCTGAGAAGTGCACATCTCATCTGAAAGGCATCGTGAGAGACATGATGTCGATGCTCAGCACACGTTTTGGAGGTGCCTTTACGGGCTTTGAAGATATATTGGCCCACATTCTAGCTCCAGCTCCTCCAGCTCCGGCTCTAGCTCATGCTCCATCTTTCGATGACGACGACGATATAGATTTAGAAAATTTATGATGCATTTTTTAAAAAAATATTATAATAAATTTTATTCGACAATAAAATTTTAGCATTATAGAAATATTTTTATGTTTATAATATTTTTTTATGTTATATATCTCTAAATTTATCAGATAAAATATATAAAAAATTTAAAATTTTATATTTTTTTAATTATTCAAAAGCTATAGCACTGATTTTACAACCGATGCCGTAGACGTGCTAACTGTTACTATAGGCTATGTATCAACCGCTGCATTAGACCTATAGCAGCGGTTACATAACCGCTGCCATAGGTCAAGCTATAGCAGTGGTTTAGAAACCGCTGCAATAGATCTTCTATGACAGCGATTTTCAAAAGTATTCTACAACAATCGCTGCCATAGACCTACGGCGATGGCTATAGTGGTCGCAGTTAGCTAATCGCTGCCATAGCCTATAGCAGTGATTTTTTGGGCTATGATAGCGATTACAAATTGCTGCCGTAGTTCTATTCTATAGTAGTAAAAAAAAATCTTCAGGTAGGTAATCTCTTTCTTTCAAATGTTTTTTTTTCTGCTTGTTGGTCGGATGACTGATTTGAGATCGAAGGATCTTCTTCGATGAAAACTTTTTTTACAGATCCTGCTTCCAATGATCTGGTACTCCATCGACTCTAATCGCTCCAGCATTCGATGAAAATCTGTATCAATAATATTAAGTAACTAATTATTATATGCGAAGTGGGGCTTGTCTTAATGGTCAAATCCCTTGGCAATGAGAAGCCTAAGATTTATGATGTATTCTGTAGTTATAACACCGGTGCTCTCTCTAAAAAAGAAAAAAAAAAAAGAAATCAGGCCGATTCTTTTCTCTCTCCATTTCTGGGTCTGCTGCATAGATTATGCTTTGGTATTTGTGCGGCTAGAGCAGTTACATGGAAATGGGATCCTCTGCGGTACTTAGAAAGTACCGCAGGATGGGTGCGGTGCATGTTTGAGAATGTCCATCGGACGATTATATGATCCTTATCTAAACTATTTTAATATTTAAAAAAAAAAAAAATTGTTTTCTTAATCATACGTGCGGCCATCTATTTTTTGATGGATATCTCCGAAGCATACATCATATCCTACAGTACTTTTTATAGAGGATCCATTTCCAGTTACATATAGGAACTGTGCGTGTTGTTTGCCTGATAATTTTATATGAAAACAAAATATGAACACAAAAATTAACATAAGTGTAAGGTTACTTCGCTCCTCTGGATTGATTTTAGATCATACTGCAATAAAAAATTTTGTCCGGCAAATTATATATCATGAAGCCCATCCACAAGGACACAAGAAGTGGATCAAGAGCCAAAATTCATTGTTATTTAGTTTTTAATTATTAATTTTTTTCTTACTAGAACATGCCATGTGCTTAGTTTCCATGTGGTCTGAAGACGGATAATCATCAAGCAAAGCCTCATGCATCAAGGTTATTTATCAACAGTAGGTCCACATATGGCACCTGTCAAATATCCAAACAATTTTGTTCGTTACTCATCCCAACTGTTATAAAAAACATCTATATATAATCATGGTAATTAACAAGCTATCACGATGTTTGATTTTTCGTTGCATCTGTATAACTGAGATCTAGAGACAAGCCAACGTGCACTTGTACACCGCATACAGTCGTATCATCGGAGTAGAAATAAAACGAAGCAAAAAAGAAACCGAACAAATGGCAAACACCGGTACTCTCGACCACACGCGAAGGGAGCAATTCCCGTGTAAAGAATGTTCAAACAAGACCAAACACGTAGTAGGTGGCAGTGTCTAAGCAGCAGCAGGCGCGGTGGATGCATAAGCAACAGAGCTCGGAGGTGAGTCGGTATTGAGATATTCGTCCAGCTTCCTCTGGTGCACGTACACCTGGAGGCCGTTCTTCATGAAGAGGGTGAGGGACATCTTCTGTTGCACCCGGTGGCCCGGGACCAGCTCCAGCCGGTGGCGGAGCAGAATCGCGGACGCGATGGACCTCATTTGGAGATGGGCCAGGTCTTTCCCCAGGCACGTCCTCGGCCCTCCGTTGAACGCCACGAACCGGTACCCGTCCTTAGCCGGCTCGAACCGGCCCCCATCTGCTGTCAGCCACCGCTCTGGCCGGAACTCCATGCAGTCCTTCCCCCATATTCCCTCCATCCTCCCCACCGAGTAGATGGAGTAGGTGACCGTCGACCCAGCGGGCACCGCCGTGCCGTCCGGCAGCACGTCGTCTGCCACCACGTACTTGGAGTCCTGCGGCACCGACGGGTACAGTCGCAGCGTCTCCGCCAGCGCCGCCTTGAGGTATTCGAGGCGCTCCAGCTCATCGAAATCCAGCGGCTCCTCCACCCAATGCGCCACGTCCGGCCCTCGCGTCTGGCGCAGCACCGCCGCGATCTCGTCCACCACCCTCTTCTCCACGTCGGGCCGCTGGGTGACGGTCCAGAAGAACCAGCTGAGAGCGACGGAGGAGGTGTCGCGGCCGGCAAGCACGAAGTTGAGGGCGATCCACTGGAGGACGGAGGAGGGGAAGGCGTTGCCGTTAGCATCCTTCTTCTTCATGAACCGTGAGAGCAGGTCGTCAGAGGGGTTCTCCTTGCGCACGGCGATGGCCTCGGTCATGTAGCGGTCCACCACCTCGAGGCTCTTCCGGAGGCTCCGCTCGCTCCCGAGGTCGAGGAGTTTCTTGAGACGCCACAGAAAGTTGGGGTAGAGGAAGCGCTGGAGGGTGGCCTCGGTGGCGGCGTCGAAGGCGTTGGCGAAAGGGTTGTCTGGAAGGTCTGGAGAGAGCGTCTCGGGGTCCTTGCCGAAGGTGAGGCCGCAGATATTGTCGAAGGTGAGGCGAAGGAGGAGGTCCTGGAGGTCGACGCTGTGACGGTGATGGAGGTGGTGGTCTTCGCAGTGGTCGGCGAGGATTCGCCAGAGGCGGAATTTGATGGAGCGGTTGGCCCAGCGGGCCATGGCCTGGCGGAGGGTGCGGGTGGTGAACTCGAGGGCGGCGGTCTTGCGCTGGAGGAGCCAGGTATCGCCGTCGGAATTGAAGATGCCCTGGCCCAAGAGGTCGTGGAAGTTGGACTGCCACATGGGGCCCTTGGGGTAGTTGTCGAAGCGGGTGCGCAGCACGTGCTCCAGGTTCCTCGGGTTGCACGTCACGGTCACCAGCCCCTGCCGCTGAGCCATCCCCGGCAGAGGCAGCACGCACGTCTGGTACGTGATGGCGGCGCCCGTCGCGCGGAGGTTGTCCGCGATCCAGTCGTGGAGGCGGGAGCGGTTGGCGATGACGCCCGGGAGGCTGCCGAAGATGGGCCACACCCTTGGCCCTGTCAGCCGCCGGGTCAGCACCCAGAACCACGTCAAATATGCCGATACCAACGACACTACAAGGGCCATCACCAGGAAATGGATGCTGCCTTCTGGTTGCCGTTGGTGTGCTTGGCATTCTACCGTCTCCATTGCAGCTGCGGTTGCTGATGGGCCAAGGGGATGACTGACAAACTGATAAAGTTGTGGGTTGAGAAATAATGCCGGGTGCTCGTATTATTATATACTAGTCTCGGAGTTATGGCAGGGATGGGGGAGAGAATGAGAGAGGAATGGAATGTGGGGGGGGGTACGTTGAGTGCGTGTGCGTCACGCTGGAGGGTTGGGGAATAAGGAGATAACTTTTCTTGCGGGTCCGAGGGGGAGAGCACCGTTTGTTTTCACAACAAGTTATAAACAAGGAGCTGGTCGCCCGGTGCCCAGCTTGCGCCGACGAACGTGGAAACCGTCCGGTCACGGTGAACGAGCTTCGCCATTGTACTCCAAAAAACAAAGCAGGCGTGCTGATTTCCACTCCAGCTGAACAATTTATCCACTATTGCAATTGCGTGAACCCTTGTTTTGGTTTGGAGTATTCTATGGCTCTGGCCACTGCGACGTCTTGAATTTTTTTTTTTTTAATGATTGATCGACTGCTTCAAAGTAGCTCTGTCTGCATACTAAAGTGGATTTGATGAGAAAAAAAAAGGACGTTAAGCGTGCTTATGGCAGGGGGACAAGGACAAGCACATTGCGGAAAACACTAAAAACATGGGCGCCCTTCCGTCAGCTAAAAAACTATTGGTTTGGTTGGAGACCGTTCAACAACATGAAGAAATTGGGATGCCGCCGGGCGAGCAAATTTGAGTGCGGCGGAAGAAATTAATGCAGAAACGACACTCTTTTATTTCTGGCAATGAGAAGAAACTTGGGCGTGTACGAACTAACGGACATACAGGTTGAGCAACAGAAATTTAAAATTTTTCATGCACGAAAACTTCAAAAGATGTGGATCCGAACAAAACCAGGTAACGCTTTGGTTCAGTTTACTCTGCGTCTTTAAAAAGATTAAGATCGTGTTTTATTTTCACAATAACCACCCTCTCTTATAATTAATAGAGTCCAAATGCATCATTTTGATCTATTTTTCTTTTCCTTTTGGTAAAATGGATGCATTAAATTGCTCTAGACACCCATAATATTGATCCTGTATGACAGAGGTGTGACCACCAGCTAGACCAATACCTGATTCATAACCTTTTTGCTTTATTGGGTATCAAAGATCGAAGAAAGCAAATCTAGGTTCAAATCCATGTACATTTTAATGTATAATTTACCATATATCTAACTAGCTACACTTCTAGATATTTATAACGTGGAAATGAGCTACATGGCTCACTAATTCATAAATTTAATATCTGATATAAATTTAGCAACATTACATGCTTGTTGTTGGTACGAGCAATCTTCATTGGACACATGGCGCCGTCAAAAGGATCATCATCAAAAACAATAAGTTTCGGCCTTAGATTGGTAATATATCGATCTGGAATCTAGACTGGTTCTTATCAAAGTGATTAGATCGACTAAGTGATCATGATCAGATCGATCATAAACCGACCACAATAGGGGTCAAATCGGTGAACTACCATCCTCAAATATACAGACCAAATATCGCTTGAGATTGGTATTTAGCCGACCTCCCGACAATCGCAGAGCTAGACCAGCACTTTGCCAACCCAAAGACAAGTAATCACAGTCTCACAGTACGTTGGGAATATACCGACTTAGACAACACCGATCTCATCATAAATCCAGATTAGTGATTTACCGACCTTGATATCTTCCAAAAATCAGCTGAGCGCTAACCACACTCCCATCTGATTGCGGCCCTCCTCTAGCTGTATTACAACTAAGCACCACCAAGACGAAATGACCAACAGCTGCAACCCAGTTGGCCATAACAAACTAACAGCCTAAACAAACTCTCCTTAAGGTCTAAGTAATCTCCTCTATAAATAGAGGAACAGGATACTCCTCCAGATAAGTAAAAAGCTCAAGATTCATAGAGTTGAAACTCTACTGAAATCAATCCCTAACTTCCCCACGGAAGGAAGATCGAACCATCTCTCTACTCAAAACTCTTTCATTCTGTATTTCAATTCTCCATTTTTCACTATCTACTCTCAAGGCCTCAACTGATTTAAGCATCGAAGGATCCTAAATTGAAAGATATCTCACCGATTTTTAGATATATATGCCCTAGAAGCCAGAATTGGCTGACACTTGTAATACACTTTTAGGGGCAAAATTATAATTTTGACTATAATCAATAAAATAAATTATTTTTTATCACATATGTGTATTTAATATCTGTAATATATCCTTTGAGTTAATGGTAATGATAATTCATATTTTCAAGAGTTGAAAATTTAAGATATGAATAATCATTATTAACTCACAAAATGCTCCCAACCATAGGATCATCACGAGGATGATGATTGATTCGAAAGATTGGTGTACAATCACTTCTCTTTAGTAGATGAGTCTTGAGTCTACGGTGTGGAGACACCGGAGCGAGAGTACAGATACTCGTTAGAGAACGAGGGCACTGAGTGTGACCACTTCGAGTAGTTATTAGGAAGTCTACCTTCTCGTCAATGACTGATTCGATGCTGTCTGATTCTTTGACCTAAGGTGCATCGACAGTTCACCTTGAGTATGTTATAGTTTGACTACACCATAACTTGATCTCCTAACCATTCGAAATTCTGAGATGTATGTTGGCTATAGCATATTCATTGTAGGAACTGAATTGCATCAAGATGGAATCTATCTACATCGGTGGTAGAGGAGCAGCCCTATGATGATCATAAGAATCAAGTCCAGAAGTCCATGACCATGGCAGAGTAAAATAATAGAAAGAGTTTCTATTTAGATTTTCATATCGGACTTGAAGCGAATGATTACATCATATGATAGAAACTAGGGTTTAACGAGTTCATCTTAACCCTAATCTGATCGGAGCTCAAGATAGAAGAACTTAATCACACAGGTAGCTGCACCAAGAGGTTCACATTCAGCTCTGATGGATTGCCACCATATACTGCTAGATGTCACTGATAGATTTTAGAAGCAATTAGAATGATTTAGATGATCGATTATTCTAGCTGTTCGAATTAGAAGAGTTTTGATCCATCGAAAGGAGTTTCGATGATGTCGATGATAGAGATCATAACATATCCCATTATCATACAGAACTAAATCTAACTAGATCATACAAATAAGGGTTTGAATCTGATGATCATCAATTGAACTAATCCAGTTTAATTGATCTGAATGAGATTCAATTAGATTCAAGAAAATCGTGCTATCTCTCAATTGAACCTAATGTTCTTCTTTTACTATCATAAATAGTTGTCCTGACTGAGTCAAAGGAGTTTATGCTCGATCAGACTTGATCTGACTAAAGTCTGTCCAGGTCAGAAAAGGATTATCTTATTTTATAAGACAATACCTGTCATTTTTGGTCATCTGCCATTTTTCGTCCTTTAACTTTGGTCAAAAGTTCAGCTTTGACTGGTCAAATATTGACCATTGACATTTTGATTTCTGTTCACGTATCACGCATCTATTGGAGAGCTGGTGGGGGCTTGTCCCCCTGCCAGAAACTGACAAGGAGGAGGGCGCATGCCAAGGGTGGCGTGCACCCAACCTTGAGGTGCCCAGGAGTCCCTATTGGACAGGGACTCCATCTCCTTATTGGATTCTGATTAGACTCCTAAGAATCAATTTTGACTGATCTTAGGCGCCATCTAAGGATGAATCCAAGGGACTCTATTCCCACCAATCAGATTTAGATATGATTTTACAAAGGATAGTGATTGGTTGGGATGAAGAGGAGTTGGATCACGCATAGTCTATAAATAAGATCCTACGTCCAACTCAAAAAAAGAGAATAATTCTCTACGCCCCAAGGCTGCCTCTCTCTTCCTCCTCCACATCAAGTTCATCTTCTCCCTCTCCTCTCCATGCCCAAAAGAAGTTTAGGATCTCAGTTGGTGCAATCTAGGTGAGAGAAAGGTGATAGAAAGCTAGAAGGCTGCGCTGCTGTAAAGGATAACTGCCGATCTTCGAAAGCTATTTTGAAGATCCTTCAAATCAGATTTAGATCTAATTTTTGGAGACGTGATAGAGAAGAAGAGGATCTTCAGATCTAACTTGAGTGAATATCGGTAGAGGTCAGGTACTTGCATGGCTAGATCCAGAACCTTCCACTACTTACAGAATCATCAACAGATAATAGGATTACCCTACATCAAGATAAATTAAATCTAATTTAATTTATCTATATTTTATTTTAATTATTAAAATAATAAAAATTAGATCTAAAATATCTCAAATCTGATTCAGATCAAAGAAAAAATATTTTAAAATATATCTCTTGATTCGATCAGATCTGAACAAACCTAGTTTGAAAAATTAGGATTTTTCTTCAACTGGTATCAGAGCCAGATTTCTAAAGTATTTAGATCTAATTTTAAATTTATTTTAATTAAAAAATAAGTAATTTCAGATGTCACATGAGATGTGATCAAATCTAAAATTAAAAAAATTAAAATTAAATAATTTGGATCTAAGATTAGAAAATATGCATGACTAGTTCTAAAATAGAATAGTTCTATAGAATAGTCTTGCATGTTTATAATTTAATTTAATTAAATTATATTTTAGATCTATTTATTTATTATTTTTTAATATTATAATTATTATAATAATATTTAAAAAATAATAAATAAAAATTATTTAATTTTAATATCATATGAGATATGATTGATGCATGTCTAGACTAGTTGTAGAATAGTTCTACATAGTTATCTAGATTAGAGTTTATTTTAATAAGATTAATTTAAATCTAATTTTTTAGATTATTATGAGATAATTTAGATCTAAAAATATGCATGATTCGATACATGAGATGTATGCAAAATATGCCATGATTAGATCTAATTTATATATGAGATATATGATATAGATCTAAAACTATTTTGTAGTATTACATGTTCCTGATTAAGGCATTCCTCTTAGCCGTCCGATCATAAGAATGAAGAAGGGTTTAAAGGCCCTCTCCTTCCATCTGATGGGGTGTTCTTATGATGTGTAGGGGTGCTGTGCATTCGTCCTTAATCAAAAATCCAAAACTTACTTTCTGCAAAACCCTAGATCCTGAAACCCTAGGATTTATTGTGCATATTTTGTTTATGAACCCTACTTAATTAAGAATTAAGATTATGGAATATTAATTAGGTCTAAAATTGAGAATTTTAGATCTAAGACATATTCATAATACTGGGTTCGGGCTTGGGTAGCTCAATTAGGTCTAAGCGGTTGATCAAATCGAATCAAGAGTTGGTTAGATGGGATCAACAATGCTTAAATTGACCAACCTAATAGGATTAAGTCTGGGTCAAGATCGAGTCACGATCAAGCAAGACCTAATTAGGCTCAGAGGTTAGAGTCTGGATTGTAGGCTAACCCAATTGGTTCTGG
Source organism: Cocos nucifera (assembly GCA_006176705.1). Classification (NCBI taxonomy): domain Eukaryota; kingdom Viridiplantae; phylum Streptophyta; class Magnoliopsida; order Arecales; family Arecaceae; genus Cocos; species Cocos nucifera. The sequence continues at coordinate 895,904 of QRFJ01000033.1, read as the reverse complement.
CTCAATAATTTGGTGTCTAAGGTAAGTTTGGCAGATACGACCGACTGATTTTTAATTGGAAGCTACTCGACCTGAATGCATTCTTGTACGAGTTAATGGCATATCCCTTCCACCGGTCTCACTTACCTAGGCCATATCTGTTGACTCAGTTCTGATTTAAGGTGGTCAATAATCCGAAGCTAACCCATGCCACTAGGTTAGTCATAATTGTTATGACTATGATAAGTCTAGTTTAATGAGACCTGAATCAATTCTTCCTAAGAAAAGATTAAGTCTGAGGTCTTCCACCATTGTAGATGTGCGGGCCCTTCTCGGGGTTGATTGTTCTCGACTGGATACAGTGGCTCAGTTGCATCCGAAAAGATGCAACCATGTCTATTAGGCATTGGATGCTATGGGCTGGAGGATGAGTTGGGCTCAATATTCTGGATACGGTGAGAGACTCAATTAGAAATCCAGTCTGTGCAAATGGTGGGTCTGACTTAACTAAGGAGTGGATCAATATTTCTGGATACGGTGAGATTCATGAATTAGAGATCAAGTTTGGATGCACCATGATTAGAGAATCATTGAACAAGAGTTGTTCACTCATTGGCTAACCCATCACCAATAACTGTTAGGTGAGGTGATGAGTCAGTTGGTGAGACCGCACCATCCACTAGAAATCATTAATCATGGAGATTTTCGCATCTCTACAGAGAAAGTGTAGGGATCCAAAAAAATAGTGGAAGCTAATTTATTTAAAAATAAAATTTTTAAATAAATTGGTCAAGTCATAATTACAGTATCTAACTAGAATCTTTGACTCTCTATAGAAAAATGTCTGCGTCCAATCCATTAGCACGTATCCTAGATATGCATAGATTGACCGGATCTAATTATAAAGATTGGCTCAAAAACTATAAAATCATTTTGAATTTTGAGAAGTTAACCCATGTATTGGATCAGGACCCTCCCACCTTACCAGCCCGTCCATCCGCTGAACAGAGAGCGTCTCTAGAAAAATGGATAAACGAAGATAATAAAGTCAGATATTACATGTTGGACTCGATATCTGATTAGCTCCAGTGCCAACATGAAGATATTGGGACTGCTAGCCAAATGTTGGCTCACCTACAAGAGATGTTTAGTGAACAGAGTCACGCAGCCAAGTATCAAGTCACAAAATGACATTTTAAGGCTAAGATGCATATTGGGCAGTCAGTCCAAGATCACTATCTGATGATGATCAAGGACTTGGAAGAGCTTGAGAAGCTCAATGTGAAGTTAGACTTGGATCTGCAAAATGATGTTATTCTACAATCTTTGACTGATGCATATGGGCAATTCATCATGAATTACCACATGCATAAAATTCAAAATTCTTTGACCGAATTAATGAACATACTGATCACCGCTGAGCTTTCTATGAAAGATTCTAAAGGCTCAGTTCTTGCTATGGAACGGACTTCTTCCAAAAAAAAAGTCTTCTGAAAAGAAAAATAAATCTACGAAAAAGCAGAAGGTGGAAGGAAGAAAGAAGAAGAAGGCAGAGCCGAAGAAGAAGGCCGCTGTCAAAGAAAAGTATTTTCATTGCAACAGCGATAGCCACTAAAAGTGGAACTGTCCTACTTACCTGACCACCCTAAAGAACAAGAAGGAAGGTCCTTCTGGAGGTATGCTTATTATTGAGTCTAGCCTTATAATTTCTTCCACATCCAATTGGATGCTTGACTCTGATTCTAGTGCTCATCTGTATACTTCCATACAGGGTCTTGATGATAGTAGGAGATTGAGGGATGGAGATATGATCCTATGCATCGAAAATGAAGTAAGAATTGCTGCAGTGGTGATGAAAACATACCCTCTTCGATTACCATCTGGTTTAGACTTAGTTTTGAAAGACTGTTATTATGTGCCTGCAGCTAGCAGGAATTTGATTTCTATTTCATGCTTAGCACTAGAAGGCTATGTGATTACCTTCTTTAAGGACCATTGTAACATTCTTTATGAAAAAAATAAAATTGCAAATGGTTTTCTTATTAACGGTCTTTATCAGCTACATATTGATGTATCTGTTCTAACTATCGAGCAAAATGTGAATGCCAAACGACCTAGGGATAGTCCAAATGACAGGTATCTATGGCACCTGAGATTAGGTCATATAGCAGAAGATAGGATCAACAAATTGGAGAAAAATGGGCTATTGAGTCCATTGACTTCTGAGTCATATCCAACTTGTGAATCTTGTCTTCAAGGCAAAATGACTAAACTCCCTTTTGTAGGACATGGGGAAAGGGCCACAGATCTCCTTGCCCTAGTACATACTGATGTGTGCGGCCCATTTGATGTGCCGACTAGAGGCAATTTTGTCTACTTCATTACCTTTACCGATGATCTGTCTAGGTATGGGTATGTGTATCTTATGAGACATAAGTCTGAAGCTTTTGAAAAGTTCAAAGAATTCAGACATGAAGTAGAAAAATAAACTAGAAAATCCATTAAGGTTCTTCGATCAGATCGAGGAGGTGAATACCTTAGCCAGAAAATTCCTAGACTATCTCAAGAAAAATGGCATAGTCTCTCAATGGACTCCACCAGGAACACCTCAACTCAATGGGGTTTCAGAATGGAGAAATCGGACTCTATTGGATATGGTCCGATCCATGATGAGCTTCACAGACCTTCCCTGATTTTTTTTGGAGATACTCATTGTTAACTTTAATTTATCTACTGAATAGGATTTCCTCTAAAATCCGTTCCTACCACACCGTATGAGATATGGCACGGTAAGAAACCAAGTCTGAGTCATCTCAGAATTTGGGGTTGTCCGGCTCATGTCAAAAGACAACAAGCGGACAAGTTAGAGTTTAGGTCCTTCAGAGCTCGATTCATAGGATATCCTAAAGAGTCATTAGGATACTATTTCTACATTCCAGAAGACCACAATGTGATTGTGAGTCGACATGCCATCTTTCTTGAAAAATAGTTTATTCAAGATAGCGGCATTGGAAAGCAGATTAAGCTTGATGAGAAAGTCTCACAAGTACAACGAGCTAAGGACCAATTGGAACCAAATCAGGTTGAGCCAATAAGAACACTACCTCCTCCACCTCGTAGATCGGAAAGAGTTTTCCGTCCCCCTGAAAGATACTTAGGTATTATTTCAGAGGAAGTAGAGAAAATGTTCCTCATAGGTAATGGTGCTCATGGTGATGATCCCAAAACCTACAACGAGGCGATATCAGATATCGACTCCAAGAAATGGCTAGAGGCAATGCAGTCAGAAATTGACTCGATGCACTCAAACCAAGTCTGGACCTTGGTAGATCCACCAGAAGGTATAGTACCTATTGGGTGTAAATGGATCTTCAAGAGAAAGATTGGTGCAGATGGGAAAATGTGGAGACATTCAAGGCTAGACTAGTGGCAAAAGGTTATAGTCAATGCGAAGGCATTGACTATCAGGATACCTTTTTTTCAGTGGCTATGCTAAAATCCATCCGCACATTGCTTGCCGTTGCAGCCTATTTCGATTATGAAATATGGCAAATGGACATGAAAAATGGCGTTCTTAAATGGATATCTTGAGGAAGATATCTATATGGAACAGCCGCTAGGTTTCACATCCAGTGATACTGATCACAAGGTTTGCAAGCTGCAAAGGTCCATATATGGACTTAAGCAAGCATCTCGGAGCTGGAACACTCATTTCAATGATGTGATCAAAATATTTGGTTTCATCAAAAATGAAGAGGAACCGTGTGTCTTCAAAAAGGTCAGTGGGAGCGCTGTTGTCTTCCTCGTATTGTACGTGGATGACATCCTCCTTATTGGGAATGATACTTCCCATGTTGACGACAGTCAAAATATGGTTGTCCAAGAAATTCTCCATGAAAGACCTAGGTGAAGCATCCTTTATTCTAGGAATTAAGGTCTATAGGGATAGACCGAATAGGATGCTAGGACTTTCACAAAAGATGTACATAGAGAAAGTACTAAAGAGGTTTAGTATGGAAAACTCTAAGAGGGAATTAATATCCTTCAGACATGGTATTCATCTTTCCAAGAAGATGTGCCCTAGCACATCTGAGGAAATAGAATACATAAGCAAGATTTCTTATGCTTCTGCAATAGGGAGCCTCATGTATGCCATGCTATGTACACGACCTGATATAGCCCATGCTGTGAGTGTCACAAGCAGATATCAGTCAAATCCAGGTGAAGAACACTGGACTTCTATGAAATGTATCCTTAAGTACTTAAGAAGAACTAAGGATATGATGTTGGTCTTTGGTAATGGAGAACTCCAAGTTCAGGGATACACAAACTCGAATTTCATGTTCGATGTAGATAATCGAAAGTCGACATCTGAAAGTTTGTTTGTGTGCAATGGTGGTGCTGTCAGCTGGAAGAGTTCCAAGCAAACCGTGATAGCAAATTTTACCATGGAAGCAGAATATATCGCTGCATCAGAGGCTGCGAAGAAAGTATTCTGGTACAAAAAGTTTACTGTAGAAATTGGAGTAATGCCATCAGATACCATTCCTCTGTACTGCGATAATAATGGCGCCATAGCCCTTGCTAAGGAGCCGAGGTCTAATCAGAAATCCAAGCACATTGAGCGGCAATACCACCTCATCCACGATTACCTCGAGAAGGGTTACGTTGAGGTCAAGAGAGTCAATTCCACAGATAATACAGCAGACCCACTTACAAAGTCGTTGGGACAATAAAAGATCGAAGCCCATCTTGAGAAGATAAGACTTAGACTTGTAGCCAATTGGCTTTAGGACAAGTGGAAGATTGTTAAATATATGTGCCCTAGAAGCCAGAATTGGCTGACACTTGTAATACACTTCTAGGGGTAAAATTATAATTTTGACTATAATCAATAAAATGGGTTATTTTCTATCACATATATGTATTTAGTGTCCGTGATACATCTTTTGAGTTAATGATAATAATAATTCATATTTTTAAGAGTTGAAAATTTAAGACATGAATAATCATTATTAACTCACAAAATGCTCCCAACCATAGGATCATCATGAGAATGATGATTGATCCGGAAGGTTGGTGTACAATCGCTTCTCTTTAGTAGATGAGTCTTGAGTCTACGATGTGGAAACATCGGAGCGAGAGTACAGGTACTCATTAGAGAACGAGGGCACTGAGCGTGACCATCTCGAGTAGTCATTAGGAAGTCTACCTTCTCATCAATGACTGACTCGATGCTACAATGGTGTATCTGGTTCTTTGATCTGAGGTGCATCGATAGCTCACCTTGAGGGTGTTATAGTTTGACTATACCATAACTCGATCTCCTAGTTATTCGAAACCCTGAGGTTTATGTTGGCTATAGCATGTTCATTATAGGAACTGGATTGCATCAAGATGAAATCTATCTACCTCGATGGTAGAGGAGCAGTCCTATGATGATCATAAGAATCAAGTTCAGAAGCCCATGGCCATGGTAGAGTGAAATAATAGAAAGAGTTTTTATTTAGGTTTTCACATCGGATTTGAATCGAATGATTACATCATATGACAGAAACTAGGGTTTGACGAGTTCACCTTAACCCTAATTTGATCGAAGCTCAAGATAGAAGAACTTAATCACACAGGTAGCTACATCAAGAGATTCGCATTCAGCTCTGATGGGTTGCCACCATATACTGCTAGGTGTCATTGGTGGATTTTGGAAGCAATTAGAATAATTTAGATGATCGATCATTCTAGCTATTCAAATCAGAAGAGTTCTGATCCATCGAAAGAAGTTTCGATGATGTCGATAATAGAGATCATGACATATCCCATTACCATACAGAACTGAACCTAACTAGATCATACAAATAAGAGTTTGAATCTGATGATCATCAATTGAACTAATCTAGTTCAATTGATCTGAATGAGATTCAATTAGGTTTAAGAAAATTGTGCTAGCACTCGATTGAACCTAACGTTCTTCTTTTACTATCATAAATAGTTGTCCTGACTGAGCCAAAAGAGTTTGTGCTCGATCAGAGGCCTTCACTTGGTCTGACTGGAGCCTGTCTAGATTAGAAAAGGGTTGTCTTATTTTGTAAGATAATACCTATCATTTTTGTTCACCTGCCATTTCTCGTCCTTTGATTTTATTCAAAAGTTGATATTTGATTGGTCAAATATTGACCATTGACACTTTGACTTCTGTCTACATGTCACGCACCTATTGGAGAACTGGTGGGGGCTTGTCTTCCTATCAGAAATTGGCAAGAAGGAGGGCGCACGTCAAGGGTGGCATGCGCCCAAGCTTGAGGCATCCAGGAGTCCTTGTTGGATAGGGACTCCATCTTCTTATTGGATTCTGATTAGACTCCTTCTAAGAACCAACTTTGACTGATCTTAGACACCATCTAAGGATGAATCCAAGAAACTCTATTTTCATCAATCAAATTTAGATCTGATTTCACAAAGGGTTATGATTGGTTGGGATGAAGAGGAGTTGGATCACGCATAGTCTATAAATAAGACCCTACGCCCAACTCAAAAAAAGAGAATAATTCTCTACGTCCCAAGGCTGCCTCTCTCTTCCTCCTCCACACCAAGTTCATCTTCTCCCTCTCCTCTCCATGCCCAAAAGAAGTTTGGGATCTCAGTTGGTGCAATCTAGGCGAAAGAAAGGCGAAAGAAAGCTAGAAGGCTGCGCTGCTGCAAAGGATAACTACTGATCTTCGAAAGCTATTTTGAAGATTCTCTAAATCAGATTCAGATCTAATTTTTGGAGATGTGATAGAGAAGAAGAGGATCTCCAGATCCAGCCTGAGTGGATATCGGTAGAGGCCAGGCACTTGCATGGCTAGATCCAAAACCTTCCACTGCTTATAGGATCATCAATGGATAATAGGATTATCCTACATCAAGATAAATTAAATTTAATTTAATTTATGTATATTTTATTTTAATTATTAAAATAATAAAAATCAGATCTGAAACATCTTACATTTGATTCAGATCAAAGAAAAAAATTTTTGAAATATATCTCTTGATTCGATCAGATCTGAACAAACCTAGTTTGGGATATCAGGATTTTTCTTCACTCTCTACTCAAAACTCTTTCATTCTGTATTTCAATTCTCCATTTTTCACTATCTGCTCTCAAGGTCTCAACTGATTTAAGCATCGAAGGATCCTAAATTGAAAGATACCCCACCGATTCTTAGACTTTTCTTACAGATTGTCCTATGGACTGCTTCAATCTAGCCTAACTGGCTCTCCAGCATGATTTCTTCTTGACTATCTGAAGTCTTGTTATAACAGATTGGCACTAAAAAAAGGGCAAACCAAGAACTTTTGTGAAAAATGGATAAGAAAGCATAGAATCCTACTTCATCTTTCCCTGAAGCTTCCTCGAAGATGGTCCAGTCCCATCCTCTGATGATGATCAATCCATAATAATTCAATCTCCTGGTACAGTAGGTCCAGACCCTCACTAATACTGTACAATAGCTTCAGTAGACAATGGAGCGACGGTAAGAATCAGTTTTCTAAGAAGCTGCATCATAAACCAATCATCCTCCAACCTCCCAAGAATTCCATCGGGAGTGCTTTCTCGATCAAGAAGAGCACTCCTTTAAAACCAAATTGACTCTCCGCAGTAAAAGGCCGCTGCGAGAGATAGATCTTAAACAGAAGCTTCAAGATCTTGAGAAAAAATCAAAAGAAGTATAGCTCGAAAGATCTTCTTAGAGTAAGAAGGATTTTTTCCTCACTTCTTCTTTTTTTGCTAAAATATTGAATGAATCAGTTCCATCCCTGTTCAAGATGCCTCCCCTCGATCCATTCGATGGCTCCGTATATCCCCAAGACCACCTTAAGGGCTGTAGGGATGTAATGAGGCTCTAGGATGCATTTAACGCTCTTTTTTGTATGACTTTCTCTATCATCCTCAAGAAATCTGTAAAGGTATGGTTCTCTAGACTCCATCCTAGATCCATTTTTTCTTTTGATCAGTTGAGCAGGTTCTTCGTAGCCTACTTTAGGAGGAATCATCTTCACTTGAAACACTCGAACAATCTATTCTCTAAAGTGCAACAAGAGGGTGAGTCCTTTCGAGAGTATATGGTCCATTTCAATACAGTCATTCTTGAGATAAAAGACTTCAATGAGTCCATCACAATGTCGATCTTGAAGCGAGGACTTAGGAGCTACCCTTTGACCTTCTCCCTTAATAAAAAATTTTTGAAAAATTATGAAGCAATGCTGAACCGAATCCAAAAGTATGCTCATGCTGAGAAGGAGGAAAATCTGAGCAAAAAAGAGAAGAAAAAAGATAAAGAGGAAAAGAAGCGACCCCACGAGGAAGAATGCGAGAATTCAACAGTGAACCATCTCAAAAAAATTCAAGATCTCGAAGTCCTCTTCAAAAATTCGATAGCTACGCTTTTCTATTCGCCCCTCAGATGCAGATACTGATGAAGATAGAGAATCAAGAATATCTCCACCGTCCAAATCCCATGAAGGCCCCTACTGACAAAAGGAATAAAGGCAAATTTTATCATTTCCATCGGAACCACGGGCATGACACTAAAGAATGCCATCAATTAAAAGATGAGATTGAGGCTCTGATTCGACGAGGCTACCTTAGCAAATATGTTCAAATTCAGACAAACTAGCCTCTGGAACCACACTAGAGACTTGATGAAGCTACTGAGCGCAATCGACCAACTACAAGAGTCATTAATATGATTTCACAAGATAATAGCCCTCTCGGGGTATCCAGAAGTCCTTATCCAAAGAGACAGTGCACCGAGAATGTTATTCTTTTTTGATAATGATGTTCAAGGGTTCAAACACCCCACGGTGATGCTGTTATTGTTTCTATGATGATAGTGAATTATAATGTAAAAAAAATTAGTTGATAATGAAAGCTTGGCAGATATGTTGTTCCATGATGCCTTCTTAAAAATGAATATGATAAATAATTTGAGACAGGTTGGCTGTTCTTTGATTGGTTTTTTAAGTAACTCAATAGCAATCGAAGAAGAAATTACTCTACCAGTCATCATCGAAAAAGAGCCCTATCAGTCAACAATACAACTCACATACCTAGTTATCAAAATACCGTTTGCATACAATGCTATTCTTGACCAACCTAGGCTTAATGCCCCCAGAGCAATAGTTTCAACTTTCCATCTGTTAGTCCAGTTTTCGATCAGATTGGGAGTCAGGGAGATGCGTGGAGACCAAACAATGGCCAAATAGTATTTTCTGATAGCCTTCAATATGAAGAAACCAGCCAGAAATCCAATAGAAATTCCCAATCAAGTTCTTGAAAATGAGGTCAAAAAAAGCCAAGGTGAGTTGGTAGAACCACTCATCACCATTCCATTAGAAAGAAATTTGAAAAAAATCGTCTAGATAGGAGCTCGGTTAAATACCGACCTAAAAAAAATTGATTTCTTTTTTTTAAAAAAATACTGATGTAATTGCATGGTCTGCATTTGATATGCCTGGTATTCCTGTCGATGTTATTATGCACAAAGTGAATGTTGATCCCAAGTACAAATCCATAAAACAAAAGAAGAGAAGTTTTGCTCTAAAAAGACTAAAGGCAATAGATGAGAAAATTGACAAACTTCTAAAGATAGGATTCATTAGAGAAACACAATATCCAAACTGGATAGCTAATGTAGTAATGGTCAAGAAGGCAAGCAAAAAATGGAGAATATGTATTGATTTTACTGATCTTAACAAGGCTTACCCAAAAAATAGCTTCCTCCTATCAAAAATCGACCAACTGGTTAATGCAACATCAAAACATAGGCTGTTAAGCTTTATGGATACCTTCTCCAGCTATAATCAAATCAAGATGGTCTCTAAAGATGAGAAAAATAAGGCATTCATCATCGATAAAGATTTGTACTATTATAAATGATGTCTTTTGGTTTGAAAAATGCATGTGCTACCTACCAACGACTGGTTAACAAGATCTTTAAGCACCAGATCGATCGCAATATGAAAGTTTATGTAGATGACATACTCATCAAAAACATAGAAGAAGATCGATATATTATTGATCTAGAGGAAGCCTTCGGAGAGCTTCATAAACATCAAATGAAGCTCAACCCCAACAAGTGCGCTTTCAAAGTTATGGTAGGAAAATATCTCGATTTTGTCATAACTCAACGAGAAATAGAGGCCATGAAGGGAAATCCTGATTTTTCGGTCCAGGTTCGTCCAGATCTGATTAGATCAAGAGATATATTTCAAAAATTTTCTCTTGATCTCAATCAGATCTTGATATGTTTTAGATCTAATTCTTATTATTTTAATAAATAAAATAAAACAAGATAAATTAAATCAAATTCAATTTACCTGATTTGGATAATCCTATTACCCTGTAGATGATCCTGATTGCAGCGGAAGGTTCTGGATCTAAGCCACGCAAGCGCCTGGCCTCTATCGGTATCCACTCAGGTTGGATCTGGAGAACCTCTTCTTCTCTATCACACCTCCAAAAATTAAATCTGGATCTAATCTGGAGGATCTTCAAAACTCTTTTTGAAGATCTGCAGTCGTCCTTTTGCAGCAGCGCAGCCTTCTTGATTTTGATCGCCTTTCCTTGATCTGAATCGCACCAACCTAAATCCAAAACACTTTTGGACGTGGAGAGCAAGGGGAGAAGAGACTATGGCATGGAGAAGGAGGGGAGAGGCAGCCTTGGGGCGTGTCTAATAGTATTCAATAAGACTTAGAATTAGGGTTGGGCGCAGGGTCTTATTTATAGACCTCTTGTGATCCAACTCCTCTTCCTCTCAACCAATCACAATCCTTTGTGAAATCAGATCTAAATCTGATTGGTTGGAATAGAGACCCCTGGATTCCTCCTTAGAGGGTGCCTAAGACCAGTCAAACTAGATTCTTAGTAGAACTCTAATTGGAATCCAAAAGGGAGGTGGAGTCCTTGTCCAACAAGGACTCCTAGGCGCCTCCTACTTGGGCTCACGCCACCCTTGGCGTGCGCCCTTCTCCTTGCCAGGTTCTGGCAGGGGGACAGGCCCCCACCAGCTCTCCAATAGGTGCATGACATATGGTCAAAAGTCAAAGGGTGAATGATCAACGTTTGACCAGTCAAAGGTAGACTTTTGACCAAAGTCAAAGAACAAGAAATGGCAGGTGACCAAAAATGGCAGGTAATGTCTTACAAATAAGACAACCTATTCTGACTTGGACAACCTCCAGTCAGACCATATGAAGGCCTCTGATTGAGCACAAACTCCTTTGGCTCAGTCAGGACAACTTATTTATGATAGTAAAAGAAGAACGTTAGGTTCAATCGAGTGCTAGCACGATTTTCTTGAACCTAATTGAATCTCATTCAGATCAATTGAACTAGATCAGTTCAATTGATGATCACCAGATTCAAACCCTTGTTTGTGTGACCCAGTTAGGTTCAGTTCTGTATGGTAATGGGATATGTCATGATCTCTATCATAGACATCATCGAAACTCCTTTCGATGGATCAGAACTCTTCTGATTCGAACAGCTAGAATGATCGATCATCTAAATCATTCTAATTGCTCCCAAAATCCACCAGTGACACCTAGCAGTATATGGTGGCAACCCATCAGAGCTGAATGCGAACCTCTTGGTGCAGCTACCTGTGTGATTCAGTTCTTCTATCTTGAGCCCCGATCAGATTAGGGTTAAGGTGAACTCGTCAAACCCTAGTCTCTGTCATATGATGTAATCATTCGATTCGAGTCCAATGTGAAAATCTAAATAGAAACTCTTTCTATTATTTCACTGTACCATGGCCATGGATTTCTGGACTTGATTCTCATGATCATCATAGGGCTACTCCTCTACCACCGAGGTAGATAGATTCCATCTTGATGCAATCCAGTTCCTACAATGAACATGTCACAGCCAACATACACCTCAGGGTTCCATATGGCTAGGAGACCGAGTAATGGTGTAGTCAAACTATAACACCCTCAAGGTGAACTGCCGATGCATCTCAGGTCAAAGAACCAGACACACTACTGCAGCATCGAGTCAGTCATTGACGAGAAGGTAGACTTCCTAATGACTACTCGAGGTGGTCACGCTCAGTGCCCTCGTTCTCTAATGAGTACCTGTACTCTCGCTCCGATGTCTCCACACCGTAGACTCAAGACTCATCTACTAAAGAGAAGCGATCGTACACCAACCTTCCGGATCAATCACCATCCTCGTGATGATCCTATGGTCGGGAGCTGTTTATGAGTTAATAATGATTATTCATGTCTTAAATTTTCAACTCTTGAAAATATGAATTATCATTACCATTAACTCAAAGGATGTATCACAGACACTAAATACATAGGTGTGATAGAAAATAACCCATTTTATAAATTATAGTCAAAATTACAATTTTGCCCCTAGAAGTGTATTACAAGTGTCAGTCCAATTCTGGCTTCTAGGGCACATATATCTAACAATCTCCCACTTATCCTAAAGCCAATTGGCTACAAGTCTAAGTCCCATCTTCTCAAGGTGGGCTTCGATCTTCTGTTGGCCCAACGGCTTTGTAAGTGGGTCTGCCACATTATCTACGGAGTTGACTCTCTTGACCTCAACGTAATCTTTCTCAAGGTAATCGTGGATGAGATGATATTGCTGTTTGCTAGGAACTCTTCCAGCACAAACAGTCTGTCAGATGTCGACTTTCGATCATCTATATCGGATATGAAGTCCGAGTCTGTGTATCATTGAACTTGGAGTTCTCCGTTACCAAAGACCAACATCATATCCTTAGTTCTTCTCAAGTACTTAAGGATACATTTCACAGAAGTCCAGTGTTCTTCACCTAGATTTGACTGATATCTGCTTGTGATACTCACAGCATGGGCTATATCAGGTCGTGTACATAGCATGGCATACATGAGGCTCCCTATTGCAGAAGCATAAGGGATCTTGCTCATGCGTTCTATTTCCTCAGGTGTGCTGGGGCACATCTTCTTGGAAAGATGAATACCATGTCTGAAGGGTATTAATCCCCTCTTAGAGTTTTCCATACTAAACCTCTTTAGTACTTCCTCTATGTACATCTTCTGTGAAAGTCCTAGCATCCTATTCGGTCTATCCCTATAGACCTTAATTCCTAGAATAAAGGATGCTTCACCTAGGTCTTTCATGGAGAATTCCTTAGACAACCACATCTTGACTGATGTCAACATGGAAATATCATTCCCAATAAGGAGGATGTCATCCACGTACAATACGAGGAAGACAACAGCGCTCCCACTGACCCTTTTGAAAATACATGGTTCCTCTTCGTTTTTGATGAAACCAAACTTTTTGATCACATCATTGAAACGAGTGTTCCAGCTCCGAGATGCTTGCTTAAGTCCATATATGGACCTTTGCAGCTTGCAAACCTTGTGATCAGTATTACTGGATGTGAAACCTAGCGGCTGTTCCATATAGATATCTTCCTCAAGATATCCATTTAGGAATGCCGTTTTCACGTCCATTTGCCATATTTCATAATCGAAATAGGCTGCAACAGCAAGCAATGTGCGGATGGATTTTAGCATAGCTACCGGGGAAAAGGTATCCTGATAGTCAATGCCTTCGCGTTGACTATAACCTTTTGCCACTAGTCTAGCCTTGAATGTCTCCACATTCCCATCTGCACCAATCTTTCTCTTGAAGATCCATTTACACCCAATAGGTACTATACCTTCTGGTGGATCTACCAAGGTTCAGACTTGGTTTGAGTGCATCGAGTCGATCTCTGACTTCATTGCCTCAAGCCATTTCTCGGAGTCGATATCTGATATCGCCTCGTTGTAGGTTTTGGGATCATCACCATGAGCACAATTACCTATGAGGAATATTTCCTCTATATCCTCTGAAATAATACCTAAGTATCTTTCAGGGGGACGGAAAACTCTTTCCAATCTACGAGGTGGAGGAGGTAGTGTTCTTATTGGCTCAACCTGATTTGGTTCCACTTGGTCCTTAGCTCGTTCTGCTTGTGAGACTTTCTCATCAAGCTTAATCTACTTTCCAATGCCACTATCTTGAATAAACTATTTTTCAAGAAATATGGCATGTCGACTCACAATCACATTGTGGTCTTCTGGAATGTAGAAATAGTATCCTAATGACTCTTTAGGATATCCTATGAATCGAGCTCTAAAGGACCTAAACTCTAACTTGTCCACTTGTTGTCTTTTGACATAAGCCGGACAACCCCAAATTCTGAGATGACTCAGACTTGGTTTCTTACCGTGCCATATCTCATACGGTGTGGTAGGAATGGTTTTAGAGGGAACCCTATTCAGTAAATAGATTGAAGTTAATAATGAATGTCCCCAAAGGAAATCAGGGAGGTCTGTGAAGCTCATCATGGATCGAACCATATCCAATAGAGTCCGATTTCTCCGTTCTAAAACCCCGTTGAGTTGAGGTGTTCCTGGTGGAGTCCATTGAGAGACTATGCCATTTTCCTTAAGATAGTCTAGGAATTCTCGGCTAAGGTATTCACCTCCTCGATCTGATCGAAGAACCTTAATGGATTTTTCAGTTTGTTTTTCTACTTCATGTCTGAATTCTTTGAACTTTTCAAAGGCTTCAGACTTGTGTCTCATAAGATACACATATCCCATACCTAGACAGATCATCGGTAAAGATAATGAAGTAGACAAAATTGTCTCTAGCCGGCACATCGAATGGGCCGCACACATCAGTATGTACTAGGGCAAGAAGATCTGTGGCCCTCTCCCCATGTCCAATAAAAGGGAGTTTAGTCATTTTGCCTTGAAGACAAGATTCACAAGATGGATATGACTCAAAAGTCAATGGACTCAATAGCCCATTTTTCTCCAATTTGTTAATCCTATCTTCTGCTATATGACCTAATCTCAGGTGCCATAGATATCTATCGTTTGGACTATCCCTAGGTCGTTTGGCATTCACGTTTTGCTCGAATAATAAGCATACCTCCAGAAGGACCTTCCTTCTTATTTTTCAGGATGACCAAGTAAGTAGGGCAGTTCCGCTTCCAATGGCCGTCGCTGTTGCAATGGAAACACTTTCCTTTGCCATCGGCCTTTTTCTTTGATTCTGCCTTCTTCTTCTTTGATCCTTCTACCTTTTGCTTTTTCACAGACTTCTTTTTCTTTCCATAAGACTTTCTTTTGGAAGAAGTCCGTTCCATAGCAAGAACTGAGCCTTTAAAACCTTTCATAGAAAGCTCAGCGGTAACCAGCATATTCATCAACTCGGCCAAGAAATTTTAAAGTTTATGCATGTGGTAATTCATGATGAATTACCCATATGCATCAGTCAAGGATTGCAGAATAATATCGTTCTGCAAGTCCAAGTCTAACTTCACACCGAGCTTCTCAAGCTCTTCCATGTCCTTGATCATTGTCAGACAGTGATCTTGGACTGACTGCCCATCACACATCTTAGCCTTAAAAAGTTGTTTTGTGACTTGATATTTGGTTGCGCGACTCTGTTCACCAAACATCTCCTGCAGGTGAGCCAACATTTGGCGAGCAGTCCCGATATCTTCATGTTGGTGCTGGAGCTCATCAGACATCGAGCCCAACATGTAGTATCTGGCCTTATTGTCTTCGTCAACCCATTTTTCCAGAGACGCTCTCTGTTCAGTGGATGGACGAGCTGGTAAGGTGGGAGGGTCCTGGTCCAAAACATGTGTTAACTTCTCCGAACCCAAAATAATTTTGTAGTTCCTGAGCCAATCTTTATAATTGGGTCCAGTCAGTCTTTGTGTGTCTAGGATACGTGCCAATGGGTTGGACGCAGACATTTTCCTGTAGAGAGTCAAAGATTCTAGTTAGATACTGTAATTTTGACTTGATCAATTTATTTAGGGATTTTATTTTCAAACAAATTAGCTCCCACTATTTTCTCGGATCCCTACACTTCCTTTGTAGAGATGCGAAAATCTTCGCGATTGATGATTTCTAGTGGGTGGTGCGGTCTCACCAACTGACTTATCACCTCACCTAACAGTTATTGGTGATGGGTTAGCCAATGAGTGAACAACTCTTATTTAATGATTCTCTAATCATGGTGCACCCAAACTTGGTCTCTAATTCATGAATCTCACCGTATCCAAAATATTGATCGACTCCTTAGTTAAGTCAGACCCACCATTTGCATAGACTGGGTTCCTAATTGGGTCTCTCATCGTATCCGAAATATTGAGCCCAACTCATCCTCCAGCCCATAGCATCCAATGCCTAATAGACATGGTTGCGGCTTCCCGGTGCAACTGAGCCACTGTATCCAGCCGAGAACAATCAACCCCGGGAAGGGCCCGCACGTCTACAATGGTGGAAGACCTCGGACTTAATCTTTTCTTAGGGAGAATTGATTCAGGTCTCATTAAACTAGACTTGGCTTAGTCATAACAATTATGACTAACCTAGTGGCATGGGTCAGCTCGGATTATTGACCACCTCAGATCAGAACTGTGTCAACAGATATGGCCAGGTAAGTGAGACCGGTGGAAGGAATATGCCTTTAACTCGCACAAGAACGCATTCAGGTCGAGTAGCTTCCAATTAAAAACCAGTCGGTCGTCTGTGCCAAACTTACCTTAAACACCAAATTATTGAGTCAGAACCAATTGGGTTAGCCTACAATCCAGACTCTAACCTCTGAGCCTAATTAGGTCTTGCTTGATCGTGACTCGATCTTGACCCAGACTTAATCCTATTAGGCTGGTCAATTTAAGCATTGTTGATCCCATCTAACCAACTCTTGATTCGGTTTGATCAACCGCTTAGATCTAATTGAGCTACCCAAGCCCGAACCCAGTATTATGAATATGTCTTAGATCTGAAATTCTCAATTTTAGACCTAATTGATATTCCATAAACTTAATTCTTAATTAAGTTGGGTTCATAAATAAAATATGCACAATAAATCCTAGGGTTTCAGGATCTAGGGTTTTGCAGAAAGTAAGTTTTGGGTTTCTAATTAAGGACGAACACGCAGCACCCCTACACATCATAAGAACACCCCATCGAATGGGAAGAGAGGGCCTTTAAACCCTTCTTCGTTCTTATGATCCGGACGGCCAAGAGGAACGCCTTAATCAGGAACATGTAAATCTATAAAACAGTTATAGATCTATATCATATATCTCATATACAAATTTAGATCTAATCAAGGCATATTTTGCATACATCTCATGTATCAATTCATGCATATTTTCAGATCTAAATTATCACATAATAATCTAAAAAATTAGATTTAAATTGATCTAATCAAAATAAATTCTAATCTAGATAATTATGTAGAACTATTCTACAATTAGTCTAGTCATGCATCTATCATATCTCATATGATATTTAAAATTAAATAATTTTTATTTGCTGTTTATCAGATGTTATTATAACACTTATAATATCAGAAAATAGTAAATAAGAAGATCTAAAATATGATTTAATCAGATTAAATTAAAGACATGCAAAACTATTCTATAGAACTATTCTATTCTAGAACTAGTCATGCATATCTTCGTGTTCTTAGATCCAAATCATTTAATTTTAATTTTTCTGATTTCAGATCTAATCACATCTCATGTGACATCTAAAATCACTTTATTTTTTAATTAAAATAAAATTAAAATTAGATCTAAATAATCTAGAACCATGGCTCTGATACCAGTTGAAGGGAAATCCTGATTTCTCGGTCTAGGTTCGTCCAGATCTGATTAGATCAAGAGATATATTTCAAAAATTTTCTCTTGATCTCAATCAGATCTTGATATGTTTTAAATCTGATTCTTATTATTTTAATAAATAAAATAAAATAAGATAAATTAAATCAAATTCAATTTACCTGATTTGGGTAATCCTATTACCCTGTAGATGATCCTGATTGCAGCGGAAGGTTCTGGATCTAAGCCACGCAAGCGCCTGGCCTCTATCGGTATCCACTAGGGTTGGATCTGGAGAACCTCTTCTTCTCTATCATACCTCCAAAAATTAGATCTGGATCTGATCTGGAGGATCTTCAAAACTCTTTTTGAAGATCTGCAGTCGTCCTTTTGCAGCAGCGCAGCCTTCTTGATTTTGATCGCCTTTCCTTGATCTGAATCGCACCAACCTAAATCCAAAATACTTTTGGACGTGGAGAGCAAGGGGAGAAGAGACTATGGCATGGAGAAGGAGGGGAGAGGCAGCCTTGGGGCGTGTCTAATAGCATTCAATAAGACTTAGAATTAGGGTTGGGCGTAGGGTCTTATTTATAGACCTCTTGTGATCCAACTCCTCTTCCTCTCAACCAATCACAACCCTTTGTGAAATCAGATCTAAATCTGATTGGTTGGAATAGAGACCCCTGGATTCCTCCTTAGAGGGCGCCTAAGACCAGTCAAACTAGATTCTTAGTAGAACTCTGATTGGAATCCAAAAGGGAGGTGGAGTCCTTGTCCAACAAGGACTCCTAGGCGCCTCCTACTTGGGCTCACGCCACCCTTGGCGTGCGCCCTTCTCCTTGCCAGGTTCTGGCAGGGGGACAGGCCCCCACCAGCTCTCCAATAGGTGCATGACATGTGGTCAAAAGTCAAAGGATGAATGGTCAACGTTTGACCAGTCAAAGGTAGACTTTTGACCAAAGTCAAAGAACAAGAAATGGCAGGTGACCAAAAATGGCAGGTAATGTCTTACAAATAAGACAACCTATTCTGACTTGGACAACCTCCAGTCAGACCATATGAAGGCCTCTGATTGAGCACAAACTCCTTTGGCTCAGTCAGGACAACTTATTTATGATAGTAAAAGAAGAACGTTAGGTTCAATCGAGTGCTAGCACGATTTCCTTGAACCTAATTGAATCTCATTCAGATCAATTGAACTAGATCAGTTCAATTGATGATCACCAGATTCAAACCCTTGTTTGTGTGACCCAGTTAGGTTCAGTTCTGTATGGTAATGGGATATGTCATGATCTCTATCATCGACATCATCGAAACTCCTTTCGATGGATCAGAACTCTTCTGATTCGAACAGCTAGAATGATCGATCATCTAAATCATTCTAATTGCTCCCAAAATCCACCAGTGACACCTAGCAGTATATGGTGGCAACCCATCAGAGCTGAATGCGAACCTCTTGGTGCAGCTACCTGTGTGATTCAAGTTCTTCTATCTTGAGCCCCGATCAGATTAGGGTTAAGGTGAACTCGTCAAACCCTAGTCTCTGTCATATGATGTAATCATTCGATTCGAGTCCAATGTGAAAATCTAAATAGAAACTCTTTCTATTATTTCACTCTACCATGGCCATGGATTTCTGGACTTGATTCTCATGATCATCATAGGGCTGCTCCTCTACCACCGAGGTAGATAGATTCCATCTTGATGCAATCCAGTTCCTACAATGAACATGTCATAGCCAACATACACCTCAGGGTTCCATATGGCTAGGAGACCGAGTAATGGTGTAGTAGTCAAACTATAACACCCTCAAGGTGAACTGTCGATGCATCTCAGGTCAAAGAACCAGACACACTACTGCAGCATCGAGTCAGTCATTGACGAGAAGGTAGACTTCCTAATGACTACTCGAGGTGGTCACGCTCAGTGCCCTCGTTCTCTAACGAGTACCTGTACTCTCGCTCCGGTGTCTCCACACCATAGACTCAAGACTCATCTACTAAAGAGAAGCGATCATACACCAACCTTCCGGATCAATCACCATCCTCGTGATGATCCTATGGTCGGGAGCTGTTTATGAGTTAATAATGATTATTCATGTCTTAAATTTTCAACTCTTGAAAATATGAATTATCATTACCATTAACTCAAAGGATGTATCACAGACACTAAATACACAGGTGTGATAGAAAATAACCCATTTTATAAATTATAGTCAAAATTACAATTTTGCCCCTAGAAGTGTATTACAAGTGTCAGCCAATTCTGGCTTCTAGGGCACATATATCTAACAGGCCAACCCTGAGAAGATCCAGGCACTACTTAAGATGAAGCCTCCTAATTTCTTAAAAGATGTACAGCGATTTACTGGACGAGTGGCATCACTTGGCATATTTATATCCAGGTCGGTCAAAAGATGCCTTCCATTCTTTAAGACATTGAAGTAAATCAAAGATTTTAAATAGATAGAAGAATGCGAAGTTGCTTTTGATGAGCTCAAAGCATATCTCAACTCAATTCTCCTACTATCGAAGCCCATCAAAAGTAAAAATTTATTCATACATTTATCTATTTTATCTAACACTGTCAGCTTGGTTCTAGTTCGAGATGATGCAGGAATATATAAGCCTATCTATTATATCAGTAAATTACTACGGAACACAAAAACTCGGTATTCTAGAATTAAAAAGATGATTTACTCCCTGATCACGATGGCCAAATGGCTTCGATCCTATTTTTAGGCCCATTCTATCACTATTCTGACAAATCAACCATCGAGATCGATTCTTCAATGACTTGATACTTTTGATTGATTAGCCAAATGAACTATTGAACTCAGTGAATTTAATATCTATTATCGGCCAAGACCATCCATAAAAGCTCAAGTGCTAGCTGATTTTGTAGTTGAATGTTTGATACCTGAAGAAAATCCAACCTCAGAAATTCAGGCGGAGGCCACTAGAGGATCTTATTGGCTTTTGCATGTAGATGGAGCCTCCAATGCCCAAAGGAATGGCGCTAGTCTAATATTAGCAGACCCAAAAGGAGCCATCATGAAACATGCTCTGAGATTTAATTTTAAAACTTTTAATAATTGAGCCAAATATGAAGCCCTTATCGTAGCACTCAGAATGGCAAAGGGCCTCAATATCAAGAAGTTCAAGGTTTTCAGCGACTCCCAGCTTGTCATCAGATAGGTACGAGGTCATTATGAAGCCAAAGATCCTATTATGTCTCAATACTTACATAATGCAAGGGAATTATCTAAAAATTTTGATGTTCTCGAAATTATTCAAATACTAAGATCGGAGAATACTCGAGCTGATGCACTTTCGCACCTAGCAACATCAAAATTTTTTGACCTCAACTAGAAAGTATATATTGAAGTCCTAGTGAAACCAAGCACAAAGACCTAAATGATTGTCTAGGCTAATCATGAACCAAGCTGGATAGATCCTCTAATATAATATTTGGATCAAGGAAGACTACCCAATGATCCTGCAGATGTAAGAAAAATGAGGAGGCAAGCCCCTAGTATGTCATTCTAGACTAGAAACTCTATAAAAAATCATTCTCTCTTTCCTGACTTCGATGCCTAAGGCCTTCGGAAGCAGATTATGCTTTTTGAGAAGTTCATGAAAAAATTTATGGTAACCATTTGGATTATAGATCTTTGGAGTATAAGATCATTCAACAAGGCTATTATTGGTCAATTATACAAAAAGACATAGCTGATCTTGTTAATAGGTGCGATCAATGTTAAAGGTATGCTAATATTCAACACCAACCAACTGCTGAACTCATTTCTATTACCATCCCTTGATCTTTCACTGTTTGGGGAATGGATATCCTGGGGCCATTCCCTATGGCAATAGGGCAAAGAAAATTTCTGATGGTCGCTATAGATTATTTCACCAAATGGATGGAGGATGAACCACTAGCACAAATCATAAAGAAAAAGATGCAAAACTTTTTCTGAAAGTCAATCATTTATCATTTTGGTCTATCCTAGATAATTATCACTGATAATAAAAAGTAGTTTGATAATGAAAAGTTTAAGAAATTTTATTCCGAACTGCACATCAATCATAGATTAACTTCAGTAGGACATCCACAATCTAACGGAAAAGCCAAGGTTACGAATCAGACAATTCTCCAAGATCTCAAAATCAAACTCACTAAAGCCAAAGATCTCTAGGCTGATGAACTATATAATATTCTTTAGACTTACAGAACCACTCCCAAGCGACCAACTGGAGAAATGCCCTTCAAACTCACATTTGGAGCGAAGGTAGTAATACTCGTGGAAATTGATCTTCCAACTCTAAAAATAAAAAATTTTCATGAAGAAAGAAACTCGAATCGATTGAGAACCAATCTCGACTTATTGAAAGAAATCCAAAAAAGAGCTCAAATCTGAATGGCGACCTACAAACAAAGGATAGCCAGATATTATAATGCCAAGATGAAGCCAAAAATTTTTCAAAAAGATGATCTGGTTCTCCGACGAGCAGAAGTTTCAAAATTATTGGAGCAAGAAAAGCTTGCACCAAATTAGAAAGGGCCATATCGGGTTACCGAAGTAATTTGATCGGGAGCTTATAGGATTAAAAATCTAGATGGTTCAAGTATTCCGAGAACATGGAATGCCAAAAATCTTAGAGTATACTATTAGTGAATTCTGAATAAAGATTTTAAAAATTTGGTCTCACTGAAAGATTTCTAAAGTATTGAGATTCTTCTATCTTAGCCCAAACCCGATCTTCAGATCGGTAAAGCTCCTAAGGGCACAAGAGATAAAATCTTCATATTTTCAAATTCGATCTTCAGATCGATAAAACCCTAAAAGGCATAGGAGATAAGATCTCCATATTCTCAAATTCGATCTCCAGATTAATAAAGTTTCAAAGGACATAGGAGATAAGATCACCATATTCTCAAATTCGATCTCCAGATCGATAAAGCCCCGAAGGGCACAGGAGATAAGATCTCCATATTTCGAAAATTGATCTCCAGATCGGTAAAGCTTTGAAGGACATAGAGGATAAAGATCTTCATATTTTCAAATCTGATCTCCAAATCAATAAAGTCTCGAAGGGCACAGGAGATAAGATCTTCATATTTCTAAATACAGTCTCCAGATCGGTAAAGACCTGAAGGGTGTAGGATAAGATCTCATCTATTTTTGATCTTTGGGTTGGTAATGCCCCGATGAGCATGAGGGATAAAATCTTTATTCTATTATTTATCGATGTTGGTGTAGAATCTGGTCGACACCGAATTAAGCTAGAGTTGAGGAAGAAGAGGTCGCCATCAATGACCTGCAAAATAAAATTTGGTTCGAAGTTAGTGGTGGTGGCTCCAATAAGATCCTTCGACGATCAAGTCAGCTCTTCTGACCAATGAAAGGGAGTGCTCAGAAAAAAAATTCAACAAAATTTTGGAAAGAAGAAGAGAGCTTAGCCCAAACATATCTGAAGGATTTCTTTCTATAGATAGAGTTTGTAGCGGACTGATAGTGACAACCATAGCCGTCCAATAGCGGGCTACTTGGGGCCGCATGGAGTCTGTTATGAAAGAATGTGCTGTTTGTAGCAGACTGATAGTGACAGTCGTAGCCGTTCGGTAGCAGGCCGCTCGAGACCGCATGGAGTCTATTATGGAGGAAGGCATCATCTGTAGCACCGTCTATAGTAGACTGATAGTGATAGTCGTAACCATCCGGTAGTGGGCCGCTTAAGGCCATGTAGAGTTTGTTATGGAGAGAGATGTCCGTTGTCGTGATGTAGCTATTCATTGAAACTTAATAGTCAAAGTTCGGAGGAAGCAGGCGTTGGTTGATGAAGAGCTTTGACATATATCAATTCTAAAAGAGTTTGGATTTTTAAAAAAAATACGGCTAGAGAAGATCATCCGAAAGGAATACTACTTGAAATCTAGAAGTAATCCATTTATGAAATTTGGATGGAGTTCGATTGATAGAGAAGTCCAGAAGGAGTTCGATTGGTAGAGAAATCTGACTAAAGAAGAAGTCTGAAAGGAGTTTGGCTCCTGAAGAAACTCGACTGAAGGAGAGGTATGGAAGAAATTTGGCTGCTGGAGGAATTTGACTGAAGAAGAAGTTCGAAAGGAGTTCGACTCTTGAAGAAATCTGATTGAAGAAGAAGTTTAGGAGTTTGGCTCCTAGAGGAATCCAGATGGAGTTTGACTGATGAAGAAGTTTAGAAGGAGTTCGGCTCTTGAAGGAATTCGACTGAAGAAGAAATTTGGAAGGAGTTTGGCTCCTGGAAAAATCCTACTGAAGGAGAGGTCTGGAAGGAGTTCGACTACTGAAAAAATCTGACTGAAGAAGAAGTTCGAAAGAAGTTCAGCTCCTGAAGGAATCCGACTGAAGGAGAGAAATTCGGATGGAGTTCGACTGATGGAGAAGTCCAGAAAGAGTTCGGCTTCTAGAGAAATTCGATTGAAGGAGAAGTTCGGAAGGAGTTCGACTTCTGAAGAAATTCGACTGAATGAGAAGAACCGAATGGAGTTCAACTAATGGAGAAACCTAAAAGGAGTTCGACTTCTAATCCGACTGAAGAAGAAGTCTAGAAGGAGTTTGACTCCTAAAGAAATCCGACTGAAGGAGAAGTCCAGAGGAAGTTTGACTTTTGAAGGAATTTGACTGAAGGAGAAGTCTGAAAGAAGTTCGGCTCCTGGAGAAATCTTACTGAAGGAGAGAAATTCGAATGGAGTTCGACTGATGGAGAAGCCCAGAAGGAGTTCCCCTTCTAGAGAAATCCAGCTGAAGAAAAAGTCTGAAAGGAGTTTGACTGATGGAGAGAGAATTTTCGATCGAAGCTCTTTCGTGATTATCAGTTACATTAGGCTAAACATCAAACTGGACTTCGACGGGAGTGGGGTTTATCTTCAACAATAGTCCTCCTACTTTCGAGCTCAAAATTCAAAGAAAGAGAGTACGAAAAAGATGACTGTCAAAGTTTTTTTCAGGCTCTACACCCATTGAGGTTGAAGGAGATCTTATCTCCTGTTGAGGTTGAAGCTCGAGGGAGATTTTATCTCCGATCGAGATTGAAGGAGATCCTATCTTTTATTGAAGTTGAAGCTCGAGAAAGATCTTATCTCCAACTGAGATTAAAGAAGATCTTATCTTCTATTGAGGTTGAAGCTTGGAGAAGATCTTATCTCCGACCGATATTGAAGGAGATCCTATCTTCAGTTGAAGTTGAAGCTTGAGAGAGATCTTATATCCGGCTAAGGTTGAAGGAGATCTTATTTTTCATTGAGGTCGAAGCTCGAAAAAGATCTTATCTCCCATCGAGGTTAAAGAAGATCTTATCTCCTATTGAGGTTGAAGCTCAGAGGAGATCTTATCTCCGATCGAGATTGAAAGAGATCCTATCTTCAATTGAAGTTGAAGCTCGTGGAAGATCTTATCTTTAGTCGAGGTTGAAGGAGATCTTATCTTCCATTGAGGTCGAAGCTTGGGAGAGATCTCCAGTCTCGGGTTCCCACGCTCGTTGCTTGTTGCAGACGTCGAGTTCGTTGTGGATGTCGGACTTGTTGTGGACGTCAAACTAGAACCGCTTTTGCAAATCAGGATAAGGTTCTGCCTTTCATATTTGACGTAGTCAGATTATTATGGAAAAATATATGTAAGGATTCTCCATCGAGCTTCTTCCTTCTCCACGTCTTTGGTCTACGAGGGTTCGACTTTTGCTCATGTTAGGATGAGGTTCTCCTCCTGTTCCTAATGGACCGTAGGGGCACATAAGGGCCGTTGTCAAGGCTTCTTCCCTCATCTCATCTAAAATAAACAAGATCTTCGACTTTGCTCATGTTAGGATGAGGTTCTCCTCCTGTTTCTAATAGATTGTAGGAATATATAAGGACCGTTGTCAGGGCCTCTCCCCTTATCTCATCTAAAATGAACGAGGCCTTTGACTTTGCTCATGTTAGGATAAGGTTCTCCTCCTATTCCTAACGAGCTATGGGGGCACATAAGGACCGTTGTTAGGGCCTCTTCTCTCATCTCGTCTAAAATAAATGAGACTTTCGACTTTGCTCACGCTAGGATGAGGTTCTCCTATTTCTAATGGATTGTAGGGACGCATAAGGGTCGTTGTCAGTGCCTCTCCCCTCATCTCATCTAAAATGAATGAGGTCTTCAACTTTGCTCACGTTAGAATGAGGTTCTCCTCCTGTTCCTAACATGACAATAGGAGCATAGATGAGCCATTGAATGGGCCTCTCTCCTCCTTCTGTCTTAAATAACCTGAGGTCTTCGACTTGCTCATATTAGGATGAGATTCTTCTCCTATTCCTAACATGATAATAGGGACACAGATGGGATATTAAATAGATCTCTCCCCTCCTCCTATCTTAAATAACTAGAGATCTTCGACTTGCTCATGTTGGGATGAGGTTCTCCTCTTGTTCCTAACATGGTCACTTTTGATTGCTTCTTTCCTGTTATCACATAGTTTTTGCACCAAGAAATAATAATGTTAAGATGGAGGGGTTTTATTGGAGAAAAATTACTGATAGTACATTCTCAAATTTTTTGAATTCTAAGATCGTGGGAGTGTTGTTCCTTCGAGCTCCTTTAGATGATAAGTTCTGGGCCGGACGATCTCCTCTATTTCATACGGGTCTTTCCAATTTGGGACAAGCTTCCCCTGGCTCTGAGGTTGAGAGATGGTGGCTCATCGAAGTACTAAATCTCCCATTTTTAATATTTTATCTCTGACTCTGGAGTTATAGTATCGGGCTACCCTTCGTCTGTAGACCGTCATCCAAACTCAGACTTCCTCTCTTTTTTCTTTCAGCAGGTCGAAATTGACTCTGAGTTCCTGTGAGTTACGCTGCTCACCGAAGGCCACGACCCGTGCTGATGGAAGCTTAAGCTTAATTGGGATGACTGCCTTCGTTCCAAAGGCCAAGGCAAACAGTGTTTCTCTAGTCGGTAGCCTTTGAGTAGTTCGATACATTCAGAGGATGTGGTAGAGTTTGTCCACCCAAGCCTCCCTTGCTCTATCGAGTCTTATCTTGATGCCTCATAGTAGGATCCAATTGGTCACTTCAACTTCCCCATTTGCCTGTGGGTGAGCTACCGATGTGAAGTGATGGAAGATGTTTAGATCTTTATAAAACTCAGCGAATCTCATCTCAGCGAACTATCGTCCGTTATCTATTATGAGAGTTCGGGATAGATCGAATTGATAGACGATCGACTTTTAGACGAACTTCTATACCTTGGCCTTGGTAATTTTTGCTAGTGATTCAGCTTCGACCCATTTGGTGAAGTAGTCGATCGCGATCAGGAGAAACTTCCATTGTCCGGATGTTATTAAAAAATGGCCAAGTATATCCATTCCCCACTGCATAAATGGCCAAGGTGCGCTTAGTGGAGTAAGCTCGAAGGTCGGCTATTTTCGTATGTTTGCATTTCTTTGACAGTGATCACATTTCTTAACATACTCCATAGAATTATGGTACAAGATCGACCAATAGTATTCTTGTCAAAGTAGTTTTTGTGATAGGGATCTGGCTCCTACATAACTTTCATAAATTCTTACGTGCACTTTTCATAATGTGAAGTCGACCTCTGAAGGTCGAAGATATCTCAGCAGCGGTAGCGAATACGATCTTTTATACAACTTATTCACATACAAAACATGCCGGAAGGCTTGATTCCTGAGTTTTTGAGCTTCTTTTGGATCATGAGGAAGAACTTTCTCTTTGAGATAGGCAACTAACAATTCAATTCAGCTCGGCTCGAGCTCCATCTACATAACGAGTTATGATTCTTCCGAGCTTAGAAATTTTAGAGTTTCAAAAAATACTTCTTTGGACAGTTCGGCTGGGACTAAAGTGGCCAATTTAGAGAAGAGGTTAGGTCTTATGTTTATGCCCTCGAAATCTGTCGAATGCCAAAACTGCCAAAGGTCGAAGTTAAATTCTTTATTTTCTCAAGGTATTTCATCATACTTTCCTTTCGTGCTTCATAGTTGCCACTAACTTGGCCGACCACTAATTAAAAATTACTGTAGACTTAAAATCGATCTACTTTTAACTCTCTTGCTATTTTTAATCTGGTGATTAGCACTTTATATTTGGCTTCATTATTAGTTGTAGAAAATTTGAAGCATAGCACATACTCGACGACGACTCCTTCGAGGTTGACTAAGATCAATCCCGTAGTTGCTCCAATAGAGTTGGATGAATCATTCATGTACAGGGCCTAAAAATCTTCGAAAAGGTTGGCACTTTCTTTGGAGAGGCTTAGTTGCGACAACAGGATGCCGATCTCGTTCTATTCAAGCTCGGCATTATCTGAAATGGTATATTCTACTACAAAATCTACCAATATCTAGGTTTTGATTGATGGTTGGGGTTGATAATTGATGTCAAAGTCCATAAGTTCGATTGTCCATTTTGCGATTCTTTTAGAAGCATCCATTCGATGAAGAACTGCTTTTATTAGTTGATCCATGAGAACCATTATGGTGTGCCCCTGAAAGTAAGGTCGGAGTCTCTTGGTAGCAATTAGAAGAGAGTAAGTCAATTTTTCTAGCTTAAAGTATCTGATCTCTGCATCCCTTAGGATTTGGCTTACGTAGTAGATCGATCGCTGCATCTTCGCTTCCTCCTTGACCAGGACTGCTGCCAAGGCCGTCGGAGAAACTGCAAGGTATAGAAATAATTCTTCTCTAGGTTTGGGCTTTGCCAATAGTTGGGGTGAGCTGAGGTAGTTTTTAAGCTTTTCAAACGTTCGTTGGTACTTCGTCATCCATCAGAAGTTCTTTGGTTGCTTAAGAACTTGAAATAAGGGCATGCATCGCTCGGTCAATCTCGAGATGAAGCGATTTAGGGATGTCACTTTTTCAGTCAAATGCTGAACTTCTTTGATTATTTTTCGAGCAGTCATCTTCTAAATAGCTCGAATTTTCTCAGGATCTGCTTCAATCCCGCACCTTGATGCCATAAACCCCAGAAATTTTTTCGATGTCACACCAAAGACGTACTTGATCGGATTTAGCTTTATCTTGTGCTTCCTGAGTACACTAAAGGTCTCTTTGAGGTCGGTGATATGATTTATAGAAGCTTGACTTTTGATGAGCATGTCATCCACATACCCTCCATATTGCAGTTGATCTGCTTCTTGAAGATCTTGTTGATCAGGCACTGGTACGTTGCCCCTACATTTTTGAGTCCAAAGAACATAACCCTATAATAGTAAAGATCATGATCAGTAACAAAAGCAATTTTCTCCTCGTCCTCCAGTGCCATCCATATCTAATTATAGCCGAAGAAGGCATCCATGAAGGTGAGGAGCTCGTGGTCCGAGGTTGCATCTATTAGTTGATCAATCCTAGATAGAGGGTAGCTATCTTTTAGATAGACTTTGTTTAGCTTTTTGAAGTCTATACACATCCTCCACTTATTGTTTGCCTTTTTAATGAGGATCATGTTTGAGATTCAGGTCGGATAGTTAACTTTTCAGATGAATCCAGCTTTGAGGAGCTTGCCTACTTCTTCTATGATTGCTTTCTACCTCTCCGGGACGTGGTTGCGTATCTTCTCTTTTACCAACCAATACTTAGGATCAATGATCAGCCGATGTTCCATGATCTCGACATCAATTTTTGGCATATCCATTGGGGCTCAGACAAAGACGTCCGCATTCTTCCTGAGGAAGATGACGAGTTGCTTCCGAACCTCGTCCCCCAAGTTGGAGCCGATTTGTATAGTGTTCTCCACGTTCCCATCATTTAAGGACATATATATGAGGTCCTCCATAGGCTCACCCCGCTTCTCGGTGAGGTCGTCATGGACATCCAGTCCATCAATAGGATAAAGGTCAGGTTGGATGTTTTTCTGTAGGACAATAGAGTAACAACACCTCGCCAATGCCTAATCTCCCCTGATCTCTCCAATTTCGTAACTCGTTGGAAACTTCATCTTTAGATAATAAGTTGACATCATTGCTTTGAGCGCATTCAATCCAGATCGGTTGAGAATAGCATTATAGACAGATGGAGCCTTTATGACTAGAAAATCGACCTATGCCTTAATCAGCTTCGGATGTTGTCCTGCAGTCACAATTAAAATTATTATGCCCTCAACTGACACGGCATCGCCAGTGAAGCCTACCAATAGAAAGTTCATAGGTCCCAAGTGGTTATTGAGTAAGAACATTTTTAAGAAAGTATCATAAAATAAAATATCAACCGAGCTTTCATTATTTACCAAAATGTGATGTACATCATAGTCGGCAATATTTAAAGAGATTACAACCGCATCATTGTGCGAAAACTAGACTCCTTGAGCATCCTCATCGGTGAAAGCGATGGGCTCTTCAGTTCTCCATCTCTTCACTGGTCCCTTAGATCTGCTGGCCTCTTCACGTCGAAGTCTCCCAGCGAAAGTGTTGATGATACTGAGAGACGATCGATCTTCTTATTATTCCTCTCTTCTTGGTGGTTCTGACTACGGCAATGCTCTCGATCGATCTTTTCTTGCTTCAGACTAACGTCTGAGGAATCGATCCAACCAGCCTCTCTTGATGAGCTTCTCGATCTCATCTTAGAGCTGAATGCATTCTTCAGTATCGTGACCGTGGTCATGATGGTAGAGGTAGTATTTACTAGGATTGCACTTGCAGGGACAAGTGTGCATCCTTTCAGAACTTGGTAGTTACTCCTTGATCTCCATCAATACTTGCATTTTTGGAGCATTGAGGAGGGTGTAGTTGTGAAACCTTCTGGGGAGAGAACTTCTTCATGCTCTTTTGTCGGGACTTCTTTGATGACGAGCTCGAGGAAGAGTTCAGGCTTGCTTGCACTTCGGAGGAGTTCGTGAGCATGGCCAAGTTTCATTCGGTCCTTCATCAGCTGTGGGTTTATTAGACTTGCCCGCCTGCCGCTCTTCTATGGCTTTCTTATCCTTCAACTTGAAGGTCTTTTCCGCTTGAGTATATCCTTCAGTCCGAGCTAGCTGATCAGCAAAGTTTCTGAGGTACTTCTTCTTTAGGAAGAACAATAAATTATTCTTTTGAAGGCCATTCTTAAGTGTGGCCATTGCAACGGACTAGTTCAGGTTCCGGACCTCCAACACAGCAGCATTAAATCGGATGACATAAGCTTAAATAGATTCTTCCTCCTTCTACTTAATATTTATCAGAGAATTCAAACCTCATTGCGGACGTCGGCTACTGACAAAATGAGCCACAAACTGATAGCTCATCTAGTCAAAGGAGAAGATCGTACCTAATCTCAACATCGATTATCAGTTTCTTGCTGCTTCCTTCAAGATAAATGAAAAAGCTCGACATAAGATGGCATCTGATGCGCCATGGAGCAGCATCATGATCCGAAAGGCTTCTAAATGATCGATCGGATTAAAAATTTTATTGTAGCTTTCAAATTGGGAGAGCTTGAAGTTCGGTGGGATTGGTTCCTACATAATCCTCTGAGAAAAAGGAGGATCGATGCAAATATCATTACCGTATGAGGAGGGAGTATGACAGAGTTCTTTGATTTATCAGCTCATTTTTAGGAGTCTTTGATCCAGAAGATTTTCACAATCATTAATCTCTAGGGTTTTCTAATGGAATGGGTGCAAAGCTCTCCCCTGGGTCGAGTCATGGTTCGAGCAAGGGCTCTCCACCCTCTACTTCCTCTTTTTGGAGATCATAGGTCGGCTAGCCTAAGTCGGTCATCCCCAGATCGAATCATGAGATTATAAAGAAGCCTGCTCCAGCCAAATTGGCATTGGAGCCTATCGATGTATGGCCTGCACCACCTCCATGAGACCGCAAACCTACTGGACTAGTAGGTTGAGCTGCTTCGCATCCACTATGGCTGCAGGTGGAGCTTGAGTTGCCGGAGCTAAAGTAGGAGCAGATAGATCTGGATGGAATCTGACTATAGAGATCGTTGATCGTCGGATCGAAGCTTTTTTAGGAGGTATTTTTTTGAAAAAAATTTTAGAAAGAAAGAAGAGAGATCGCTGCTTAGCACTTCTTTAAGAACAAGAGAACCTCAGAAATAGAGGACCCTTCCTCTAGTGCCAATTCTGTTGGTGCAGAATTTGATCGATGCCAGATCAAGCTGGAGTTAAGGAAGAAGAGGTCACCATCGATGACCTGCAAAATAAAGTTTCGTCTGAAATTGGTGGTGGTGGCTCCGACAGGATCCTTCGATGATCAAGTTAGCTCTTCTGGCCAACAGAAAGGAAGTACTCTAGAAAGAATTCAATAGAGTTTTCAAAAAAAGAAGAGAGCTTAATCCAATTATATCTGAAGGATTCTTTTTTATAGACAGAGCTTGTAGCAGACTGAGAGTGACAGTCGTAGCCATCCAGTAGCAGACCGCTCGAGATCGCATGGAGTCTGTTATGAAGGAAGGCGTCATCTGTAGTGCCGCTTATAGTAGACTGATAGTGACAGTCGTAGCCATCCAGTAGCAGACCACTCGGGACCGCATGGAGTCTATTATGGAGGAAGGCACCGCCTGTAGCATCACCTGTAGCAGACTGATAGTGACAACCATAACCATTCGGTAGTGGACCGCTTGGGGCCATATGGAGTTTGTTATGAAGAGAGGTATCCATTGTCATGATGTGGCCATTCATTGGAACTTAATAATCAAAGTTTGGAGGAAGCAAGCATTGGTTGATGAAGAGCTTTGACATATATCAATTTCAGAGGAGTTCAAACTCCTAAAAGAAATATAAGTAGAGAGGATCATTCAAAAGGAATACTACTTGAAATCTGAAAGTAATCCATTGGAGAAATTTGGATGAAGTTTGACTGATGGAGAAGCCCAAAAAGAGTTCGATTGATGAAAAAATCTGACTGAAGGAGAAATCCGAAAGAAGTTTGCTCCTAGAGGAATCTAACTGAAGAAGATGTCCAGAAGGAGTTCGACTGTTGGAGAAATTTGATTGAAGAAGAACTTCAGAAGGAGTTCGGCTCCTGAAGGAATTCGATTGAAGAAGAAGTCTAGAAGGAGTTTGGCTCTTGGAGGAATTTGACTGAAGGAGAAGAATTCGGATGGAGTTCGACTGAGGAAGAAGCCCAGAAGGAGTTCGACTCCTGAAGGAATTCGACTGAAGAAGAAGTCCGGAAGGAGTTTGGCTGTTGGAGAAATTTGACTGAAAGAGAAGTCCAGAAGGAGTTCAGCTTCTAAAGGAATTCGACTGAAGAAAAAGTTTGGAAGGAGTTTGGCTCCTAGAGGAATCTGACTGAAGAAGAGGAATCCGACTGAAGGAGAAGAATCTGGATGGAGTTCGACTGATAAGAGAAGCCCAGAAGGAGTTCAGCTCCTAGAGGAATCCGACTAAAGGAGAAGTCCGAAAGGAGTTCAGCTCCTGAAGAAATCTGACTGAAGGAGAGGAATCTGGATGGAGTTCGACTGATGGAGAAATTCAGAAGGAGTTCGACTCCTGGAGGAATCCGACTGAAGAAGAAGTTGGAAAGAAGTTCGGCTCCTGAAGAAATTCGACTGAAGGAGAAGTCCAGAGGAAGTTTGGCTCCTAAAGAAATTTGACTGAAGAAGAAGTCCGAAAGAAGTTCGGTTCCTGGAGGAATCCGATTGAAGGAGAGAAATCCAGATGGAGTTCGATTGATGGAGAAGCCCAGAAGAAGTTCAGCTCTTGGAGGAATCCAGTTGAAGGAGAAGTCTGGAAGGAGTTCGATTGATGGAGATAGAATTTTCGATCGAAGCTCTTTCATGATTACCAGTTACATTAGGCTAAGCATCAGACTGGACTTCGGTGAGAGTGGGGTTTATCTCCAATAATCGATCTACAGATCGATGTTATTTTGGATTGCTAATTACGATCGATCTATGGATCGATAATTATTGAATCTCTATTATTTACCGATCTATGGATCGATGTAAAATGGGATTCTCATTTATTATCGATTTAAGGATCGATATTATGTTAGATTTCTACTATTTATCGGTCTATGAATCAATTTTATATGAAATTTCTATTGATCATTGATCTATGCATCAATGTTATATGAGGCTTTAATCAGACACCGATCTCCAAATTTAGGTTATTTGGATTTTCTGTTAGCTGCTGACCTCAAGTCAAATACGTTGGGATATCACCGAGGTGGAGTTGATTATTATTACTCAAAAAAATTTTGTGTAAAGAAGATGTTATAACAAGTTATACAAGGTTGGAAAAATCCGACATCGACACATACATAATGGATGAAAAAAAAGTTTCATTTCATTAATTGAAAGTTTTATAAAAAACCCAAATTGGGCAGACATAAAGGACAAACAAAAAGAAAAAAAGTAGAAAATACAACTCAGGCATCTACCTGAGGAGTTTTGTTGGAGGCGGTCGTCGTGTCATCCTCCAAAGAGGTGATTTTGATAGAAGCCAGGACTTCAGCAGTTGCAGGAACAGGGCCAAGAGCTGGAGCTTCAATGGGAGTAGGCGTTGGGGCACCGACAGGTTCTAGAGCCTCAACCTTGGGGTAAATCAGGGGCGTAGGCACCTCCAAAGTAGGCTAAGGCACTTCGGCAAGGGGACTCACCTTTGATGCTGCCTGGACCTCTGTCCCTGAAACTAAGGCAAGGGCGGCCTCATAAGTGACATCGCTCAAATCCAAAGTGGGAAAGAGCTTCCCAATTAGGTCCTTGCAACTGTTGAAGGCCTCCTCCGAAGCCTCCATAACCTCCTTTGTGAAGTGCTCGGAGGCCTTGTACTTCTCTATGGTGCTATCGGCAATAGACTTATAGTGCTCTAGGTCCCGTTGGTAAGTCAAAAGTGACTTACCCCAGCCCGAATAGCCAGCATCTCTGCCTATTCCTTTATTGTGGCCTCTAGACTGGGAATCTTAAAGATCTCCTTTCGCAGCTCCAGCAGCTGGTCAGCCCCCTCATTGACCTTCCTCTGAAGATCTTGCAAAGTCTTATTTTTCTCTATTATTTCATTTAGCTTCTTCTGAAGCTGCTTCTTCAGCCCCTCGAAGATCTTTTCTTCTTTGGCAGCCTTCTCCTCTACCACCTTCTGACAGTCCTTCATGGACTGCAAGGATTCCTCTAAAGATTTTTTATTTTCACTAAGCTAGCTTATGTGCTCGGCAAACAGTCAAAAAAAGGAAGTGGACTAGCAAAAAGAGAAAAAAAGTTATTAGCCCGGTAAAAAAAATGACTTCAACATGTAAGGTCAATAAAATACCGACATTCAAAAAAAAATAAGAAGAAAAAGAAAGAAAGATAGAGAAATTTTCTTATATCCAAAAGATAGTTGAAGCCGTGGTTCAGCAATTCTTCCGACCCCAAGTCCCTCCTTCGGGCATGTAGATCATATTGCGACATCACGGTGTCGAGAAGATCCTTGCCGAGAGTCGCTGAATCCTGCATGGAGGCATTGGCGATGTTAATCTGGTCCACCAATGTTGAGGGTGGATCGACGAGAGGAGCTTTCGACCCCCCAGAGGGTCGAGTTTGGCGAACAGAGGCTAAAGTTGATGTAGTCGATGGACTAGGCCTCGATGGTGCGGTAGTTAAGCTCGACCTTGGATGGCTGGTCGGCTCCTTCTGGGGTGGACAACCCACCCCGATTGATTGCCGATGTCTCATGGACATCGAAGAAGAGGTCGATGATGGGAGAGCGCTGACGGATGCTGCACCAATGACTAGTGTTCCCACAATGGAAGGGGGCACAGATTGGGGAGGACCCATGGAGGGGGCGGTAGCTTCTTTTTATTTCCCCTTCTTGGCTGGAGGGGCGTTAGAGGAGTCTGGCTTCCTCTTCCTCTGCTTATCGAGTCTCTTAGGATCGAACCTCATGAGTACTGCAATGGACAATAGTAGAAAACATGATCAGATAAATGCCGAGCTCAAAAAAAATAGAAGAAAATTCGATAATAGACTCATCCTAAGGGGAGATGAGTCTGATGCTAGAGTCGAATAATGATTGATCCATCATCCATTGATCGAGCTTGGGCATCTTCATATCCAACAGTTCTTCGAAGGCCTCCTTATCCCCAGATAGGACAGACTTATTGAAGTTCTAATAAAGCCGAGGTCTACCCTAGCCAGTATCGAAATCCCAAGGAGTATTAGAAGAAATGAAGAAAAAATGACTTTTCTAGTCATGGATTGAAGAAGAAAAGGTAGGACTGAATTTATAATTAGGCTGAGATGAGAAATACCACCAATCTTTCTTAGTGAGATATTTTTTTCAAAACAAAAAGGGCCCTAAACTGAGAGGTCCTAAGATTAATGGCGGCAAAACTACAATAGATAATAAAAATCAAAATAATCCTAATGAAGTTAGGGATGAACTGAGTCGGCTGCAAGTCATAGTAGTCTAAAATGTAATAGATGAAAGGATGCAAGAAAAAATGTAATCCAGACCAGAGCGATTTATCATAGAAGGCCACATAGCCCTCAGGAGGCTGTATAACCTGATCACTCGGGCTGGGAGTTATGAGTTGAAAGTTTTCAAGAATGAAATACTTCTTCCTGAGATTCTCAAAATCGACATCGATCAGGATTGAGAGTTTAGTGCTGGGACCAAAATAATCCAAGAATCCCATCATCAGAGACTCCAAACTATTATTACCGAAAGCATTGGCCTCGGTGGCACCTTGAGATGGATTATCCGCCTCAATGGAAAGCAGGGCCTAGGTTGACCAGATGTCATAGTCATCTGGGATTGACTCCCCATTCTGCCACCATCAGGAAAGGTACTCTCCTGAGAAGACATTAGTGAAAAGAAAAGAGAATAGAGGAGACAAAAGGAAGGACTGAGAAAGAAAAGGACAATGGAGAACATAAGGAGATCCTAAGAAAAGAAAACCCTAAACCTAAGAGGAGGAATGATGTGGGACAAGATGACGGAAAGAATCTTGAATAAGCTAAGAAGTCACTCTAGATTAGGATAAAAAAAAAAGAGGATAACTATGAGATTTCTTCCATAAAATAGACGAGGGTTGGGATAAAGAGGGAAGAGGGAGAAGTTGAGGAAGTCCATCCCAGAGAAGATGAGGGAAAAGAAGTTGAAAAAATCCATCCTAGAGGTGAGCAGCACAGGAATTGCTAGGGTTGAGAAGAATGACATAGAACTTGCTGAGGTTGAAGAACGGCATAGGACTTGTCAAGGTGAAAAAAAGGAAGAAACTCAAGAAAAGATAGAAGAGAACCTAAGTTCTTCACTCCAAAAGTTTAACTTTTTTTTTTATTTAGGTTTATAGTCTTATTCATAGGCCTCTAACAACTCTCTAACCTCCTAACAAACTCTCAACCTACTAACAAATTTCTAACAAACTTCAACTTCCTAACTAATTTCTAATAAATTAATAGATTCCAACCTCCGAACAAAGTTTCAATAACATAACAAACAAAATTTTAACAAACTAACCATCTAATAAACTAATCCACCTCATGCTTTAAGATATGTGCATAAGATGGAAATAAGAAGATACACCCATTTCCTATACACCCATACATACATCAGATAAAATATAAAAATAAAATATATATATAAATCTACATCAATAATAGTGCAGGGTGATGTTCTCATCAATTTTTTCTAGAGTAGAAAAAACTCGATCCCATCGAGTCTGAGTTGATTCCAAAATTGATGCAGCTCGAATTAAAAGTCAGTAGGAGGATGGGGATCTACTTTGAGGAACATGCAAAATTCCTCAGAGGTGAGATGGCAGAGGTTATGATGGAGGCGGGGAAGGTCGTTGAGGGTGTCACCGAAAGTAGGCAGTCGAAGTCATCGCAAGATAAGTTGTGGCGTAGAAAGTGCTGAGAAAGATAGCTAGGAGTAGTGGTGGATGGTGCAGGGCAGCATGGCAGTAGAGGTAGATAAGCGCAAAGACGAGCAGGTGCTGAGAAAGTTAGGACAACAGATGAAAAGCTTATAGAGGTTGGCGGTGGAGGTAGGGAGAAAAGTTTGAAGTAGAAAAAGGATTTGAGGATTAGGGCCTTAGGAGCTTGGAGCTAGATTTTTTTTTTCAAAATATCCTAATCCACTTATGCTCTAATACCAAAATTGATGCGGGATAAGGTGGCGGAAAGGATCACGAGTGAGCTAAGAAGTCACTCCAGATTATGATAAAAAAAGTGGGGATAACTATGTGATTTCTCCTACAAAATAGACAAGGATTAGGATAAAGAGGGAATAGAAAGAAGTTGGAGAAGTCCATCCTGAAGGAGACGAGAGAAAAAAAGTTGGAAAAATCCATTTCATAAGTGAGCAGCACAGGACTTACTGGGGTTGAGAAGAACGACATGGAACTTACCGAGGGAGAAGAATGGCACAGGATTTGCTGAGGTTAAAGAAAGAAAGAAACCCAAAAAAGAGTAGAAGAGAACTTAAGTTCTTCACTCCTAAAATTTAACTCTTTTTTTTTATTTAAGTTTATAGTCTTATTTATAAGTCTCTAACAATCCTCTAACCTCCTAACAAACTCTCAATCTATTAACAAATTTCTAACAAACTTCAACTTCCTAACTAATTCCTAACAAATTAATAGATTCTAACCTCCTAACAAATTTTCAATAAAATAATAAATAAAATCCTAACAAGCTAACCATCTAACAAATTAATCCACCTCATACTTTAAGATGTATGCATAAGCTGGAAACAAGAAGATACACCCATTTCCTATACACCCATACATACATCAGGTAAAATATAAAAATAAAATATATATATATATATATATATATATATCTGCATCAATAATAGTACTGGGTGATGTCCTCATCAAGAAAAAAAATCCTATCAAAGGAAAAAGAAAACCTTCTCCGCTATCTACGGTGACTCTCTTCAAGTTTTGGTGACCATTGGAATCATCTTCTTCTCTGACTGACCGGGCACCTAGAAACTTTTCTTTGGCAGTAGAAATCCTGCTCCAGGTCAAAAGCAGTAAAGGGAAGGAGGAGCGGATAGATGCCCTATATATGGAGGAAAGCAATGACCCAGATTGGCTTGTCCGTCCTTTGATTTAAGCCACTTGATAATCATCTGAAAAGGCTACAGAGAAACTATTTCAAAGTACCGGCCTAGATCAAGCCATGCAGGCTTATTTCGTACGGTGGTTCAGCCAGCCCACGAATAAATGTCACGTGCTCCACGTCGTCTGGGTTACAGTAGAGCAACCAACGATGACTCTGCATCTTCTTATGCTTTCTTAAATGCTAGGTACGACGAGTACACTAATCGAGATGCTCTGTTGCTTCAAATCATTAAAAAATTAAAATCATTGATTGTGCGATATGAATCTCGGCGCGGGAGACTGATGGCTAACTTTTGAAAAACAACTTTTCACACTTCTCGTAGAAAAACTTTCATTCTAACTCTAAAAAATGGGGAGCAACTATTGGTATGAGTAACCCTCATCGGACACGTGGCGCCATCAGAAGGGTCATCATTAGAAACAATAAGTTTCGACCTTAGGTCAGTAATTTACTAATTTGGAACCTAGACTGGTTCTTATCAAAGTGATCAGATCGACTAAGTGATCATGACCAGATCAATCATAAACCGACCATAATAGGGGTCAGATCGGTGAACTACTATCCCCAAATATACAGACCGAATATGGCTTGAGATCGATATTTAGCTGACCTCCCGACAGTCGCAAAGCCAGATCAGCACTTTGCCAACTCGAAGATAAGTAATCATAGTCTAACAATAGGTTGGGAATATACCGACCTAAACAACATCGATCTCATCATGAACCTAGATCGGTGATTTACCAACCTCAATATCTTTCAAAAACCAACTGAGCGCCAACCACGCTCTCACTTGATTGCGGCCCTTCTCTAGCTGTATTACTATTATTTCATATGGCTGTTCTGCTACCAATTATTATTCTAGATGCCTGCTCTAATATCAATCTGATAGAAATAATCTTTGCTATTTGATAATTGCGGAAACAGCAATAAGGATTCGAGAAAAGGGATGATCGTTCTGTTGAAATCCTAGCAAACCCTAGGACGTGGAGAAAAGAAAGAGAACAAGAGAGGAAGAGAGATTTTAGAGAGAAAAGGCTTGCATTGATTTCATGCTTAGTTTACAAAACTCAGTATAGAGTATATATACCTAATCAAATAAGATCCAACCTAAAAAACTTTTCTAACTAACCTAATATGATGCACTCTCCGAGCTCATGTACACTCATGTCTCCCATGCACACATCCATTAGATAAATCTCAGTCCAATCCATAGGTTAGCCCCCTTAGGATCTTACAAACCAAGACCTTAAGTTCCTAGGATTAAACCCAATCCAAGGCTAGAATAGAAATCACGTTCTATTCTATTCACAACTAGAGCCAGCTCAGTCAGCAATCGGATCAGCTTGACGGTGATGTCTGCTATGAGAGCCCGAATCATCACTCTCTGTTCTGCTACTCAAGCCAACTCTCTCAGAGCTTGAGCCAGCTCGATTTCTACTCAGGTTGGCTCTAATAGGAATCAAGCCAGCTCTTCCAGCGTATTAGCTTGATACATTTTTTGGACTTCTGCTTGAGCCAGCTCTCTCAGAATTCAGGCTGGCTCTAATAAAAATCGAGTAAGCTCTTCTGAAGCATTTGCTAAAGCTCTTCGATGGTTAATTTTATTCACTCCTTGCTCTCTTTCCACCTGCTTCTAAGGCTTGAGAGCACCATACCTGAGCTCATAATCTCCACTTTGGGTCTTTTAAGTTCTTGTGAACTCAGCTCTATTCATCAATCCCATCAATATCATGCAATTGTAAAAGCTATTTCATGAAAGTATCTTTGTGAGCACATCAATTGGATTCTTCTTGGTGTAAACCTTCACCAACTCCATTTCACCATCTTCTACTAGCTCTCTGATCTTGTGGTATCTGATATCAATGTGCTTGATCCTTGCATGATACATAAAGTTCTATGTAAGTAATAAAGTACTCTAACTATCACAATGCGTTCTGACTGCATTCTGTGGGAATCTCATATCCAACGTCAAGTCTTTCAACCATAGAGCCTCCTTTGCTACCTTTGTGATGCCAATGTACTCCACTTCAGTAGTGGACAAGATCGTAATTGGCTACAAGTAAGATCTTTATGAGACTGGACCTCCATACAAGCTGAATACAAAACTTATAGTCAAACGTTGAGTATCTATATCTCCACTAAAATCTGCATCCACAAATCTCTCTATTAGCTCTTGAGCTTCCTTAGACATGTTAGGATATTTCTTAGCATCTTTCCACAGATCATAGCAAATGCTGATCCCAACTGAACTTGTTAAGTATCTGAAGATACCCTTCAGTGCTCTCCAGACCTTCTTTCTAAGATGAGCCATAAACTTGCTCACTTGACTTACTTTATGGGCTAAATTCAGCCTATAACATACCATGTAGTATATAATACTTTCCACATCAGAAGCATATAAAATCTTTTTTATTTTCTTAATCTCCATCTCAGTCTGTGGTGACATAATTTTAGAGAGTCTGACATGCCCGACTAGTGGCAGCTCAGCTAATTTAGCCTCCTTCATACTAAAGCTCTCTAAGATCTTCTTCATGTATCCTCCCTGAGATAGATGTAGCAGTCTCTTAGTTCTGTCTCTGATGATTTTCATACCAAGGATCTTCTTTGTAGGCCTCAAGTCCTTCATCTTAAATTTTTGAGATAAAGCTCTTTTCAAATTCTGCACTACTTTCTTACTCTTGCATACTATCAATATATCATCTATATATAAGAGTAAGTATAATCAAAATTCATTTTTCAGAGATCTTACATATACACATGGATCATGATCACACCTAAAAAGTCTAACACTTCTCACATAAGTGTCAAATTATTTGTACCATTGTCTAGGAGACTGCTTCAATTCATACAGTGATTTCTTCAGTAAACAGACCTCTCTCTCTAACCCAGATTTTTTGAAGCTCTGTAGCTGCTCTATGTATATGTTCTCCTCCAAATTTCTATGGAAGAATGTTGTCTTAACATTCATTTGCTCCAGTTCCAAATCATGAGCAGCAACTATGCTCAACAGCACTCTAATGGATGTATGTTTGACAACTAGAGAGAAGACTTCTGAGTAATCAATCTCTTTTCTCTATGAGTATCCTTTGGCTATCAGTCTAGCCTTATACCTCACTCCACCTTGCTCTGAAGGTGCCTCTTTTCTGATGAAAATTCATTTGAAGCCAATGGGTCGAGCATCATTTGGTAGATCCACCAGCTACCATGTCTGGTTCTTCTTGAGAGACTCCATCTCCTTCATCATGACCTGCATCCATGACTCTCGATCCAAACTCTCCATAGCCTCCTCAAAACTTTTTGAATCTCCATTGGCAGTGATGAGAGTATAGAAAATAGTCTCATCAATGCCATATCGCACCAGTTTGCGAATAGTACACTTCGGCTTGTATAATGCCACTTTTCTTACAGTATCCTATAAGTCTACTGCCTGTGGTTGCCTCTGCACTTCTTTCAAGATATATCGCTCTTCATGCCAGTCCTTTATAGGTGTATCATCATGCCTGCCTAACTCTACCTAAAATTGAACACGATCTAAGGTTGATATTGAGGGCAAATCACATGTATCTGAGAGCTTTCTCATACTATCTTGTGTTGTCTTCATAACCCCCCACTTTCCGACTTCAAGACGATGCTCTTTCTATCAAATATCATATTTTGACTAACAACACACCTCGGAGAATGGGAATTTCATAGCAAGAAATCCTTCACATCTCATGAAAATCCAATGAATATCATCTTCTATAACTTTGGATCCAACTTGCTTCTATTAGCTTCTTCTATTAAAGCATATGCAGGACAACCAAATACCTTTAGATGGCCAAGCTCCACCTTTTTTTCACTCCAGATAGCCTCTGAAAGTCCTTCATTCAATTTTCTATGGAAAGATCTGTTAATAAGAAAACATGCATAAATAAGAGCATCATCCCAAAATGATTTAGGCAGTGATGCCTGCAACCTCAAGTTTCTGACCTTCTCTGTCAGTATCCGATTTATACTCTCCATGATACCATTCTGCTGAGGGATCATCTTCACTGTATAATAGCATTTTATTTCATTTTTTTCACAGTATTTTCTGAATGCTAGGCTGGTGTATTTTCTTTCATTATCAGACCTCAAATACTTCACTAGCTACCCTATCTCCTTCTCCACCTCAGCTCTTCAGAATTTAAATCGGATAAAAATATCTAATTTTTTTCTCATTAGATAGATCCATATCTTTCTAGAAAAATTATCTATGAAGGTGATAAAATATCTCGCTTCACCTTGAGATGCAACAAATGCCGGTCCCCATACATCTAAGTAAATAAGCTTCAAAACAGTTTTACTCTACTTGGTACTACTGGCAAATATAATTCTATACTGTTTGCCGTAAATATAGAATTTACATGGATCATCTCCTTCTTTTCTGAATATTGGAATCAGACCTCTCCTACTCAACTCTGTGAGCCTCCTGTCACTCAAGTGATCCATATGATAGTGTCACAGCTTGTAGGTTAGCTGCTCCTCCTATGCTACTATAGATATCTTTGCACTATCTGTAACCACCGAATCCTTCATCCTATATAGGTTATTATTCAATCTTCTTTCTTTCATCACCACCAATGCATCCTTGAAAATTCTTAAATATCCGCAGCCTGGCTGACAACTGAAAGTATATTCCTATCCTTCCAAGTAACCCAAGGATATCATGTTCTTCTTCAATTCTGGCACATGCTTCACATTGGTCAGTGTTTGTATAACTCTATCATACATTCTCACTCTGACTGTACCAACATCAGCAACTTTACATGGATGATTGTCTCCAAGACTTACACTCCCTCCATCAGATCTTTCATAAGATGAGAACTACTCCCGATGTGTAGTGTAATGATGGAAATACACTGAATCCAGTATCCAATGGTTATCCAACTCTATTACTCCATCTGATACTATCAGTATATCTTCTCTACTATCTTCAAATGA
Source organism: Cocos nucifera (assembly GCA_006176705.1). Taxonomy (NCBI): domain Eukaryota; kingdom Viridiplantae; phylum Streptophyta; class Magnoliopsida; order Arecales; family Arecaceae; genus Cocos; species Cocos nucifera. The sequence goes on along the minus strand of QRFJ01000033.1, from coordinate 852,274 downwards.
TACAGCATCACTCCCGCTGGTTGATCCATCCTTAGAAGCAGCTTTCTCCTTTTCATTCTTTAAAAGTGGATAATTTTTTCTAATGTGATCAGGTTGATGATACTTGTAGCATTTTCAAGCCTTCTAATTTTCTTGAGATTTTAATCTATCCTTAGATTTATCTCGAGTCTTCTTCTTAGGCCTTTCTTGCTTCTCATTCATAGAAAGCACCTCTAAATTAGAATTTCATCTAACTAGCTTCTCTCACTGCTCATTAGATCTGAGAACTCCAATCATTTTTTTAAAGTTTAATGTCTCCTTTTCATACACCATAGTAGTAATGAGACTATTATATGCTGCTGGCAGCGAACATAACAATAGAAGAGCTCTATCCTTCTTATCAATCTTCACATCAAAGCTCATAACATCTGAGCAAACTTGGTTGAACTTCTAAATGTGGAAAACTAGGTCTCCTTCTTTGGGCATTCGCAAACTATATAGCTACTTCTTCAACCACAGCTTGTTTGTCATATTCTTGCCCATATACGTGTTCTCCAATTTCTATCAAAGCCCCTTCATTGTGGTTTCCATATTAATCTCCGGCAAAACCTCATCAGCGAGGCACATATGAATCATACTGATGGCTATCTCTTCAAGTTCCTTCCATTCTTCAATAAAAATCTTTTTCGATCTTTCGCGAGTCAAGATCTTGTAGATCCTATTTTACACTAGTAGATCCTTCATCCTTTACTGCCAAAGACTGAAGTTATCCTTGCCATCGAATTTTTCAAAGTCTATCTTGATGGTACTCGATGTCATTCCAACCAGATTTCAATAATCAAATACAAAAGAGAATAAACAGTGTTCAAAGAAATCTTTTCAGCATCTTATCACAACACCAGACGAAGCTTTGATCTTTTCTCTACCAGATCTAACATCAGGGCTCTGATATCAATTATTATTTTAGATGGCTGCTCTGATATCAATTATTATTTCACATGGCTGCTATGATATCAATCTATTGAAAATAATCCTTGCTACTTGATAATTACGAAAACAACAACAAGGATTCGAGAAAAGGGATGGTCGTCCTATTGAAACCCTAGCAAACCCTATGACGTGGAGAAAAGAAAGAGAACAAGAAAGGAAGAGAGATTTCAGAAATAAAAGGCTTGTATTGATTCCATGCTTAGTTTACAAAACTTAGTACAGAGTATGTATACCTAGTCAAATAAGATCTAACCTAAAAAGCTTTCCGAGTTAACCTAATGTGATGCACTCTCCGAGCCCGTGTATATCCATGTCTTCCATGCACACATCCATTGAACAAATTTCAGTCCAATCCATAGGTTAGTCCCCTTAGAACCTTACAAATCACGATCGTAAGTTTCTAGGATTAAATCCAATCTCAAGCCAGAATAAAAATTACGTTCTGTTCTATTCACAGCTCGAGCCAGCTCAGTCAGCAATCGGACTGACTCGATAGCGATGTCTTTTGCGAGAGCCCGAATCATCACTCTTTGCTCTACTGCTCGAGCCAGCTCTCATAAGATTCGAGTCGGCTTAATTGCTACTCGGGTTGGCTCTAACAGGAACCGAACCGACTTTTTAAGCGTATCAGTCTGATACGCTTTCTAAACTTCTTCTCGAGCTAGCTCTCTTAGAATTTGGGTTGGCTCGTCTTCTGCTTGGGCTGGCTCTGACAGGAACCGAGCTAGCTTTTTTGAAGCATTTGCTGAAGCTCTTTGATGGTTAATTCCATTCGTTTCTTGCTTTCTTTTCACCTGCTTCTAAAGCTTGAGAGCACCATACCTGAGCTCATAATTACAACTAAGCGCCACCAAGGCGAAACGACCAACAGTTGCAACCCAGCTGGCCATAACAAATTGACGATCTAAACAAATTCTCCTCAAGGCCTAAGCTCCTCTATAAGTAAAAAAATAGAGTACTCCTTCAGGTAAGTAAAAAGCTTAAGATTCATAAAGTCGAAACTTTGCTGAAATGAATCCCTGACTTCTTCACTGAAGGAAGATCGAACCATCTCTCCACTCTAAACTCTTTCATTCGGTATTTTAATTCTCTATTTTTTACTATCTGTTCTCAAGGCCTCAGCTGATTTAAACATCAAAAGATCCTAAATCGGAAGGTACCTAACCAATTCTTGAACTTTTCTTGCAAATTATCCTATGGACCACCTCGATCTAATCCAATTGACTCTCCAGCATGATCTTTTCTTGACCATTTGAAGCCTTGTAGCAACACTTGTGATATACAATATGCATAGCATGCAAGCATAAGATTAGTTTCACCATGAAGTTGAAGGTTTAGCAGGCGGTTGATATATTTTTGATGCAGCGTGCACACATTATTTTGTCATTTATCTGATACTTTTATACTTTGAGACCTTGAGAAGGATTATATAAAAATGCAAGGTTTGTATCCTGGCATGTAGATTCACATAGCATAGAGTGGAAAACAATTTTTGTATAAATATGCTTTAATTTTGCTTGTGGATGTTAAATAACAACATTAGCTTATTTATTCATAAACACTCCTTTCATGTGATACCAATAGGCTATAGTTGACTAGACAGGGAACGAGCAACGGTTTTTGGGGAATCCAATCTTGTTGCGCATACGCATCCAGTGTACCTATTATTAGTCGTAGGTGCTTTATGAAATTCTTTCAACCCTTTTTTTTTTTTCGGTTCCATCAATCCTATTGCTTGGGATGGCATCTAATGGTTAGATGGTTCCGTATGTATTCCTTCTTGCGATCGATTTGCTTGTTCCTAAAATTTTAATTGTGCAGTGTTCTAGAAGACAGATGCTCTAACCAAGCCATTTGAACCATCAAACTTGATAAACCATTTGTTATGGAATTTAAAAAACAAAGATTAACGGTCTAGTTTATTATTACCAACTTCATATTTTTTTATGTAATGGAAATATGAACATGAAATGTCTGGACTTCTAATGGACATTCTATCCTCTCATGTGTTGTATTAGTTGAAGTATACGTGAATATCGGACTTTTAGGACGCACAATAACCATGTAACAATGACTATTTAGTCTTTTTACAAGATTCAATTATTTAAGATCGATTTTATGAGTTGTTTTTTTACTAAATATTGCTATCTAAGATCATTTTTGGTGTTCTTGGAATACACCAAAAGGCCGACAAAAGCATGGCACCCAAGGGAAAGGTTATGTTTGCGGTGCAGCTGGCTGGTATCTCAGTCATTGTGTGTAACTACCAACATATGGTACACGAGCGGTGGAGATACGAATTATTGGCGTTAAATGTGCATCACAACTCGCAAGGTAGACAGCTTGCTGGGCCTTTTTCAATTATCCTTCCACGGAGAGCCCAGTCATGGGTAGTGGGCTGGTCAAAAGTGATTTCCCCGGATCCAAAATTCCGTCTCACTCGGCCGGGTTGCGTAGCTCTTAAAGTTCCACGCGTTATTCAGCAGGAACTTCTCATTCTGCTGCCGCCGGGCGGACCTCGACGACAAAAGAAAACCGCTCCGCACAAAACCCTAATCCCTTGCTTCGGCTCGTTCTCTCTCCCTGGGAGGCAAGCGGCGAGCGAGATGGCGGCCGGCAAGCAGACGGTGCTGCAGTTCTTCCCGTCGACGACGAGTCTGAGCGCGAGAGTCCACCCGGTGGTCCTTTTCAACATCTGCGACTGCTATGTGCGGCGCCCCGACCAGGCCGACCGAGTCATTGGCACCCTCCTCGGCTCCGTTTCCCCCGACGGCACTGTCGAGATCAAGAACTCCTACGCCGTCCCTCACAACGAGTCCGCCGACCAGGTAACCCTTTTCCTTTTTCCCTGCCTTTCTTCTTCCTCCTCCTTCTAGGGTTTCGAGATCGTAGGATGCTACAAGGTTTGCAGTTTGGATTTTCTTCCCCCTCTCAATCCTTTTTTGTAGACTAAAGAAAGACGATCTGTATAACATGGCTGATTGCCTTGTTCGTGGGTGGGGTTTTGTGAGGATTCGGTGATGATGACGGAAACCTTTTTTTTCCCTTCCTTTTCCTGATCAAGAATCCGATTTAGTTTCAAGATTTGCAGTTCAGTAGGAGATTTCTGAATATTTTATTATTTGCGTTTCAAAATGTATAGGAATTTGCAAATCAAAGACAGCAACAAAAAGGAGAAAACACTTTATAGAGTTTAAGGGAAACAAATAGATAACTAGGGCTTCTGGCTATGCAAGCATTAATGCTCTAAAAGATAAAATATCTAATTATTTATACACTCGCTACATTGTTATGATGAAGGCAAGGCACTTGAATCAATCATATGCAATGTCAATAGATGCCTTCCAACTGATATTATTATCAGAACTATCTGATGCAAATTTAATTTGGTTGCATGGTTTCTCCAAATATTATCTTCTTCTGTCATGATGCTTCTCTAGAAATCTTCAACTGAACTCTTGTGAATTTTTGATTAAACAGTCAAGGTGACGAATGGAACTGTAGTTAAAGCATATTAATTTACACCATGTTCCATGCATATACTTCGTCTTCTTGTGCAAGTTTTAACACCTATGAATATAAAGATGATCCTCTTTTGATGAACATTAATCTTCAACAACCCTTAACAGCAAAATCTTAAACAGCCTCACTTGAACGTATTTTGGTGCCATTTGGTATGGGGTAATTACCCCAAGATCAATGGTAATAAGGGGTGGCAAAATATGATCCGACCTGCCAAGCCGACTAGTGTTCGACCCGTTATAAACAAGTTTCGGTTTGAACTAAATAGGTTTGGATCATAAACAGCTCAGCCCGTTTGACATGTTTATTATTTGGATTGGATTCAGATTTTAGACATCTAACCTGCTTGACCCGTTTAACCCGTATAATTTTGGGTTGGACTTGGATCATATTAGCTTGTATATTATTAACTGGACCATTTAAATAACTTGAGCAATGGGCTAATGGGCTTCTCCACTCTGTATTGAATGAGAGGCTAATGGACTGCGTCAAATCCCATGGTGGATGACACGTCACGCTACCCTTTGTATTTCACCAATTCCTAATTGTATTTTGCCAGTACCCTAGGTTTTCTACTTCTCTTCCCCTCCCTTTCCTTCTTTTTTGTGCTGCCGTTGTTTCGAAGACAATGCCAAGGACAAGTTTGACTGACTTGTCGGAGGCGAAGGAGGCGGTGGTCGGTGGGGCGTCGACCGGAGGTGCTCTCCAATGCCCCATCATGTAGTCCTCTTTTTTTTCTTGGGGTAGGGCCATTTCACCCCCTTCCTCGCCCTCACCGAGCTCATCCACTACCGGTACCCCACCTACACCCTTGCCCTCATCAGTACCCCTCTCAACGTTCGAAACCTCTGCTCCTCCCTTCCACCAACCTTCCTCATCCACCTTCGAGCTCTCTCCTTCTCCCCATTCGCCCATGGCCTCCCCTCCATCGTCGAGTCCGCTGCTGACATCCCCTTCGACCTCTTCATCAATCTTTTGCAAGCCTCCGAGGCCCTCCAGCCCGTCTTCGATTAGCTCATTGCTGGCATCATCCAAGAGGAAGGTCATTGGTGCACGTTGCGCAAAGGCACTAGCGACAGCCTTGACATCGGTAGAAACTGTAGATCCCACTACCGTATGGTGGTGACCCAGCGGACGGCGTCGGAGTTCGAGATGGGCAAGGACAAGGGCGGAGCCGAAGGTGGAGAGGCGGTTGGGCAAAGAGACGGCGAGGTCAGAGAGGATGTCGAGCAGAGTTGTGGAGCAGGTTCTTATTTATTTATTTATTTTAAGGCGGGTTCTATTATTTTTTAACTAGATTATAAATGGGTCGTAAAGCCATAAACAAATCAGGTCGGATAACCTGTTTATTAAATAGGTCGGGTTTGAATTTTAAAACATGATGTGTTTAATAAACATGTAGTGTCTAGATTCAGAGCTTTTTGACTTGATGCGTACTTGACCCGACTCGTTTATATCTGACCCGGCCCGATTGCCACCTCTAATGGTGATGTGGGTGGAGATAAGGAGATTTTCACATTTGATTATATCTTGGTGATTCTATGTGGCAGTGATCGCATGTCACTCTCACTCTTAAAATCACCATTCAACCCGATGATGTTAAACCCATCCTTGAGGGATGGTTTACAAGATCACCATAGGATATTGATGTTGGGCTCAAATTTGGGACAAAGATGCCTATCAATCTAGTAGATAAATTATTTCAAAGAATACCAATATCTGAAAAAGATTTTCTAGCTGGAGAGGGTTTAATAATCTCATAAAATGTTTCTTCTAGGTAGGAAGGTTTGATAAAATGTTTCTTCTAGGTAGGAAGGTTTGATAATCTCGTGGAGTTACTTTGATAGGTGATAATTAATTTTTGGCTTTGTTGAATTAGTATATATAATAATTGGTTTTGACAATTTGATTCATGTTCATGTATATTTTTTATGATTTATTTGAAAATTCTATTTAATAGTTGCAAAATATATGGAATATATCAAAGGTAGTGTTGCCCAGATGAAGCAACCCAAGAGAAGGGGGTGAATTGGGTTTATATAAAATATTGACCAAATTTAACTTTACGTCAATTATGTGCTTCTAATTAAAATAATTTGAGTGTTTATGGTGAATATGCAATGTGTAGCAGCGGAATTTAAAACATATAAAAACCTAAGCAAGAAATAATAGTATAATACTAAGTTAAGCAAGAATTAAAGCATGCAGGAAGTAGAGTACAAATCACAACTCTAACACACAAGATTTTTATAGTGGTTCGGAGCAACCCGCTCTTATGTCCACTCACCAAACTATTTCCTTAGGAATTTCACTATAATCCCTAGATTACAGTGCGTTTGTTTTAATCCGAGATCACAAACAAACTTAGTTGATTTTGCTAGGCTCACCAACCACAAACCTACACCAATAGTTTTTTGGGTTTACTATCAACCAATTTGTTTTTCGGGCTCACCAACCTAAGCCTATATAGTCCAATTCCGAACTTGGATGGGTCTAATTTTCAAGTTTCTTTCCCCCAAAAAATTTGTAAAGAAATAAAAAATATAAAGTATAAATTTCAACACAAAAACAAAAATAAAAAGAAACTCTTTTGAAGCTCGAAGAAGTGGTTGAATATATGCTCTTTTGAAGCTTGACTTCTCTTCAATTGATGCTAGAGAGGTTGTGCTAGAAGATGAAGAAGATGGCTCTTGAAGGATCACTCAATTTTGTACTCAATTCCTCTCTTTTTCTGTCTCAAGGATATTCAATCGAGCTCTCACCAATTTGAATATTTTTCACTTTAATCCTTTGATCTCTTGTTTCCAAATGTTTTTCTTATTCTTTTTATACTTGGAAGTTGCCGAAGAATGATTTTTGCCCGTTGGGAGGCTTGGACTAGCCATTGGAGTGGAGAAATGCTCGTTGGAGAAGTGCAGAAAACTAGCTGTTATGGTCTGTCCCATGCTTGGGGTCGACTTCATTTTTCTTGGGGTCGACACTATCCATTCTGAGGTCAACTCCATTTTCTTTGGGGTTGACACTTACTAGGATTCGAAAAAATTCTACTTTCTGTCTTCTATTTTGTTCAATAGAGATCGACTCATGGGTCATCCTCTAGCATGAAAGTCGACCCATAGGTCGTCCCTTCTGCGTGCCAGATATATGCTAACGAGCTGGGGTCGACATTTCTGCTTCTGAGGTCGACACCTGGCCTTCTTAAACTTTGAATTTTTCACTTTTTTACTTTATTTCAGGATAGGGGTTGGCTCCTTTTGCTCTGAGGTCGACCTCCAGCAAGTCTAAACTTGAAGTTGCTTCTTTGAAACTCTTGATTTGGTGATTTTTGTGTAGATCTTTTTTTGGCTTAATTCTTTAATTTGAATACTTGGAAAGACCTACATCCACTCTTGAAACACAGTCAGATACTTAAACACTCAAAGTTTGGCGATCATTAAAATTAATCATGGGGTCAACAATGTTTTTCTTTTTGATGATGGCAAAATTTTGAGTATATGCATAAAAATAAAATTAATGTATTTCAATAAATTGGCTAGTATAAGTCATGAAGTGATAATATACATAAATATAAATGCATACTTCATGAAAGGCTCCACATAATTTATATACTTATATTAAGATGATTTCTTAATTCAGATTAATGAGTATCATTGAGTTTTCAAACATCAATTTGATGAGCATCTTAAGAATTAATTCATTGTGCATATACTCAACATTCCTTTGAATTCTTTGAATTAATTTTGCATATACTCAATATTCCTCTCCCCCTTTTTGACAACATCAAAAGGCTTGAGGTAAGGACCAAGAAAAATCATCGAAATCATCAAAATCAATGATAGAACAAAAATTTAGAAATAATTTTAAAACATTTCTCGGTCTTAGAATTAGCTTGAATGCAGAAATATAAAGGTTCTCCCCCTTTTAGAATGAATTTGATTTTATCATTTAGATTTTCTATCAAAAACAGTAAGTGCTTTGTACTCGAAAAAGGGAGTTTGATTTTCTAAACAATTCAAGCAGTGAATTCAAGCATATCATTTTTCTCAAAATTTGTTCTTTCCTTTTTTTAATAGAAATTTATCAATTAAGTTTGGAAAAGGTATGTATCAAAAATGTATTTAACAAGTCAAAGATAGTATTAGAACAAAAATAATTTTATATTTTCAAATTCATTGCTTTGAGTAAAGAATGCTTTGATACAAATAATTCATAAGGATTTTGCAAAACACAAAAAATCAGTATCATATTCAGATTTATAAATTAATTTCAAAATTAGGTTTATAAATATGTATCAAACTTATTTCTGGGAGTAAGAATATATTTCAAATTCAGTTTAACTTAGATTAATTATCAAGAATGATTTTGCAATCAAATCACGTAACTCAAATTGAATAAACACATGAGAAGATTAGAAAGTTATTGATGAGAATTTAAGATCAAAACTTAATTTCTTTTAACAACAAGTTAATTTGAGCTTTCAAATAATTTAAGATGATATGCAGCAAACATCAAGTTCCCTTATTTTTGAGATTGAATATCAGAAGATTTATTTAAAAAATTTTCTCCCCCTATTTTTTGTAATTAAAGCTAGATAAATTACTTTTCAACATTTCTCCTCCTCTTTATTTCAAATTAAGCATTTTTTTCTTGAATTTGATTGTTACAAAATTTAACCTTTAAATTTAGATAATTTAATTTTCAAATTCATACTTTCAAATTCAAGAGTATTTTCAAATGATTATGTCTTCTTTATTGTTATCTTCCCCTTTCTTTTGCAAACAAAGCCATTTAAAGATTAAGCAAAATTTTAAGAGTGTAAGCATCAATTGAGTAGAACTAAGCATTAATTAATCCAAACATCAATCAAACATAGCATTTACTCAGGTACACACCATATTTTCAAAAGAAAATATCCTTTTCATTAACTTCAAAAGATGTTTATATGAGATGTCTACAAGCAAGATAATCAGCAAAAAAGTCAAAATGTAACACATCTATGTCTAACAAAATGATGGATTGCTAGGAGGCTCTAAAGCTATACAAGAAAAGTTCTAGCATCCTAAGGAACAGGTCTAGAGGCTCTATGAACTGGGATCAGGCTGAGATGGGGAAGGTGATTTGGTGGCACCGGATGACTGTCTCCGAAACTCTGAAGCAATCCTCTGGAACTCCTCTTGGATCATGGTGATGGTCTCAGAAGCTAATATCTGGAACTCTGTACGGACCTCGCTGATGATATGAGCAGTGATCCTCTCAACCAGTGAAACCTCGTCCAGTGTAGTGGATGGTCTAACTGATGCCTTTGGACGATCAGTCGGTGCCTTTGTAGTCTCACCAACCTGCTCTGCCTCTGGTATTGCTGGCTCCATCTGAATGTCTGCAGGAACTATCTCAGGAGTCACAGCTAGATCATCTATTTGAGCCTGAGCCCCTCTCCAGATCCAACGAATTTCCTGTTTCTCAAAACTCATGCGGCATAAAAAGTGCTTGTTGTAAGTGTCAGTCTGCATAAGAGCTCGAATGGTCTCTCTATCGAAGTCTATCCTATGCTCCTGAAATACTAGGGTCAAAGCCATCCCATAGGGCAGTGATGTCCTCGATCTCCCTGCTATGTCCTCCATAAACCTAATCATAAGAGCCGAGAGGTTCAAAGAATCTCTCTGACAACATGATACATGAAATATCTCTAGCAGACAAAATCAAAGTGTCCGGTCTTCGGGAAGAAAATTCGGCTAGTAATGTGGTGTAAGAGGCACATATCTATACTCAGTCGGTTCGCACTCACCTCCTCTATATCACTAATGTCCTCTCTTTCCAAAATGCATTTAAGCCCTTAAGATTTCTTTTTTAATTTTTTAAGCTTCCTTAAGCTTTCATTCGAAATTCTTTCTAATTTCTCAGAATCAAACATAATAAGCACACCTTTAACTTTAGATTCTATTACCCCATTTCCACCTTTCAAATTTAAGTAAAATTTTCTAACTAGGTTGGGGTAGGTAAGAACATTCGATGAACAAAAGAATTCCCAACCCAAGTTTCTAATCTTCCTCCCAAAACTAAATCCGTTAGTCTCCAAAAATCGCAAATCAACATTTTTACATGTAGAGACTATGCGGGAAACAATAGTTGATCGGGAAGGTGTGGCCTGCGACGAGGAAGGTGCTGCCGGTGGCGGAGAAGGCACTACTGGTGGAGGAGAAGGTGCTGTCGGTAAAGAAGAAGTGCTTCTCTGCTCTGCACAGTGCTTGGAGCATCGTTCACGAACGGGAGAAGGCATGGGAGAGGAGCTAGGGCTCCAAATTTGTGCACGGGGTTGTCTCTCCCATCGGGCTACCTGCTTCATGCAAGGCATTGGCCACCAAATCATGCAAAATGTGAACATATTTGAGGAGAGAGGGTTCAGATTTGGTTGAGCAAAGCTTAGAGGGAAGGTTCGGTTCCAAAAACAAATGATGGAAAGAAACAGGGGAGGGGATGGTTCAGGTTTTAAAATCCTATCCCGAAAAAGGGGTCGACACCTTTTGAAAAAGGGTTGACACCAGTAAAACTAGGGTTGACACCTTCGTAGAACTATTTCAGATAGCTTTTCAGCCCACGGGTTGACCCTACTGAATTTTGGGTCAACCTCTTGATGCAGAAATAGTTTAAGGAGTTTCAAATCAAGAAAATTTAATCAAATTGAGATTAAATAGATATTTAGTCAAATTGAGGGGGTCAAAAATGATATTCAAACCAAATTTGAGAATCAAAGATTTGGTTAATTGGGGTAAGATAATCAATTAATTTTAGAGAATCAAAAAGAGAAAATCTAGATATAAGCTCTATATGTTTAGTTTCAATTAGGAAAGTTTTGAATCTTTAGGGAGAAAGTTAAGATGTAATGCAATATCAAGCACTTGAGTTTTATGAAAGGATGTTTTATCTTTAAGTATTTATTTCATGCAAATTTTTAGGATAAATTTAATAATTTAGCATCTTATGGAGAAATGTCAAAAAATTTGTTTCATTTGCAATCTTTTTGCAATCAAAGACATTCATTGCCAATTAAGCTTTTGTTGATTTAAGTTTCTCAAATATATAATTGATAAGGGGAAGTTGAGATACAATGTTGAATTAAAAAAGTTAATTTCTGTTTATATTAATTTAAAACATGATACTTAGAGGAGAGTATATTAAACTAGTATATTGAACTTTTAAAATCAAAATATTCATCTTATTGCAAACATCAAAATCAATCATACTAAAATTATTTCAAGCAAGTAAACAATAGAATCAATCAATCAAATAAGCATTAATGGCATGATGTGAGGAAAGTTTAGATTGTACAAAAAATCATCACCGATCATCTTTCACTTCCAAGGCATCCAACCAAAGGAGTTTTTCTCCTCTTAACTCATTAGATCTTTGGCATACCTGCAAAATTTCTTCATAATTTTTGGCATCCAAGCCATCTTAGGTCCATAGGAGTTAGTGTTCAAGATTTTTTTTGGAATCCAAATTTATTTAATCAAAGTTTGGCTAATTTTTTTAAAATTATATTCCAAAATTTTGTGATCAATTTGATTACATTTAAAGCACTTAATAGTATGATCTTTAATTGAAGCTCTTGTGATAATATTTTTAGCATTTTGCTGTTCTTTTAAAATATTAAAATCGATTTTCATTTTGTTGAAAGTAACCCCATTAATTTTTACCATAGATTGGAGATTTTGAAAACTAATAGTAAACTTTTCGGCAATAGATTTCAAAGCTTCAATCTCTCTTCTTAATTTTTTATTTTCTTTCAAGAGCTCTTTTTTTTCATTTAGAAGATTTTTATTTTCTTTTAGGAAGGATGTTAAAATATCAATTTTCTTTTTTAGCTCAGTATTTTCTTCAACTAAAGAATTTTCATATTTAATCCATTCTTCTTTTTCTTTAGCTAATGAATTCTTTTCTTCCATTAGATTAAGATTTCTCTTTTTAAGCTTCTTATTTTTTTGCGTTAATTTTTTAAATTCATGTATTAATTCATTAAAGGCATCAAGTAATTCATTAAAAGTAAAATTGGATGAGTTTTTAGAATTTACCTTATCTTCCATAGCCATGAGGCAAAGGTTTGCATTTTCTTCTTTCTCATCTGAGCTTGACATGTCACCATTTTCCTAATTTCCTGGTAAAGCACTATTCTTCATCTTTTTGGGGTGTATTTGGTAGCTAGTGACAATTTTCTTTTTCTCTCTCTTTTTTCTTTTTATTTTTTCCATGAGGAACTTTTTGAATTTTCTTGTCAAGTGTGCTAAGTCCTCATCTTCGTCACTTTCTTCTTCATCTTCTTTTTCTTCATCTGACTCATCACTTTCTTCATATTAAGCGATGGACTTGAAGGCGATGGTCTTCATCTTGAGCCATATTTAGTTCATGGGTCATAAGTGAACCCATCTACTCTTCAAGGGATAGTTTTGTGAGATCTTTCGATTCTTGTATGGCTGTCATCTTTGCTTTCCATTCTCTTGGCAAAGACCTCAACACTTTACAAACAAGATCATAGTTAGAATAAGTCTTGCCAAAGCCATTCAAGGCATTTATAACATTGGTAAATTTGGAAAATATTTGATGCGGGACAGCCTAAAAAAAAGAAAAGACCAAGCTTCCTTCCGTTCGTCAACAATAAATCACGTCCAGTCTCAGGACAGACAGTATAGTTGCCTATACTCTATTTAAGAGGTGTGATTGATTGACACGGAACCAAAGCATGATCAATCTAAATGATGCTGATAAATGTCATTTTAGAGATCAGTAAATAACTAGCAATAATAAAGTAAATAGATAGATAGCAAAAATTAAACATGCTCATAAATAATTGTAAAAAGAAAAATATAAATGGAATGAAGGATAGTAAGAAATTAAGCCTGCAAGAAAATTAAAAAAAAAAGATAAGAAGAATTCGGATCGTGGTAGTTAAGAAACTACCCTGATTATGGCTCTTAATTTTTTAACCAAGCAGATCTATCGATAAAGAACTGGGTCTTTATCAACATCAGATTTAAAAAAAATAAGTAAAAATTAAAGATCAGTTGAGAAGGAACGAAGGTTCTTGTCAACGTTTGATCTGTAGAATAATAGATCACTCTCTCTCTGCATGATAGATAAAAATCTTAAAGGAGATAGATCTTCTTTTGGTGGTATAGGCTTATGTAGGTAGATGATGAAGACGAATCGGGATCGTAGGAACACTAAATCTCAAGAAAATGAAGGTTAAAGAGATAGAAAAAAGGTGGATCTCACACCCTCCCCTCGTGGGGCGATTTTGGATCTCACACCCTCTCCGTCTTAAAGCGACCAACACAAGTGTTTGTGGGAATTATAAAGTGATTCATTCATTCATTCATGAAACATACATGGGTTTATATAGGATCCTAGGGGTCCTATTTCTTTAGAAATTCTATTCTCTTTATAAGAAAAAATCAACTCTCCTAATAAAAAAGTAAAACATTATGTATGGTTTCCAAATATAATAACATATCATATCTATCTTTTATGGAATCATAGGGAAGAAATCAGTCTTTTAACAAAATAAGTAAGAAATCAATAACTCTTAAGGAATCCTAAGGAAGAAAAAGAACTCCATATGGGCGCTTGATGCCTGGCACAACTTGGCATGAGGATCTTTGGGCATGGCACATGCTGGCGTGTGTATTTTCTTCCTGGGCGTGTGGAGGGTGGTGGCTCCAAAGATGACGTGGACCAAGCTTGCTTCTTTATGATGGTCTCTTTCCAAATAAGGCTCAATCCAAAATAAACTCAAGTATGGTCCCCTATGGACCCAAAACTAAATGCATCAAAAGAACTAATTGATTAAATTAAAAGGACTAGAACAAAATAATTGAAGTAGAGTTATTCTGATATGGCTTTCTCAATCCAAATTGAATCTAAATTATGTTGCCGACTTTTGGTGGCTCTGGTGTCCGCACCAATATTTCAGAAATTGACTCATGCTTTCCATTTTAAACATTTCATATTCATGTACAAGCAAGTTAATTTTAAACTCTTTGACTTGGCTAGTTCTCTCATGAGTTACTTTCAATCTTTTGCAAATTTTCTTTACTGATGTATAAGTGATATTCTATTAAATTCATGTACATCAAGCGAACAATAAAAAACACTGATGGCTTTTGCATTTAATTGAGCCATCTTCTTATCATACTTATCCCAATCCTTTTCCGACTTGGGAAGAATCATACCATTTACTACAATTGTGGGTGTGTGGTCCTCTAGTTATGATCCCCCCACAAATTAGTGTAGAGCTTGTATAAAAATTTTCATTTTAATTTTTCAAAATGTATAATTTGTTCCATCAAAAAGTGATGGTCTAGAAGTGGATTGCCTTTTGGTGAATGTAAAACCACTTGAGGTTGCCATGATCTTTGGCTCTTGACTGCAAGCACTTGCTCTGATACCACTTGTTGCCTAGATGAAGCAATCCAAGATGGGGGTGAATTGGGTTTATATAAAATATTGGCCAAATTTAACTCTAAGTCAATTATATGCTTTTAATTAAAACTTTGAGTATTTGTGGTGAATATGCAATGTGTAGCAGCGGAATTTAAAACATACAAAAATCTAAGCAAGAACTGGTTGTATAATACTAAGTTAAGCAAGAATTAAAGTGTACACAAAGTAGAGTACAAATCACAACACAAATACACAAGATTTTTATAGTGGTTCGGAGCAACTCGCTCCTACGTCCACTCTCTAAACTATCTCCTTAGGAATTCTACTATAATCCTTAGATTACAGTGCATTTGTTTTAATCCGGAATCACAAACAAATCTAGTTAATTTTGCTGGACTCACCAACCACAATCCTACATCAATAGTTTTTCGGATTCACTATCAATCCAGTTGGTTTTTTGCACTCACCAACCAAAACCTATACAGTCCAATTTTGGGCTTGGACGGGTTTAATTCTCAAGTTTCTTTCCTCTAAGAAACTTGTAAAGAAACAAAAAATACAAAGTATAAATTTCAGCATGAAAACAAAAACAAAAAGAAATTCTTTTGAAGCTCGAAGAAGTGGTTGAATATGTACTCTTTTGAAGTTTGACTTCTTTTCAATTGATACTAGAGAGGTTGTGCTAGAAGATGAATAAGATGGCTCTTGAAGGATCACTCAATTTTGTACTCAATTTCTCTATTTTTCTATCTCAAGGATATTCAATGGAGCTCTCACCAATTTGAATGTTTTTCACTTTAATCCTTTGATCTCTTCTTTTCAAATGTTTTTCTTACTCTTTTTATACTTCGGAGTTATTGAAGAATGACTTTTGGTCGTTGGAAGGCTTGAACCAATCGTTGGAGTGGAGAAATGTCCATTGGAGAAGTGCAGAAAACTAGATGTTATAGCCTGTTCCATGCTTGGGGTCAACTCCATTTTCCTTGGAGTCGACACTTTCCGTTCTGGGGTCGACTACATTTTTCTTGGGGTTGACACATCCTAGGATCCGAAAAAATCTTGCTTTTTGTCTTTTGTTCCATGCAACAGAGGTCGACCCATGGATCGTCCTATGGCACAGAGATCGATCCATGGGTTGCCCCTTTTGCGTGCCTGACACGTGCCAACGAGCTGGAGTCGACACCTGGCCTTCCTGAACTTTGAATTTTTCACCTTTTCACTTCGTTTCAGGGTAAGGGTCGGCTCCTTTTGCTTTGGGGTCAATCCCACCAAGCCTAAAACTTGAAGTTGCTTCTTTGAAACTCTTGACTTGGTGATTTTTATGTAGATATTTTCTTGGATTAATTCTTTAATTTGAATACCTGGAAAGACCTACATCCATTCTTGAAATACATAGTTAGATACTTAAATACTCAAAGTTTGGCGGTTATTAAAATCAATCATGGGATCAATAGGTAGTTTTGGTATCATATGGTCCGTGATCTTGGATTCTCATGGCATACTAAATAGGCTTATCATAGACACCCAAGATCTTTAATCACTGGAACATAATGTACTGGATATGGTGATCTTAGATCATCGAGGATCAAATTATCCTGAGATGAGGATTGCTTGTGATCTAAAATCACCGTGGTGATCCCATTTAGGTTACCAAATGCCATCTTTATTTTAGATGTTTTGGAGAAGTAAGCTTTCACCGTTGGAAAATTCATTTTACCTAGATGCAATGCAAAATCTTACTTGTATGATTTTTACATATCATCAATGCTTTCAAACTCATAGGTGAGATCACTTGCTTAATATGAAATCGGTAAAAGGGGTGAAGGAAATTGGTTGGGTAGGCGAAGCTTATGTAAGCAGATTGTAAGAAGATTGGTGGTTGGTTGTCATAGCATGGATGAGGTAAAGAAACAAACATAAGATCCAACGTTTTGATATATGGAGCTATGAAATAGTCACAATCTGACATGAATTGGAGCTTTGCAAGAAGTGGAGCTATGCCATAACCTATTTCCACCCCACATGAACAAGTTCTTTGGATAGTTTCACGCTTATGCATGTAGAAGCTATTCTACAGAAATGACTTGGCATGAACCAATTAGTTGTAGGAAACTATTTAGTGATTTCCCTCATGAAAAAAGATGTACAATTCTACTTTTCCAGCATCACAGCTAACTAGCAAGTTCTGGAAAACTTAAAAAATCATTTAATCAGACTGGTAATTAACCAATGTGAAAGTATTGCATGTTTGCTTTATTATGATCCAACTTCTAAAATTACTGATCAGGGATGGCTTGTTTATCATCTATTCAGTGTAGCTACTTTTTTTCTGGCATTTTAACTTTTGAACTGAAAACAGTTTTTTTTTTTAATGACTTTTAGCAGCTATAATGCTAGGAGATATCTCTTTATCTGGTTTGTTGGACTTGATAGGATTACAAAATGAGAATTTTCTTAAGTTTTGCTGCATGCATATTTTGTTTGTGCATTATTTCTTTTGCTTATTTTTATTTTATTTTGTGCTCGACTACAGGTTGCTTTGGATATTGATTACCATCATAACATGTTTATGTCCCACCAGAAAGTCAACCCAAAGGAAGTGATAGTTGGATGGTAAAGAACTTCAAAATTAGTTAGTTTCTGCATCTCATGGCATTCTGTTTGTTATGAGTTATGATAAACAATGTCATTGTATTTTCTTTAGCTGCTATTTAGATGCCTTTATGTCTTGGTCTTTTGAAAATTTTATGCCCAGTTACTTGGTGTTAGAGATGGATATTCTCATTCTATTTAAGAGCATTGAAAGTGGCAGCAAATTAATGCTGCATGGTCTTAATACACTGTCAACCTTATCCAGTCTAGTATTATATATAATTTTAGAAGATTTAAAGCAAATAGGTTGTAAGATTCTTCCATCTGCTTGACCATGCCCTTTGGTGTAAGACAAAAAGTAATAAGGAAAACCAAGACTGTATCATAAGAAGATGTTCAACATCTGAAAAAATATACAACTATCTAAATGAAATAAAGTTGTCATAGGCTTGAGTTTCAGTGAGGATTTACTGGAAGATGTGAAACCTACAGTATTTTTTGCTTTTACACATAATTGAACAGCTCCAACATTATGGATATGGTTGATAGGATATTCATTATTAATACTCTACTACAAATCCGCCATGCAACCAGCAAGTGTTGGTGCATGTCCAGATATTACATCACTTTTTATGTGATTATTATTAAAAGAAGATGATGGGAGCTCAATAACAATGAAGGTTGTTTGTGGATACCCTGACATGATGGTTAACTAAACCAAACAGAACATAAATTTAGTTAGAATTGCCATCATTCTGTATTTAAAAAAAAATTGTATAGAGATGCCTAAAACATTTGAAATCTAATCCTTAGTAATTAAAAATTGCCCAGCTAATATAGTCTGGTATTGGAAATTTTATATCTCCTTATCTCCAGACTAGGCTCTCCTAATATTCATCAATTCAAGTAATTTGAAAGTGATCCACTACTTCAAGTAGTACAATGTATGTGCCACTTTACTATCATGATGTTTCTTGCATGTATATCCTAGTGCATGTTGGGACCCTAAGTCTTATGATGAGTGAGTAGGACTGATCTGCTATCAAACTATCCATGCGCGATTGCCCTTGAGTTCCATGAACCATTTTGCTTAGTGTGCCATATTATTGGTCGAGTCACTAAACTTAATCATCTGTACCTTCTAAAATATGCCTTTTTGTATGTATACTCATAACATGACAATTGCATTTCTGCCGCTGTAAATTGATTTGTTCTATAATCTGCCCCTTTGACTTGTCATCCATACATGGTCGAAGAGTGATTATTTAGGTGCAGAATGTCTGAAGTATCCTTCTCAATTTGCATAAGTTGTCTTCTAAATTTCAGAACTACTGACTTAATGATGACTAGTGGTAATTTTACAGGCCAGGTTATATTTTACCTCAGTCAAAGCTATGGTTAATCCAACATCTCTGGGTGCATGTTGACAGTAGGTTTGACAGTAGGTGTATAGCTGCACATAAAATAAATCTAAATCTACCAGGGTATAACTGGAAAGTGTAAGTTTGCAATGATAATACAAGCAGAAAAGACATATTTCAAAAGTATATGTTAATAAAATACTACATAATCTATGCTTATATTGGTGAGAGTGTGCTTATGTGATGAGTGATGACCATGCTGCCTTGGGAGGTAATAATATGCAGTAAACATAACGAGTCACCATTGTAAATGAATCCAGCCATGAATGATTTGAGTGATGCTAGTCTCTTGGAGTCCTGATGAAATGCATTGTTAAAGAATGGACAAGAATCTATTAACAGTCATCAAGCAATGTGTCATTGGAGAGTAATTAAGGGTTTTCAAGGGTCATGATGGAATGGTTCATTGAAGAATTTGAAGTTGACTTATATGACAATAATGTTGTCGAAAAATATGTATGGTAAAAAGGGTTTTGAGCATGAGTGAAGAGTTGCAGACATGGAAATATTTTTGGTTGATATGTGGTAAAGTTAGGAGGATGCTGTGAGATTAGCCTATTAAGAAACTTGATGCTACACCAATAAAAAAAATGATGTGAAAAGTTTAATTGGACCGTTCTTGTGCATCGAACATTAGGTGAAACTCTAGAGGTAGAGGAGTTCAAACTTGTGGTGATAGGACAGAGAGGAATAGAGGATTTGCAAGTTGTGAAATACATTCAAACAAGCATTTGTTGATAAAGAATATACTGCCTGAATAAAAATTGTTTTCTTTTGGCTGGTAAAATTCACTAGATTCACTTGTTGCCGCATTAGTTATTGGTAAATTCTGTTTAGTCATCCATTTGGGGGCAGCCTTGTTGGTTAACAACTATAGCTATTTTGTTACCAATTTTGTTGGAGATGTATCAATTTTAAGGTTTGTTTCTATTGACTGCCAATATTTTTCTAGTAGCCAGACTATTACTTCTAGCTGTTTATGGAGTCTGTTTTTCATTGATAATGGTTTTGGCTGTTCTGAAACATTAAAAGCTGGTAAAACTGTTATATCTACTTATCTTATTCTTAGTTTGCTATTCTGTTTGGTTGCTCAATTGGCTGGGTTAAGCCTTCATGATATTTATGGATATATCGACAGACATAAGTGGAAATACAACAATTTTGAGATTTGTTTCTATGTGGGTTTGAAAAATGTTCAAGTTGTAGCCAACATCTGTTTGCCCAGCTGGTTGGCACCCCTCTCCTAAGGACTTGCCTTTGGAAAGGTCCAGGGTTCACACCCTGGTGGTGGCACGTTACACTCTATTGCTCTAATGAAATGTTCAAATTATCAAATTATAAGAACTTTGATGAGCCCATTTACAAAATAATGGTGTTGCTCGTACTTGTTATTATTATTATCTTTCCTTTTTCTTCTCAGTGGTTGTTAAATCATGATTTGTAGTTCATGGTATCATATTGAATTCATTTTTGGATCTCTATTTTATAACATTAGGGCATTATGCTCCACTGCTACTGTACCTTGTGCAGGTATTCGACTGGCTTTGGCGTTTCAGGTGGGAGTACACTGATACATGAATTTTATTCAAGAGAAGTATCAAATCCTGTTCATCTTACTGTTGATACCGGATTCCAAAATGGTGAGGCTTCCATCAAAGCTTATGTGTCTGTTAATTTGTCTCTTGGAGATCGGCAACTTGCAGCACAATTTCAAGAAATTCCTCTGGATATGCGGATGATTGAAGCGGAACGAGTTGGATGTATGGTTTCTAATTTAGACTAGTTAGCTTTTGAATGCCACCTCTTCTTCTTTATTTCATACATAATGATGCAGTTTCTAATTAAATGGTGGTACATTAATGGATGATATTGTTATTGTTATAATTATTATTATTTTTCACTCGCTGGAAAACCTACAGTTGGATGGAACAAAGGATTTGCTCCAGTGGCACATCATTGCAAATTGTACAACTAGTCAGAGAAAACTCCTTGTGTCAATAGGCCTTCAGGACTTTGTGTCAGGCCTTGCTTCTTCAAAAAGTTGCATTGGCCAGAAATTCTTTTAGAACAAGTCACTGTACCCTGATCTATAATCCATGTTAGATAGGCTTTACAGCTGGTTTGAATTTAAATGGATATCTGCATAAACCTCATTCTTGTGGGGGAGGGGGATGAAGAAAAGTAAAGTAAATCAGGTTGAAGGACTTTTACCTGCACTTAAATTTGGATAGACAACTGTAACCATCTAACACCAGTTAGTCATTAGTTATATAAAGATAGCATATGGTTGGTTCAGTTTTTTTTACTTACAAATAGTTTTTGGGTAGATAAAGCATCTTGTTGTGGAATGTTAACTGGTTCATTTTCCAAACTTCAATATTATAATTTCCATTTCCAATGTAAATGTTTTTTCGCTGATGTGATTTTTTTCCCCTGTATCTATGTTCCATTTAGCTCTTAATGTGTCTGAAATCTGAGTTTTTTTGTTTTCTGTATTCTTTCGATCTCTAAACTGCAATCTTCACATCCTATTTATCCATGAATTTGTAAAGTTTATTTAATTTATCCATCAAGGTTAAGGTGAAGTTGACTGGATTATTTTTACAACCATGACAGTTGACATCTTAAAGATGACAATGGTGGACAAGATTCCTAATGATTTACAAGGAATGGAAGCTTCAATGGAAAGACTGCTTGCTTTGATTGATGATGTCTACAAATATGTGGATGATGTTGTGGTGAGAATCTTGGACCTTCATTTAATCCTTCTGATTTCTTGGCGTCTTGGTGCGGGATGTAAAAACGTAATGTTTTTCTTTTCCAGGAAGGACGTGTAACCCCAGATAATAATATTGGGAGATTCATTGCAGACACTTTGTCATCAGTTCCCAAACTTTCCACGGCAGCATTTGACAAGCTTTTCAATGATAGAATTCAGGTAAACATGTTTCTTTAGTTATCAATGCAAACTTCAGGCTCATGAGTTGTTCTGAATCCTTTTATCGTTCTTTACAGGATAATCTTGCGCTGGTTTACTTATCAAGCCTCACTAGGACACAACTCAGCGTAGCAGAGAAGCTGAATACTGCTGCCCAAATCTTGTAGTTTCTCTATTACTTATGCATGAAGGCTGGTAATATCTTTTGATGCCATTTCAGTTGCGCTCATTTTGTATTACTGTATAGTTATTGACAGCATGGTTAACACTTAAAAAACATAGAGCTGCATGTCAGTGTTTCTTCTTATCATTGTTTTTAATGATACAGAGGCATTCCTTATCATGGTTGGGCCACCTGAAGATCTGAGCGTTGTGGTTGTTTGTCAGAGAATGAATCTTATCAGATTTGTAACTCTTGACAGCATTTGTTCTCATTGAGTTGAAGGTTTTTTTTTTTTTTTTTTGCCTAAAAAGAAGTATTCTTAAGCTTTGAGAATTAAAGGGAAGGGAAGGTTATTATGACTCGGGTAATTCCTCTGATGTTGTTATCAAGGATTTCTTTTTTTTTTTTAGTAAATTTCTGTAAGACTTCATCATCAAGATAAATTTGTCCTGGAACTGCTGCCCATCTAATTATTATGATGTTTGGTTGAAGCAAGGCGGGTAATACTGCAAAAATTATTGTTGGTTTGGTCAGATTCGGCTTTGGTGGATTAATATTAGAACCAGCTCGTTTTTTTGAAATTTCTGTTAGTTTTGTTTCCCACATTGTAGTGCTTGGTGGGGTACGTACTACAGTGATGCGATGAAAGGCCGCCAATGTCAATGTATGACGAGCTAAAATTTAGGCCGTTAATTGACTGCCAATTTTTTTTGCCAATGAATGGCCTTTTATACAGGCCTGAATTATAAGTGGACCAAGTGGAGCTAGCGAAAAGGTGGGGAAACTTTACAGCAAGTTGAAATGGTGAGGCCATTGGGTGGGATTTTGGGTACCTTTTTTTTCTTGAGTAATTCTGCAGAAAAAATAATGTGGAGTGTATTGGATTATTTTATTTCAATAAATTTTTATTTTTTAATATATATTTAATGTTTTGTTTGAAATTTTAAATGGTCAAAATATTTTTTAAAAAAAATATAATATTTATTCATAAAAATTATAATATTTTTTTATAAAAATTATGGTATTTTATAGAAAAAATAGTATTTTATTTAAAATATCATAATCTTTATAAATGAGTGTTATATCATAATTTTTAGATAGAATATATTTATTATTATATTATAATATTTATTTATAAAAATTATGATATTAAGGATGCCATGATTTTTATGAAAGAATATCATAATATGATAAAAAAAATAAATATATATAAAAAAAAATGATATTTTTTTATAAAAATTATGATATTTATTTATAAAAATAATGATATTTTTATAGAAAATATAGTTTTACGAAGAAATGTCAATTTTATTATGTGAAGGAATGTCATAATATAATAAAAAAATATTAAATATATATGAAAAAAATATTATGATATTTTTTTATAAAATTTATGGTATTTATTTATAAAAATTATGATATTTTTTTTATAAAATTATGATATCTTTTCATAAAGTAGGATGTCATAATTTTTTGGAAGAATATCATAATTTTTATGAATGGATGTCATAATTTTTTAAAAAAAATATTTTCATCATTTAAAAATTTATTAAATATTTTTTAAAAAAAATAATTTTTTTTAAAAAAAAAAAATTTATGGATGGGGTGTGTGTGTAAGAAGGCCGAGTGTGCCAATGAAAAAAAAGAGTTTTTTTTTTTTTTTTTTTGGGGGGGGGGGGGTTGTGTAGTTCCCAATGAAAAAAAAAAAAAAAAAAGTTACTCTTTTTTTTATTGGGGGGGGGGTTTGTCGTGGGGGGTAAGAAAATTTTATGTAGTTGACAGCTCCAGATATTCAATAACCCAAGGGAATCAAAACCTGTGGAATCGATTCGTAATGTAGTGATATTTCTAAGGTGGTTGAGGGAGGATCCCGGTGGTTTTCTCAACGTAGGTTTAGACGTGGGAGTGCTACTTGGCCGGCGTGCTCTGGAATCGGGCCACGTTCCGGCGATAGAAAGAGGGCCACATGCGGTCGTAGGGAAAAGACGAGGCTGTAAAAGTCGAGGAACAAGGGGGTATGGCATTTGATGATGATGCGGGTTCAGTTTTTGGTGAAGACAAGGGGGAACGACACAAAGCAAGCTGGCTGCGACGCTTGCGGTCCCACCCCTAACTTCAGTTCATGCACACCACTCTACGTAGCACAGTCTGCGCCTCATATTTCTTTTTCAGAAGCACGCCAACCCCCAAAACCCGCCCCGGAGGAAAGAGAATCCATGTAGACGAACGCAAACGGACAACCCCCATCTTCTCTCTCTCTCTTTCTCGTTCCCGTGATACTTCCTTTCTGGTAATTCCCTTTGCTTCGCCTTCCATGCATACGCATTCAGAACTGGATATCATGGACCAGCATAGCAGACAGTCTGTATTATTTTATCAATCGATGAATAACCGAATCCCGATGCCACAAATTCTCATAATTCTTGAGTTTCTAAAATCTCTCATTTCTCTTTCCCCTTGTAGAATTTGAGATTTTTTGAAAATAAATACATAAAATCAAATTCCACACTGAACTCCCATCTCCCCACCTTCTTTTCTTGATCATGGTCATTGCACATCTTGCACTTTCACGCATGTCACCGATCGATATGAGCATCTCCCTCTTGGAGCAATGATAAAACAAATTAGAGATGGTTCTTTTATTTTATTTTGTTTTTTCCGTGAGGATAAGAATAGAGATAGTTCTTACACCCCGGAACCGTAGGATCCATCACCCTGTTCTATCACGCATCATTTTGCAATACATGAAACCATCCTGTACCTGACTGGAACGGGATAGGATAAAAATTTAATTTTTTTAAAGGGACATAGGACCGACACTCTCTTTTTTTTTTTTTTTTCCGGTGTGTGGGAGGCCGCTCGGAAAGTCTCTTGGCGGGGATATTGGTCCCTGCAGGTACGCCATGCCGCTGAAAGGTCTTTGATCAGCCGAGGGTGGTGAGAAAATAGGAGTCAAGTCACGCAAACTTCGTGGTCCAAAAGCATGCACTATATCGTGTGAATGAAACTAGCTAGACCGGGCGAGGAGAGCGCGTCCCTTGGGAATTGCAGCTTCAAGTGCACGCAAAACGGATTTTCCGTGCATGAAACTTGGAAAAAACCGTAGACCGTAAAGTAAGTGGGAGGAACGATGTGATGAGATCGTATTATATAATTCCGGGCTCGGACAAGTGGTTGCGTGCGTCCAAACCTCTCTTTCTTTAAATGCCCGGCAACAAAAGGAATAAGCAAGCAGCCACTTTTGCCGAAGAAAGCCATTAGCATTTGCCTTCACTTTTGCAAGCGGCATTTCAAATTGCGTTGGTCCCAAGGGTGGAACCCCTCACTGAATATTTACAACAAGGTGGCACCATTGATATATGTCAATCGCCACCCCTAAAGGATGACATCTCCCCGAACCTTTTAAGGACATTCTAAAAGTGATGCGTGAGTGGAGTCCGAACAGCCGATGCTACAGTTTGAGGCCATTTGCATGGTGCGAGCGTTAGTGCGATGCAGCAAGAAAAATTTAATGTGCGTCAGGAAATTTATGCAGCTCCAGGACATATATATATTAATTATGATCAAGCTGCTGGCACATACTAAAAGTTCATTTCCATGATGGACATTTGGCAGTGGAATCTTTGACAACATAGCTAAGCCATGTGTTTGCTTTTTTTAACTCTCGAAAGTCTTACCTATCCGATCATATCTTCATTAGAAAAACAAAGACTCATTAATTTATTGGGTTTAACCAAAGTCTTAGATTATTGTTATGAAATTAGCATCAAGGACAAAGATATAGTCCATCGAAGCTCGAAAATTATAAATTGTCAGCTCTTTTATGACTTGTTGCTGAATTCATCCCTAGACTGCATTAAACAAGAGGATATTGCTATTCTTGAAAGGTGAGTTAGTATATAGACGAACTCAAGGTTTCGTAATTTAAACCAATCTAGCTAACGGGTGCGTAATTATGCAAAGTTTCCATTGGTTAGAAAGGATATAAACAATAGGGATAAAACAAAACCCTGACAAAGAGTACTAGCTATCAGTTTTCTCCCTGTAAACATGCAAGCTGAAGACGCTAATTAAGCATAAAACACACACACACACACAAAAAAAAAAAAAAGGACTTCGATTTCCCGGTTGCACGTCTCCTCAAGGCATGCGCTGGGGAGACGATTCAGATTCAACCTCAGATATATAATGGCATTTGAGTTAATTTCAACCGAATCGCACACGAAGGAAGAAGTGTAGGAGACTATTGTATACCAACCTTTTATTATTATTATTATTTGAAAAATACTCGGTTCATTAAGGATGACGACCCGGTGTGTCGCCTGTATCTCTATTTCGCCTGCTGTTTTGGGGGTACAAAGGACCTCTTGTGTCTGGTACATGTAAGTTCTCAGATGGTTAACCTGACCACTTGGATTCTGCGGCCACCCACCCAGAATTGGATTCAGCTCCTCGATCTGCAAGGGTGATCAGCTGCGACGCACCCACCAATGGTATGACGCCCTCATCGATCAAAAGCGGCGAATAACGATCAGTAGAAGCTGCCAGAAAGCAGCAGAAAAATTAATGATGGATCACCTGGTTGTGAGGTCCTTAATTACATGCATCCAGACAGCCATGCATGTTCATCAGCAGTGGCATTATTATAATAACAGCATCCCTAATAGGACACGAGATAAGACACGGCGCTATCAGACACGATAACACTTAGATTTGTACGACCATAATTAACGAGCCTTAAGGATGTCTGCTCGGAGACCGAGAGGTTTGAACAGTGGCAGCTTTTGCGCATGTCTCCCCGGCACAACGCCATTTCTTAATCAAGCTAGCCTAAAACAAATCCGAGACCATGATGGAATCCTTCTCTCCGGCCCCCTACCTCTTCTACTTATAATTATATATACTAGTCACCGCCTGCTGCGTATCTATTGATTTCAGAACTAACTGAGCAAAAGTTCAGAGAAGGGGCGAGGAAAAAACCAAAAGAGAAGGGGAAGGGCCGGATTTGGCGAGGAAGGCAGGATATGGACGAAGGTGGCCGGTTCGGTACGACCAGAGTTGGGGCCAAGTGCGGCCGCTGGAACCCAACCGCAGAACAAGTCAAGGTGCTTACTGATCTCTTCCGCTCAGGGCTCCGAACCCCGAGCACCGACCAGATCCAGACCATCTCCTCCCACCTCAGTTCGTTTGGCAAGATCGAGAGCAAGAACGTCTTCTACTGGTTCCAGAACCACAAGGCTCGCGAGCGCCATCACAAGAAGCGCCGACGTGGTGGAGCTGGAGGCGGAGGCGGAGGAGGAGAAGACCACCTCCTGCTGGTCCCTGAAAAGAGAGGAGCTAGAACTAGAAGCCTCACCAGCAATGACGGTAAGAAGATCGATACACTTGAACACATTTCTAGGATCGTAAACTTTATCCAACTCCTTTTAGCAAAGACTAGGAAGGGTAGGCCTGTTTGTTACTTTTGTTCCTTCTGAATAAATAAAAGGACTTGGTGTTTTTTTCACCGACAAGTGACGAACAGCAAGTCCCTCGATCAGAACTTGATAACAAAATCCGGATGTCAGCCATTCGGTGCAAGCAAAGTGCTATGGTAACTGAAAAGAATCACTCACCGCCTTGCACCAATCACTTTGCTTCTTTACATGGCACGATCCACTATGCTAATCCAAAGAGGAGCGATGACAACACAACGCACCAGCTGAGTGATTTTTTGAGTTAGAGATCTTAGTTATTAAAGCATAGTTTTGAGAAAACAAACTGCTTGTGGATCTCTACCTCATTATACGTACGTTTCCCACGTACGCAGTCCTATATCAAAGTTGTAGTTCTATGGTTGGAGGTAGTGATCGTATAATATTACAACGAGTATTGTTGGTCTTGCAGATTCTAGGAAGAGCGAAGAGGAAGTGATGTGGGAAGAGCGGCAGAGAGGAATCGAGACGTTGGAGTTGTTCCCGTTGAAGTCTTACGACCTGGCAGCAGAGAAGCGGCGATCAATGAGAAACGGGTGCGAAGAAGCAGGTTTCCTGGAAGCTGGAATGGATCCACCGTTGGATCTGAATCTGAGCTTTTTGTAGAAGAGCTTATAATAATTAATATATTCCCTTGCTGTTCAATTTCTACCCAGAGAGAGGGAAAGGGCCCGATGTACTCGCAAAAAGATCAACAAGAGAAGGGAAAGCAGCAATGCCGTAATTTAAGAACACGAGAGGAGAGGAGAGGGAGGAAACTGCTGCAGTGCATCTCCATTGATAATAATATTTCTTCTGTTTGTTTTATTTTTGTTTAATCCGTGGTACTGCCTACTGAGCACTGAAACTGTAGAAACACATGGCTTTATGTGTACCATGGAAGGCAGAGTGTTTTAAATTTCGCGACGTTCCATGGGACATGCACTCCTCTCTCTCCGTGAGGTTTTTGTTGCTCAGTTTCTCGCCCTCTCTTCTTATTCTATAGACCAGTACTGTCGTGTTCTTTGACTTTTTGTCAACGGTCATCTGCCAGGCCCAACAAAGGGTGAAAATCTTCAAAAAAAAAAAGAACAAAAAACACTCTGCTGTACTTATTTCAACCTTCGATTTTTTTATTTTATTTTATTTTATTTCAACCTGTTCATTTTTATTTTTATTTTTATTTTGGAGGAAAACCTTTGATTTTTCGTCGAGAAAAGTTTGCTGCAGATGTTTGGACCACGTAATACTGTTATCTTCGATAAGGGGGTTGACCGGTCTGCCTTGAGTCTGTCAAAGATTTAACAGTACTCGACTGGAGTGTTGCTGAGCACATGGGGCCTCCACTGGCTGCTTGCCCCATACGGGGCCCTGGTTAGCCAGCTCTCGATGTGATTCCCAAAACAGCGTGGAGCTCCCCGTAAGCAAAAAGTTGCAATAGAGCTTCCAAACAAGCACCTACGTACCCTTGGATTCATCCCAAGTTTTTAGTTCCAGCTTGTTTTTCGGCTCGTGTTTTGCATCCTTTCTTGCCATCTTGGAAAATGCTATCAAGCGCCACTCCATTGCTTCTACTTTCTTTTATATTCTTAAAAGTAAAATAGACTAGGGAGGGCCGGGTTCTGACCCACCTAAACTAAAACCACATCTATGCATGGATAAATCAAGACCAACGCTTGCCGTGGTACAAAAAAACGTCGATGCCTTTTGAAATTTATAAAGATGCCGGCCACAGAGTTAATAGAGATCTTTCCATCTCCGTCCATATTTTTTTCTTTGATTTAGAAGATTTTACACGTAAATCTTGAATTTATATTGATTTTTATTTTTCTTCGATTTCTGTTTTATTTAACGTCTATCTACAACAGAATCAAAACCCCACCGCTCGTCTTATGGCAAGTTGTGGTATCTCCACCGAATAATTATAGGTCTAGATCTTTTATTCGCCAACGCCAACCGATCAGCTTGTCTACTCCCCTTTCCAAAAATATAAAAAACTCTACATCAGGATAAATGGTGAAGCATTGCACTCAAACTGTACCAACCTGAGTAAATATCTTATCCACAATCTTCCAATTTTAACTAAGAACTCAACTTTTAAGGATCTTCGTAGCACCCATCTTTGTAGTTTGTGTACGTGGAAACACTGAGAACTAGGTGTGGTTGGATCAGGTTGACCTGGATTTAGTCAAGCTAGGTCACAATTCAATTGTAACAGTGAAAAAAGACAACGGTTTAGCCGAGTTAGGTGACTCAGCATGAAGTTTGGTCTTGTGGTCGAGTGAGATTTGGCTCAGTCTTTAGATTTTCCAATATTATTGCAAAACATTCCGGATGGCTCAGCCTCTAATTATACAGCAAATTAAAGCCTTTAATCTGACTTCACATTGGCTTTGTTCATCCTATTTGTGGTTCAAAAGAAAAAAAAAAAAAACTCGTGCATACGTATATTCCAAACGCTCCCGTCACCTTTTTTTTAAAAAAAAAAATAAAAGGTCAAAGTTACAAAATAGCTTTCTGGCGTTGTATCAGAAGCCAGTTATTTCTAATGACATCAACGATTTGCTCTAACCCCGTCAGCTTCTACAGAAGTTGGCTATGTTATCCGCATAAAAGTTTGATTCCCTGTTGGCGTGCTTTTAATTAACTGTACACCGGATTCCACAAAATATAAATATGATATCATGCCAAAACTTTGATAAAACCACCATCCATGCTAGGCGTATCTCTCCATGTAGGACTGATGCACGCTAACAAAATCGGCGGAACCGTCACACCCAAAAGCCTCTAGCAATCCGACAGCGTCTGAGAGGTGCTCCTGTCCTCCCCAGAGCTCAAGGCTAGGAGCGCGTGATTGACCGTCCACACTCCACAAGCTAGATGGACGGCTATAGCAGTGCAACGTGTCAGATTCCTGGCCTAGATCCAGGATCACCAATAGATGAGGCCGGTTCACCCGCGACCGGAAATATAAAACTTTTTTTTTTTTGTTCGTGTAGGAAAAAAACCGCAACTAATTGACATGAAAAAGGCCAAAAGAAAGAAGAAAAACAAAAATTCCAGGGAGATTTCCTCCGGCCAACTTATGGTTCGGATAAGCCGCTTGTGGCTGACTCGTGGCGCCAAGGCTCCCCAGCTGTGGTAGATTGCGGGTCGTCGATGACGATCAAAGCACCATCGCACTTCTCCATCCAACGGTTCAGCTTTTATTACGAGGTAGGCTGGAGGCCCTACGCTATATATCCAAGGCCAGAAAACCAAAAAGAGTGAGACCAAGGATAGAGAAAGGACAGGGAGAGGAGGAGAGAGATGGCTTCGTTCGGCATCATGGGTTTCGGAGCGGCAGCGGCAGCGGCGAGCGGGAGCGTGTTCGCGGCGACGGCGGCGAAGAGCACGGGGGGAAGCGGGGAGGAGAAGGGGCTGCTGGACTGGATCCTTGGTGGGCTGCAGAAGGACGACCAGCTCCTGGAGACTGACCCCATCCTCCAGAAGGTTGAGGAGAAGAACGGCGGTGGCCGCAAGTCCACCAACTCCGTCTCCATTCCCAACAACAAAAAGAAATCCGGCGGCGGCTTTGGAGGCCTCTTTGCCAAGAAATAAATAAGTACCACGTTGAAGAAAACGCAAAACGCCCCATGATTTCATCCGTCTCTACCCACTTCTCTCCCATCTGATAGACACAGACAGATATTCTGGCTGATGTTCAAGTGTGTGCTCTACTTCTCGTTCTGTATTTTTTTGAATATTATAACATAATATGAATCTCTGAATCAATTTGGTTCTGGAAAATTGGGAAATCTTCTTCCTCGGTCTGGCATGCAATTTTACGGATTAGGTCATGATCAGTTAATTTTAAGATTACATTATGCATTCTTTCTTAAAGCAAGTACTCTAACGACCAATAAACAATAAAATTTTTCAAAATTCGGTATCTTCTCAGTTAAATTGCAGAAGTTCGAAGGGTGAGCCACGGTGCAATCAAATGGTGGTTCCGCAAGATCTATTAATGAAAGCTGGAATCTACACGTCTAAAAATTGTTTGTAACTTCGTTTCTTTTGTTTCTCTGGCTGGGGGAGTTTTGAAGCTTCAAGCTGTTATCAACCATACTCGTCCAAAAATTGTTATTAACTATTATTACCCTTATAATTGCTCAAAAAAATATTACAATCGTTGAAGCAAAAAGTCAGATTCAAGGGTTTCAGCTGTACTGCTACGCGTTTAGACGACCACAAAATGCTTCAATCGTTGTAAGTCCTTAAAACGCACTTGTACCAAGAAAACTCCTTAAATGCACTAAATTATACCAATGGAATCACCCGAGAACACGAAATATCATACCCCCTAATTAGTGCCATTTGTGCACCAAAAGTTTAATCAACAAAAAGGAAATTACACTTATAAGTAAAAGCTTACATTCTACATGAACCAGACTACCTGAAGGCAAAACATCACTAGATCAGCAGGTCACGGATTCTCACGGGCCTTTTCACTGCATTTGTGAAACCCTGCAACATTTCACATTTATAGAAGAAAAGTTACAGAAACATGAATTCAGATTAGCTTCCACTAAGGTTAGTAATAGCTGTGCTTTGGTCAGTAATAGTTGATGTAAAAGATACCCCCTAATTAGTACCATTTGTGCACCAAAAGTTTAATCAACAAAAAGGAAATTACACTTATAAGTAAAAGCTTACATTCTACATGAACCAGACTACCTGAAGGCAAAACATCACTAGATCAGCAGGTCACGGATTCTCACGGGCCTTTTCACTGCATTTGTGAAACCCTGCAACATTTCACATTTATAGAAGAAAAGTTACAGAAACATGAATTCAGATTAGCTTCCACTAAGGTTAGTAATAGCTGTGCTTTGGTCAGTAATAGTTGATGTAAAAGTTCAAAGAGTTGGCTGCAATGTCCACACATGCACAGACAAACACGCAAAAGACGTACTGCATCCACACCCTGCTAATGGTAATATCACAATGATATATTACTGAAAAAGGACCTTGAAATTTTCTCGAGTTCAAAGGTCATGCTACACTTTGCACCCCTCTATGGTAATATCTTAATGATATATTACTGAAAAAGGGCCTCGAAATTTTATTGAGTTCAAAGATCATGCTACATTCCGCACCCCTCTGTGGCAATATTTTACTGATATATTACTGAACAAGGGACTAAAAATTTTCTTGAATTTGGACATGGAAACCTTTTCACGCCCCTCTTCATGGTCAAACCATCCAAGGGCATCAACCATTAACGGTGAGTGCATAGTTAATCTTAGCTGAAGGTATTTAGGAGGTAGATTCGTGAACACATTAAATTTGGTTGTTATTAGCATCCTTTGAAAGATAACATCAATTATGGGTGGCTGCACTCAGCTGCCCTTTTTCATCGGGGAAAAAACAAAACATCAATGCAATCAAGTTTTGCAAGCACACCATTATCTAAGATAATAAGAGCTTAAGTTGCTTTCTTTTTTCTTTTGCTTCATTTACCACACAGCCCATAAATAATGTGAATCCAGCCCATAAATAAATTGCACCACCATCGTGTACATACCTCATTGTACTTGAACAGTAGTGGGCGTGCATCTCTTTCAATAGTTGCTGCCTTTTGCAAAGCATCTCCAGAAACCTTGGAGTCTGTGCCGCTACCTTTTCTAAACCTGTATCATTGAAGTCCGAATTACTAAAAAAGGAAATGCACTCGGTAGTTGGTTTGGTAGAGTGGATCCAAAATCATGTATTAAACCGGTACAACTAGCATGAGCCAGATTTATATTTATAAATATCCAAAATATCTTTAGAGTAGATCATCTCAGAGAAAGAAAAAAAAGATGGAATTTGGACAGGCCCACTTCAAAAATACTCTAGATATTTATAAAGATAGGTTTAGCCCAACCCAATTTTACTGATTATACGAGTCCAATCCATCCGATAAGATTTTTGGCCCAAACATCCAAACAAACTCGTAGTGCTACCTAAAGAAGTCAACATTATTATATAAAACTTGTGTAACATTATCAGATAGTCATTATCCTATATATATATATATACATAACATAAACCCTAAAGAAGTCAACATTATTACATGGAACTTGTGTAACATTATCAGATAGACATTATCCTATATATATATAGACTGAACTCTGATCGACCGATTTCAGTCCATATCCGATCGAATCTCTGATCGTTGGATCAATGGGCATCTCCAAAACACCCTAAAAAGCAGACGGCCTGTTAACTAAAAAAAAATAAAAAATAAAGGCACTGTGGAGGCTTCTTTATTTTTTTTCTTCACCTTTTTTTTTTTTTAGGCAGGATCCTGAAGGCGCCTTCAGGCTCCTGCCTGCAAATAAAAAAAAAAAAAAAAAAAATAGAGGTGAAGAAAAAAATTGAAAAAAACTTTTTTTTTAAAGAAGAAAAGTGGACTGAAAAAAATGAAGGTGCCCTCACGGAGCATGAAGGCACCTTCATTTTTTTTTCGATTAACAGGCCGTCTACTTTTTAGAATGTTTTGGAGATGCACGCTGATCCAACGGCCAAGGATCCGATCAGATATGGACTATGATCCGATCGACCGGAACCCAGTCTACCTCTATATATATATATTAAACATGCTATTCATTGAAATATATAAGATGCATTTAGTACTTACTGATGCAATTTTCATTAAAGGGAAATAAAAACTACTGATATTGGATAAAAGTTCCTGAACTAGAGTTTTACCTATCAAAGAAACTAGAAGAGTGACTAGAAGATTTCTTTGGATTTCCTGGAGTCCTTAAATTCACACCAGCAGCTGGCAGTTTTTTGTTGACTTCTGAACTTGTCTTTGAAGCATCCCTGGATATATCTTGCCTCTGAATCAAAGCTGCATTTAACTTGTTGCTGCCATCAACAGATGAAGATACAGTTATATTCATCATCGGAATCACTTCAGCATTTATGGTAGCTGATGCTTGCTTCACACTGCTTTCATCAGTTAGATTCACGGACCTTCCAGTGCTCTCTCGCAGAATTCTCTGCTTATCAACCTGCAAAGTCATTCTGCATCTATCAGGCGCAAAGTGAAAATTTTGAGGATGGATGACATTTAGCGGTCATGAACTTCTCTAGGTGCTGATTTACTTTCAACTGGCACTTTATATCTTATTAAATATGTAGTAGCACAATAAGGCAGCCAATCAAGGAAAATTGTTCAGGACAGGAATATATAACACAAGCAGATACATCGTCTCTGCAGGTATGAGATCACATATCAGTATGTTGATCAACATTAATCAGCAATGATCACTTTCCAGATTAAAGGGGGAAAACAAAACTAGGTCACAAAATTCTATTGAACGATGGCTATTGGATCTGGGCTAAATAATATTTTAAGATTGGTCTGTCTCCATGATAGAAACTGACACGAGTTTCTTGTTCTGACATGCAAGCTATATTCATGGCTTGTTATATCAGCATCCCTCACCATACAAGATTATGTTCTAGTGTTAGTTACTTCAGCTTACCTCATGAACCAAGACCTGCTTCATGGCTGCAGAGAGTCCACAATGCTCAGATTGATAATCCTGTTAGTCAAAAAACAAAAAAACAGCTGCTAGTTATATGATGCCTACGGCTGTTAGTCAGCTGGTTGGTACCTCCAACTCCAAGTGATAGGCCGTAGGTTCAATCTTGAGTAGTGGTGGCCAACCACCCTCTTCTTTAAGAAAAAAAAAAGGTTATATAGTACATTAACAAATGGAGAAAGAGAAAACCTTAAATTTCACAAAGTCATCAATGGATGGATCCAAACAAAGCACTGAAGCATCAGGAACTGCTCCATATTTATGGGCCTTTTGTGGTGGCTCAGGTTTTGAGTTTTTATATGTTACAGAATATGAAACCATAGTATCTACTAGTTGGGCCAGATCATCCCTTTCTTTTTCTGATAGTAAATGCAATGCCACCTGAAAAAGGATAAGCAAAATGTTTCCTGAATTTGAACGAAGCAAAAGAAAATATTAAGTGCATTACAAGTTCCTAAGACCCAGACTAACCTGACTCAATGGATGAAAGTGAAAATATGCATACCAGAATAAGGACCTCATAATATGGAAACTAAAATTATATTCACAAAGCAAAATAATGTAAACAAGTAACCCCAGACACACTATATATGTTATTTGTATAAAGCTCCTACATTCTTTCTCTTGGTGCAAATATTTGTTGACTTTTGCAACTTTCTTCATTTTCTTATTAAAAAAAGAAATATACAGAACTTGACATGTATGCTCGTAAAAGTGCTCCAATTCAAAGTCAAAAGCAACAGCAAGCTTGCATAAAACATCAGTACTAACAGGAGACCTGAATTGGTTGAAATTTTGTTGCTGAGTTTAAAACTATGTGCATCTAAGATACATAAAGTATGTTGGATAGACCACCTTTTTATGACGTCATACTAGGATTTTGATATAGCTATTGAATGCAACAGCTTGATTTCACCTAACCAACCAAAAGTGCTTGATTATGGAAACCTTAGGCCTGAAAATCTTCAACTTTTTCCAACCAACAATTATCTGATTTTAGTACCTGGTTACCGGGTTCTCCCTTATGAGCACTTGTTAGTTGAGGTTCTTAAAAGATGCAGACTTAGACAAGCTTGAATGATTCAAATTAGTTAATGGTTCTCATTACCAAATCATAAATATTATACAAATACAAGTTCAACCAGAACACTATATTAACAAAGAAGAGCTCTCCTAGTAGACTGAATCTCTTGCACATGCTACAACACCTATAAAGAAAGAAGCAAATGGGTAATACTGCATGCATCTAAAACATATTAAGACTTCAAATATCAGAGTTTAGTGAATAGTGGATGGACAAATATTCATGCCAAACAAAGGCTAATAAAAGTTGTCTAAACTTGCACCACATTTGTCTGTCTTTTTCATTATGTCTGCCTTTCAATAAATGAAACAGCCCAATGTCAACCAAGGTGGAAATACATAAAATGTGAATCCTGAAATTACCGGCCTCAAAGTTGGTGGTGCTAAAATATGTAAGAATAGAGAAACAACATCTTGTACAAAAGACTTGATCGATAGATGCCTTGAAATAGATGGCACAATTTTGTTTTGCCAAGACTTAAGTAAGTCTTTTTTCTCCATAAGCGTCGCTCGAGATCTGCAGTATTTGTCAGGAATTAATTTAATAAAATATGGCCAAAAATTATAAGATTGGTATAGGTAAAGTACCTCTGAAAGGTCTTTGGCCATTCAATGTTTGGTTTCTGAACTTGTGCTATCAGGCGGCTAATAGTTATTGCAATAGGAGGTTGATGGACTGGAGGATACAGCTAAAAGCATGTCAATCAAATGACTGTGTATATAAATACCCTGATCATACCATGAAGCATCTGTTGTGTCATGCATGTGTATATACACACAGAAATATGTGCATACACACATACATACACATATATAAGTGTGTATACATATAAGACAAGTTGGTGGAAATATGCATCACATATATATGCATATACATGCATATGTGTGTATGTACTCACACATATACATGGGTGCGTGCTTGCGTGGTGGGAGGGGTGTTCACACATACAACACGTTCCACTCGTACAAAAGTTGGTGGAAATGCATGCATGTATACATATGTATATGTATGTATATACATAAAGATATACATATGTATATGTATGTATATACATTTATGTATACATATGTATATGTATAGATATACATACATATATGTATATACATATATACATGTATATACCATGTGTATACATACATACATACATACATACATATAGATAGATAGATAGATAGATAGATAGATATAGATATAGATATAGATATAAGATTGTGGTCTTACCATGGAGTGACATCTGCTGTGTCCTCATAACATACTGAAGTAATGAATCGGAAACACCAAGCATGTCAAGACATTTAACCTTCAAGTTACAAGTTACAGTAATTAAGCATGCGAATGCAAAAATCCAAGATCACACAGAAATGATAAGGACAGAGAAACTTACAGTCCTTCGCATCAGTGGATCATGATAAGAGAGATGCAAAAAGTTTTCATAAATGCCATCCACAGTCAGTTCATATTCGCCACTGTTGAGTCAGCTTGGATAGTGAAAAAATTAGAAACACGACTATATACATTAGAGAAGTACACATTTTACCAGAATAACCATTATCTTACCGGTTAGATATGAGGGAGAACAGATAGTCAAAATCCCCATGTCCACTGCAGCCACTCAGGGATTTCTTTTCGCACTTCAATTTTCTCTTCTGCAAAATCTATATTCAAGGAAATTACCTTAAAAAAGAACAAAGATCAAACATATACGACTATGGTATATACTAATAAACAACTCGGATAAACATCACTGGCTCATGGCACGCTCATACCTCCTTCCACACATCAAGAGCACTTCTTGACATGTCCTTCCGACCAACTACTTGGGAACCAACCTCCAACTGTATCATAATATAAAAGCTCATTAAAATGAACCATCTATGCCTTAGAGAAAACAAAAAGATCCTTGCTGTTAACTTACAATGTTGAGGGCTTCCTTCTTCTTATTCAGAAATTGAAGCGTGTTTAAGCATGAACGGATGTCACATTCTGCAAAAGATATATGCATTTGATCTAAAGTACATTTCTTGGGGAAAATAGGAAACAAATTTTTACAACAGTCAAAAGTTCATAATCAAATAAATACTTAACAGCCTTGAAGCAACTTACCAGGCCTATCTAATAGGGTCCAACTTACCACCCACCCAACCTGCTCATAGGATATGGTTGGATTGAAGCTTTATGATTTTGGGTTGGGGATGGGCTCAACAAAACCAAACTAACCTCAAGTTGGGTTGAGTTAGGGTTGGCCTTTGACCCTAGCTCAACCCATATCTGAGCCAACCGAAACCAACACAACTTAACTGATCCAACACAATTTATAAATAAATAACCATGCATCTTTGGCCACAAAGTAAGGGTTATTGATATGCACCTTTGGCACCCATTGAAGAAAACTTACAACCCTCAAGCTCACAAGGAAAGCTTAACTGGAGAATTAAGAATTTGCCAGAATTATGAGTGTGATGGCTAAAAGAATAGCTAAAGCTGAATATGCTATTGTCCAATGGGCATGCTCATCAACTGATACTCCTTCCTCAAGAATAAGTTGCAGAATTGCAAGTGTAAGATGCTAGTTTTCTCATACAAACCATCTTCTTCATGTTCGGAGATTTTGCACAAGGCTGTAGCTTAGCTCTATAAATACATTTCTTTATGTCCCCTTAGCTCTCTCCAGATAGTGTTTTAAAGAGAAAACAAGTAGGTCAACCAAAAACAATAGCCTATTATGAATTCATGAACATATGCATGCATGCAATTAGGGGGCAGTTGAGATCACAACTATCCATCAATTACACCCTTCAGATCAGATGCTGATGAGCCTACTTTAGTTGAAGAACCAGAAAAGTAGATCATAGAAAAGACACACAATTGTTGGAATTTAACCAAAAAAAAATTTACCAGTATATTCAGCCAGTGCAGAAAGAGCTATTGTGCTTGTCTTGAATCCTTCCTTTTTGCAGATATATTTAAGCCTACCATAACCAATGTTCATAGATGATGAGAATGTTAGTTAAGACAAGAAAAATGGAAGATACACTGTCTACTATGATGCTAGAAGGATATAAAAATAAATAAATATCATCAAAATCACGATATTGGTCTAAGATTTTCCAAATCTGACAACCTGTTCACAACACGGTTAACTGTTGGCTGAACAAATGTGTGCACCCTGTAAAGTAAATAAAATACTCCTTGTCAGGTGACATGGCAAAGATTTTTCATTGGCAGCTATATGGAAATATTGATGTTTTATAAAATTATTAAAGGCATTAGATCAACAAAATAAGAACCAAATCATAAATTTAGCACCAATACTGACATAAATACAAGGACTCACTTGGCCACTTGTCTCAATGGCCTCAAAGCTGGAGCATAGAGGTCATTGCATATGCAAATTACCTGCATAAAATTTAGGTCATTGATATATTGGGATGGTAAACAAAATGAAAATCAAAAGACCCACTCTATTGCCATTCTTACAGGCCTAGATAATGCTACTGCTTTGCGTCCTTTTCTTGAAGAAGCCTTTGCTGGTTGAGCTTCCTGAATAGCATTTCCTTTTTCGGCACTGGATTTCTTTTCAGCAGCCAACTACAAGAACGAGACAAATTTACTATTTGAAGAGACACACAGCAGAAAGATAGTGCCATCACATGGACTTCTTATTAGAATAACGGTATTCCAGTTAACTGCATAGATGATACAGTGATTGCACGACACTATGCAATTGTTCATACATCTTTTCAAGTTCTCCGTTCTTTATTCTTACTTGATGTTTGAATGGCTCAAAAGCTACCTAGTAGTTCTTGTTTCAGACTCTATTTTCATTCCTTGTTTGGACTCATTTTAACTACACAATGCTCAATAAATGTGTTTGGACCCTCTTTCTCACCCAGTATTCTGGCATAGAATTACTACAGTGAAATCATGGCTACTCTACCCACGATTCATTAGGAAAACCAAATAATTATATGTATGAAATGACGTGGAGAAAGTATTTATTGTCTTTATGTCATACTTAAAAATTTAAGAATACAGAACAATCCAGACAAATATTAATTGTTACATAATACTTCACAAATTATAAAGGAACTACCAACAAATGAAAAGAATATATACCATTTTCAGAATCACCTCCACTGCACCCTTTCCTTCACCAAGTGCTCCATCAATTTCATCAATTACCTGCAAAGTAGAAGAACTAGTTAATAATATTATGATATAAACATATCCAAAGCTTTGCAAAGATAAACTCACCAAACACTTTGGCTTGGAGTCAGGCATAACAGAGTTCATCTGCACCACATCAAGAATTTTAGATTCAATCGTTGAAGTTGAACGATCATCACTTGCATTTATCTGCACCAGACATTTCTCATGAGTCAGTGTAAGAAATCTGATATTAAGTTCAGACCACAATCAATTGCGAGCAATATTTGCAGTTGCATGCACATTATTTGTAAGTCCTTAAACTGTTATGCACCTTAGCTTGTAATATTGCATCAACTTGCCTCTCATAGTAGTTGACACTTATGTATCATTTAATGCAATAGTGCATGGTCATATGCCTAGACAGCAAGTAAAAGCCAGTGAGCCAACAGACATGCGCATAAACACTAGCATGGCCCACTAATCTCATTATATTAGGGAACAAAATCTCATTGCTTCAACTCATAGATCCTTTTCAATCACAGTAGTGCAATACAAGATAGCCTTGTCTTTGGTGATCTTCCTCTTGTCAAGTCTGACTTGCTTTTCCTCTTATACATTACTCACAGTTAGAAACCCTGTCAGTCACCAAAGTCCAAAGAGTTCTCCATCATGTTTATCCTTTTTTCCCTTTTTAAGTTGTTTTCCTTTGGCAAATAGATGCAGCGGTTATGAAATTATTTCTCCTGAAAGAACACCTTGTGATTGACTCATATATTCTGAGACTTGCTACTGTGTTCTCTACTTGCCATCAAGCCACATGATGAATATGTTAAAATTTATGCTTTGCCTTCAGAGTGGAAGGAACGGCTCCATCACATGTTAACAATCAACTTCTGAAATATTCTGTGACACAAAACAATAAAGAGATGATCGAAGCCCAAACCTCGACAACACGGTATCCACAATGCTTAGCAGCTACATGTGCAAGTGTAGTCTTTCCAAGCCCTGGTGGACCACATAGTAGAAGCACCTGCAGAAGTAAAAAACTAATGACTTTGCAACTAATAGGGAATCCTCCAGGCATTTTTTGCATGGATTTTAGTAGATTGTTGTTTTTTTTACATGGCATGTAGAAACTTGAAATAATAGGTATTAAACATTGCTATGAGAAAAAAGAAATAACACAACAAGATTTATAAAATAAAGCTCGAGTCTTAGATTATTTTCTTTGCTTTTTGTTTCTTTTAGGCATAACTTGTTTGATAGGCAATTTAAGCCTGGCTTGGAAACTCTACCAAAATTGGCTTATCCCGTTGGTAAAAAATGGCATATCAACTAAAGCATTAATGTCCAACACAGCAAAGCATAGAATTAAGTTTGAAATCCCAGGTCATGATTATGTATGTCACACCCACCTTTTGTTCTGGCGGATGGTTGACTGGGGACTTTCTGCTTGATAATTCAGATACAACTTTCAAATTGCTATTTTCTCCATCAAAAACATCTGAAGATTTGAAATTTTGATTGCTGAAAGGAGCTCCCCATTTTTTGCCAAAGAATTTAGGATTGGAAAATTTCTGATGTTGAACCGAAGAATGTCGTCGTAAAGCAGATAAAACATCATCAGTGGTAGCCCTAATTTGGGATCCAAACACAGACGAATCCCATTGCTTCAACCATAAAAGTACCTGTGCAAAACAGTGGCATATGAAGTTCCAATCAAAGATCAGTTACAATTGTGAACTAAGATTAATTATGCTTAAGCACAAAGATCACTCATACCTCCCTATTTGTCTGTTCATCACTAAGAAGTTCTGTGAAAGACTTTGGAGCATACTTCTCTACCCAAAGTTGTTCATTGACTGTCTGACTTGTAGAATGAGTTTGATGTATTGGTAAGTCAAAACTTGTTTGCAAAGCCTTCAGAACCAAAACAACAATGTCTTAGGACACATATCAATGTGATAAAAGAAACGAAAAGAATCAAGAAACCAATCTCAGATATAAACTTACTAGTAGTTAAGCCATTCTTGAACCACTTAGTAGTAGTTAAGCCATTCCTGAACCAGTTTTTATTTAGGCACTAGTATCTATAACTCATAATATTACCATGAACGCATGAAGCAAAATCATGGATAGCAACATGACAATCTTTATGATATTGTTTTGAACCTTCCTGTAAAGCAGAGCATTGAAAATTACAGAAGATCTAAACTAGTCACCAGATAATACCCAGCTTCTTACACCAGAATCTAACAAGATGACTATTTCATATTGTTAAAGCAACCAATTCATATTCTTACAGCTAATTATTCAAATATGAAGCTATGAGTTAGGAGTAATGTTCAGATACAAATTAAGTTTGAGGTGAACTAAATTCTTCCAATAATACCAGCTCATTAATGTGTATATAAGCAAGTCTGCTTTTCATGGTGTCCTAGTTTAGATCTAAATAGGAAAGATGAGTTCAACGATGCTATCACATCAGCTCGTGCTCTACCCTAATGCAAAACATCCTGGTCATCTTAACACATAGGTTAAAGAAACAGGATATAAGATCTTCATGATGAGGTGGATTAGAAACAGGATTGGTGATGCCATTAATTTTTTTATTATTATAAGTATTTTTCAACTTTCAAACCTATATTGTTTTTCCCTTTTATAATCACCATCTTGCTGACAATTAATAATACTGAAGAAAACATGACTTTCATACGAAATCCATATAAAGAGTCATACCTTTGCTAAAGCGTCTTGCTCTACTCTTCTGCTTAATATACTGATAGGTTCTGAAAGAGGGTCTGCGCAAAACGCAACAAATTTGATGAAATAACCACATATCGATCAGCTTAATCAAATGTCATCGAACTAGTCATCAGAAAAGGCAAATGCAATTAAGGTGGAGGAATGTTTATAAAAAAAATTTAAAAAAAGGCATGATCAATAAGCGATGGATGCAGCAATCACCACAAATAGGATAACAGCAAATAAGAAGAAAACAGAATTTCCGACTGACAATTAGCAGGCTTTTCTCGTATTAGCTTCCTCTGGGTTCCACCCATCTCCCCCGAGCTCATCCAAGCATAAACCCTGTCTCCACAGGGCCCCGTCACCGGCATGCTCTTCCCCTCGATCTCCGAAGCAAATCGGGAAATAAACTTCTCCTCGGCAACATCCGGCACTGCAACGTCGCTCTCAGGTGTCGCATCAGCCGCCGCCACATCCTTTGTTGGTGAGTACCGAAGCCACTCCTCATCGCTATCATCTC
The DNA here is from genome assembly GCA_006176705.1 of Cocos nucifera. Lineage (NCBI taxonomy): Eukaryota > Viridiplantae > Streptophyta > Magnoliopsida > Arecales > Arecaceae > Cocos > Cocos nucifera. Next base: position 808,701 of record QRFJ01000033.1, on the reverse strand, counting down.
CCGATGCTCTTCTCCTGATCCCTCTCTCATCGTCAGCAAGTACGCCTTCCAAAGCCTCCGCCGCCGCTTCCTTCTCTCGAGGCCGCTTCTTGCTGGTCTGGATCTCGATTGTTGTGGGTGGATCTGCAGAGAACACGTTAAGGAAGGGGTTAGCAATAGAAGAGGAATGTCAATTCTAATTGTGAGATCGATGGACGTGCTTGAGGCTTTCCGTCGAGAGAACTCTATGAGATCTTCTTCTTGATCTCCTCCGGCGTCTTGTTCCACCACCGTGTAATCTTCTTCTTCGGAAAGGAGAACGTTACTCTCAAGCCATTCCAGCTCCTCGGGAGCTGGGATGTCCATCTCCATGTCCGTTCCCGGCGGTGCTCCGATGCCCTAACGAATCCTACCAAATGAGGAGCGAGGACCGGACCCGACCGGACTGACGAGGCGGCGCGGCCCGTTGAAGGTGGACCAGATATATTGGCGGGAAAATAAATGAAAGGGTAAAGTGGGTACTTGAGAGAAGTTGTTGGGCTGGTCCGGTTACTGCTAATGCCCGGATGGGTGGCAGCAAGCGATGCCTAATAATGTTTGCGCTTTTGAGAGCAGAAACCAGGGGTGGCAATTTTCTCTAGGTACGCTATTCAACCTGATCCCAACAGAGAAGATTTTACTTGACCTATTTAGAGCCCCTTAATTTAAATTTTTTTAATAAATAAATATTATAAAAAATTAATTAATTTTTTATTAATTAATTTATTTATATTTTTATATTTTTTAAGATTAAAAAAATTATTTTTTCTTGGATAGCATTTACCTATGAAATAAAAAAAAATCTTATCCATCTAAGAGATATGACTAAACCATTTTTTTAATAACCAATAAAATAGATATTTAATTTTATATCTAAAATATCTCATCCTCATTTTTAATATTCTTCTCAATAATCTATTTTTTCTAAATTTAAAAACATAAAAAATATTATAAAAAATATGAATAAATTTTAACAACTTATCTAAAAAAAATAGTAATACAAAAGAATATAGATAACAAATTTTGAAACAATTTTTTCATACATAAAAAATATAAATTAATAATTTTTCTATCTAAATATTATTTATAAAATATTTATCTAAAAAAATATAAATTTTTATATAAATTTTTTACTTCCAAAAGAGCAGTGTCTTCAATTTAAAACCCATAGTGAATCTAGAGCAGACAGAGATAATGGCATTTTCTTTATAAACTAAATTAGATTACATATAAACCTTAATGATTATAATGATTGTAATGATAATGAAGAAGGAGGTATTATAATTGATCATGAAAATGATTAATAATATGAAAGACTGCAAGATACATACTTATTTATTTATTTTTTTAATCAATTATTTTTATTAATTCAAGAGATATTTTACCTACTAAAAAATAATATTTGAGTTTTTTGTTTCTATATTATTGAAAATTAGTTTGTTATTTTTTATTTCTTCAGCTCTCATTTTTGTTTAATATTATATGAAGTACTAAAATTTATTTTTATATTTTTTTAACTTATTTGATTTATAAAAAAATAAATTTTTATAGTTTTACTCAATTAGATGCTTCTCTATCTCTCTCATCTAACTCTATTCACCCTGCCTCTACCTTAATGCAAGAACCGATGGAATATAGATATATGATTTCTAATTATGAAGTGGGTGTGGATGAGTCAATGGCTGCTTCATAACCACTAATGGTAGATCTGAAGAAGATACGTTTCTACTTGCATAAACTTTGTTGTCCGTGCTAGATATTTGCTGGCCAACAGGTTCGTGCATTCAGAAACGTCAAGCATCTCCTGTACTTGTTTAGAGGAGAAAACTCATATATGGCTGCGGCTGCTTTGCAGAAGTGTTCTTGGCCCTGCTGCTGCGAAGGTGGTGTTACATACGAGATTTATGTACTCTATCTCGATTACTTGCTCCTTTCTGTGACATTGTGCTCACGAGTGGGAGGTGCTCCAACGTAAAACGTCCAGGGAGCAGGATGCACAACATAACCCAACATTTTTTGTGACCTTTTACTTGATTTTTAGTGAGGAATTTAATATAGCATGGAATCAGTCGATCACACACGTACATTCTCTCCCCTTCAATATGGTATTTTGTGTTATTAGCTTCCTTAGTCACATGATTCACTTCCACACTCTCACAGCCTCTATGCTAGCCTGTGGTAGCAATTTTAAACCGTCTCTCGTCAAGAACTGGTTTGATAATTCTTGGACAGGTCCAGCTCCATAATTTTGTTTTTTTTATAAAAAAATAAAAAAAAGGGGTAAGTCCATTACATTTCAAACAAAAACAACTTACGCATCAATGCATGTCATTTTTTATCACCTTTTTGTCTCATATGTGGCAAGATTCTGCTTGGATCTGCTTGCATAAATGGGCTTCCATTTTCATGCGAGCCCATGAATGTCAAACGGAACCTATGCTTAAGCTAGATCCTATTTCAGGCCCATAAGTAAATGGAGTTGATGTTTACCGAATATTATTAAAGAGAAATAATTTATCATCCTTTTCGAGAGGTTTGATGCACTTGAAGGAGACTGATAGAAATCTTTATTGGAGTGGTTATTGCTTGGATAAGATCCACCACTCAATTGGCGGACCAATCCAACGCAAAACAGCATGTGCAATAACTGATTGAAAAAAAAAAACAAAAAAGAAAAAAAAGAAAAGAGTGCGGTACACATATGCTCCTTTATAATTGAATTGATCCATCAACTCATTAAACGATTTGATTAAAATAAAAATTATATTTTTTATTGGAGCCAGAGAATGAAAATGGATATTCGTACTTAAAATTTTTAGTCGAATCAAATTCGCTGGATCGGTGCATTAGCATAATTATCAGCATGTCAAAATGCAAGTCTCTCCCTCTTTTTTTTTTTTTTTTAAATCTTCTTTGCCTGTATTCATGTATGTTGGTTTACGATTCATGGTCCATTGTTAAGTTGATGGACCTGATGAAATCAATGATCTCTCGTTGGAAAAATATATAAAAATTTATTTAAAAATTTTTCAATTGATTTGAACTTATTTTTAAGTTTCTAAATCTCATGGAGTAATTTTTAAATCTCTAAACTATACAAAAAATTATTTTTTGATTTTTACTATTTTGATGTTTGGTTATGCAGCTTTTATTTCTAGATATATTTTTATAATTTTTTATTATAGATTTTTAAATTTAGTTATATATTTATAATTTTTTGTTATAATTTTTTAACTCTGGTTATGTATTTATGATTTTTTATTACAGATTTTTAAATCTGGTTACATTTTTAGCTATATGATTTCCATCTCAAATCATATTTTTATGATTTTTGGTTACACATCCTTTATCTTTGGTTATATTAATTTAGATTATACAAATTTAATCTCAGGCTATATAAATGAAATTATAAAATGATGGATATCTAAAAATAATTTTCTAAACAATTCAGGAACTTAAAAATAACTTTATGAGATCTAGGAACTTAAAAATTAATTTAGATCAATCAAAAAATTATTAAGTAATTTTCTGAAAGTATATTTGAGTATGAAGAGCAAAGCAGAGTAGCACACCCCTCTCACTCGGGTTTAAAACCCCGCCTTTCAATGCATATTATATGATAATTTTATTTTTTATTTTAAAATTTTAAATCATGAAACTGTTACATTTAATGCACACTGAAAAGTATGACCATATTTAGATAGGGATTTGCTCCACCATTTTACAATATATATTAAATATAATATTTTTTTTTTAAATTTAAAATTTTAAATAAAAAATTATTATATTTAATATATATTGAGAAGTATGGCTATATGGTTCAACGAAATAAGGTGGTTATTGTACCATGGTGTACAAGAAAATTAGTCTTAATTACCAGGGTTGGAATTTTAAACCCCCTCGAGGCCAGGCCCAATCTCTGACCAGGCCGGCCCATTGGCAAATCTCGGATAGCGTCCAGAAATGTCCGCAGGCCGAGAGTCGACGGTGAATTTATGCGATCGGTGCAGTGGAGCGGAAGAAAGGCATCTGGAGCGGCAAGGAGAACGGGGGCTAGAAACGCGACCAGAGAAAAGAGGAAAAGAGCGGCGAGGGATGGATGTGGTGAAGGCGCAGCAGATATCGGGGCGGGCGATCGAGAAGGTGATCGTGCACCCGCTCGTCCTGCTGAGCATCGTCGACAACTACAACCGGGTGGCCCGTGACTCCCGCAAACGCGTCATCGGCGTCCTTCTCGGCTCCTCCTTCCGCGGCACCGTCGACGTCACCAACAGCTACGCTGGTATTCTTCTCATATATTTCTTCTTACAAACCATGATTATTTTGTTTTTGTAATAATTTACCCACCGCCCCTTTCCCAGTTCCATCTAAGAAGACTAGGTTTAGGGTTCAGCTATCAAAAATTCGATTTTTCTAATGTAAATTAAATTTTCCTTTCGTGATTTCAAAGAAAATATGAGTTCTGTGGCTAGGGCTTTGATGTAGGGTTTCTTTTGTGTTCCTTTTATCAATTGGCTCAAGTGGATTATCCTGACTGTCCGTGCAAGATTTGCAGAATCTCAATCACTAACAGTTGCTTCTGATGTTTTTGAAATTTTTGGTCTATTACCTAATGATGTTTCCTGAAGATCTTAGACTTTATCAGATTAAATCCTACTCAGGGTCAATTGTTCGAAATTTTGTTGATGATGTTTAATAGTCTTGGATCTCTCGCCTTCACTGGCTCATGAATGACTGATTCTTGCAATATATGGGATGAAAGCTTGATTATGAGTGTAATTTATGAGAAAAGATGATGAAATTTTTCCACATCTGCATTGCAAGGAGTTGGTGGATTTCGAATATGAGCTGTTTGTTGTTTTGTGCCTTAAGATTTTGGACATTTAAGCACCACTTATGTGGAATATTTTGTGGGAGGGGAGGATGGATGGAAAAGAGTATTTGTTCATTATAGAATGTGTGATATGGAAAGAGAGATCTAAACATGTTTTGGATTTCACTACGTGGACGTCATGTACTTTCCCTTTATCTCGTTGGTTCACACACTCTCAATTGAATAGAATCCATTCAGACATTCCTTGACTAATGATTTTACTAGAATGTGTTGCTTATAGGGAAAATCAAGGTGGATTTTCTGTGTAAGCGAGGAGACAGCTTTGCATTTCTTTTTTATAGCATACATATGTGCACCACAATCTTGGCTAATGTGTATCTTGCGAAAAAGCAATGTTGGATTTTTTTAATTTTATTTGGATATATTCGATCTTATAATTATATTGGATATTTTAGTCATTAGATTGATGGTAAGACACGTTCAACACCGCAAATGCAAAGTTTATGTGTTAAGTGATGATCATATAATATTTAAGCTGGTCAAGTGACTGTAAAATCATCTAAGATGCTTGAATGGCTAAGCAGATTGAACTGAATTTCTTGAAATTTAAGGTGTTATTACTATTCAGCACAGCGATTCATGTGTTTAGCAAACTACAATTATGGCATAAGTTGGCCATCAGTTTTGATATATGGCTTGTGTGCTATCTGCATTACTTTGCTGACGCTCCTTCCACTTTGCCAGTTTTTGTAAATATTCTTGTCTATATTTTTAACGTTCTTGGTGGATCAGATATTTTACAACACCCCTCCCTTTCTTTTAATGCTCATCTATGTTGCACAAGAAATTATGGTATTATTTAACTGCTGAATATCCAATCTTTCAAGCAATTGTTTATACTAAAGTTCTTATAGCATGGGTAAAAAAAATGTATTCTTAATTCTTCACTGAATTGTTAATTTGTATCAGTTATTTGCCAGGAAAAAGGTTCAATGCACATTTATTGTCTAACCTTTTTCTTTGAAAAAAAGAGATCCAGTCAAAGGCTTTAGGCTGAGCACTTCACTAATACCTCAATGCTGATTTTGCAGTGCCTTTTGAAGAAGATGAGAAAGACCCAAGCATCTGGTTTCTTGACCATAATTACCATGAATCAATGTTTGCAATGTTTAAAAGGATTAATGGTGCTCCTCTATATTCCACATTCTGTGATTGATCCTTATAAAATTTCTTTACTTTCTGCTTAAATCCAAATTCACCTTTCTTTCAGCGAGGGAACATGTTGTTGGTTGGTACAGCACAGGCCCAAAACTACGGGAAAATGATTTGGATATTCATGCATTGTTCAACGAGTAAGATAATAGAACCTTTTTTAAGATCCTTTTTTATCTTTTAACTTAGATATCCGTGCATTGTTGAATGGGTAAGATTATAGAACCTTTTTATCTTTTGACTTTTTGATTTTTTAAGAATTGTATAATATTTTAACTGTGAGACTTTCTAGGTTGTGTTTTTCACTTTCTGCACAGAAATGAAATGGTGTTTCTTCATTCATAATTAAAACAGTATATAATTTCTAATTTCCACTATCAGCTAATATTTTGGTTGGAGGATGATGATACTAATTTTTCATCTTGGTCTAGCCTTCAAAATATTATGTAAAATCTGAGTTGATTCAGTTTTCTCCTTTCAATTTTAATGGTGTCATGCTCTTGCCTTCCCTGTTAAGATCAGTACCTCATAATGATATCAGGTGCAGTTCTTCCCCTACATTGGACTGAGTCATGGTTTATCATATTCCTGATATGATCAGCGTGTTCAGAAAATCTTTGTAAAGATCCATGCATATGGATGTGGTAGTATACTTACCAGCATTTGTAGTTTCGTCTTTGCTTTATGCGCTTATCCTCATCCATTATCTATTACAATGTATATTATGATACTGAACGTTGCACAATTTTCTCTACCATGTTTGCATGTTTTTCTTTTAGTCAACCCCAAATGTTTGTCTTTAGATCCTATCATATAACTGACCTGTGTAGTTGAGTTTCAACATATGCTTCTGGTTTTCCAGCTATGTTCCCAATCCTGTATTGGTGATTATCGATGTCCAACCTATAGAGCTGGGAATACCTACCAAGGCATACTATGCTGTTGAAGAAGTGAAAGAGGTAAGCTAACCCAGCATGATGGAATTTTTCAGGATGCGGGCTTCACTGTATGCTGCATATTGGTAGTGTAGGTACCTTGTTATAATTTTTAAATTGTTTACAGAATGCCACTCAGAAAAGTCAGAAGGTGTTTGTGCATGTGCCTTCAGAAATTGCTGCTCATGAAGTTGAGGAAATTGGTAAGCCTATGCTCTTTTTTTTTTTTGAACAGAAACGGTTGCAACCACCTTCCAAATGTTTCAAATATTTCTCCTGTGCAGCTCCCGAAGAAAATCTGAATGTCTGCTTTTCTATTTGTGCATGGAAAGAAACCTTTTATGCTAAATTTTATTGTCTCTGTGTAGCCCTGACTTCACGTTGGATACATATGATGATTGACATATGACGCTTGTTTTGTAACCGGATGTATTTATAGGAGTTGAACACTTACTGAGGGATGTGAAGGATACAACCATCAGCACTCTTGCAACAGAGGTAATTTTCTTTACAGAAATGCCTTTTTTCTAGGGGTTCCAGTTTAAAGGTTTGGAAATGCATTTTTATACAGTTAGTTCAACCTTCTGATGCTGTTATATTTGATACAGGTTACTGGCAAACTTGCAGCCTTGAAGGGGCTGGATGCAAGACTTCGCGAGATTCGTGGTTATCTGGATCTTGTCATTGATGGAAAACTTCCACTAAATCATGAAATTTTGTACCATTTGCAGGTATGGGTTTTCTTGGCTTCTCTCTGTCATCCTTCTGTTGAGTTCCATTCATCATAGTGCATATTTATATGTATAATTGTCTTTCCCATACCAAATACAAAGTAGGTGATTATTTTTTGATATGGAGAAGGATAATCTCTTCACATGCTTCTTCCATTATCACCTTCTTGTGTCAATACAGAAGCTCCAGCATCACCTGGGCATGTTGCTCAATCACTTACAGTTCAGCTAGTGCTTTGCCATGCTCAATAGTATTTGTAGTGTCAGTTTTCTATGAGAAATATTTGCTGTTTAAATTTTTGTAAAGGTATTTGTTATCTTCTTTTGATTATTGTTTATAAGAAAGTCTGTTTGAAGCATGTGTGACAGCTATAGTATTATACGGATATGAGTACATAACCATATTACAACAAAAGATTACCTGTTTAAATGTCGTGCACATTCTTCATTTCTCCTTTCTATTTTTGTGTTCATTCCTTTATGCGTTCAAGCTGAGAATCCACCCTGTGACTCATGTTTGCAAATTCAAACACTTTGCAGCTTATGATGCTTAGCCATAGACCAATCCCCTTCTCCCTCTCCAAAAAAAATATTTTCTTGAAACTGTTCTCTTTTCTTATTTAAATCTATTTGGTTCTTACAAAAGTATTTCTACTTGCAGGATGTATTCAATCTACTTCCAAACCTTAATGTGAGTGAATTAATCAAGGCTTTTGCAGGTAATGCTACTTTGCTATTGACAAATAAGTGGTTGACTTTGTCCCAAACGGTTACTATGTATATTTTTTTTCTTGTACCGGACTATACTGCCCGGTATGCAGCATACCATACCAGTAAGTACCGATAATCTGTTCTGGTATGTGGTGCACCGTTTTGGTAGTGGTATAGAGTCCGGTACCAAGATTGCAAATCTTGATGACATCCCTCCCATGATATTTTTCTGATTGGATCTATTCTTTGTGTTGTTGCAGTAAAAACAAATGATATGATGCTGGTTATATACCTTTCTTCCCTCATCAGGAGTGTCATTGCACTTCACAACTTGATAAACAACAAAGTAATTCGTTCTACCCCTTTTTAATTTTATGTTGCAAGTGGTACAGTTTTCAGTTGATAACGACCTTTGACTTGGTTAATATGATAAATGCCTATTAATGTGATATTTGTGACCTCTCTCTCTCTCTCTCTATATTTGTGCGCTCGTATACACCTTTGTTTTTCTCATTTAATTTGACAATATGATATATAAAATTGTTATCTTGGATGGAGTCTAAGAATTTTTAATAACTACTCGTGCAATAAATATCTAAGGGTGTTTATATGTATAATTACCAGATGCTGAACAAGGAACATGAGAAAGCCGAAGACTCCAAGCCCACTGTTGTACCAAGTGCAGCAGGAAGCTAGAAATCATCTATCGGTGCCAATGCTGTGGATGCATCGAGACGGTCTTTAGGTCAAGCTAGAAATCATCTATTTTGTGTACCGTTGCGCAGAGATTGTGTTAAGGTTCAACGTCTTTATTGGTTTCATTTGTTTTGGTGGTAAGCTAAGAGATTTTTTTTTTATAAGGTTTTATTTTTTAGCGTTTGATCATTTTTCTAATTTTAAGTTTGATCCTTTAAAGCTAGAGGGCTGCAGAAACTGAAGTGGATGTCTGCTACCATAATACATGCCCTGTATTTGCCCGATATGTTATTTTTAGCTGGGGTGTCATATTTATTCGACTACCGGTTAAAACTTCCAATCAGATGATTGGTAGGCGGCTGCATCAAGCGTCACAGTTTGCAGCATATCCCTGATCCGCAGCGCGCGAAAATAAAATTAAACTACACGGTCTATGAAGCTTCTCTCGAGAGTGCAATTTTTTTTTTTTTTTTTTAAATTTTTTTATTTGGTAAATATAAATAAGTTAAAAAAATTAGCCACATGCCCATCTGGAGAATTACCGGCGGACACCAGCTTACCGGGGCTGCACAAAGATCAACCACAGGTCTTCACCTTGTGATGTGTGATGTCCATCCAGATCCCGGGTGGTCGCCAGGTTGCTGTGTTGCGTGTGGCAGCATCTCTAAGATCCGTGACATGTACGATGGGAGCTTCTTTTGACTACCTTTTGTCGTGGAGTTCCATCCTCGGATGGCCCTTCAAGAACACGGGGGAACCGGCGAGGAGCGGCCTGAAATAATGGATCCCGCGGGTGGCCCAGGTGGGGAGACACTGTCCTCTGGAATCTGGGTGTTGAAGATTGTTTCATTGTTCTGTTACGACAGCCGTGGTATGTGCATTTTCAAGTACAATTTGTCAACCCAGGCTGGCGCCACCGCTCGCTCTTCTGCCCTTGAGGCGATTTTAACTGAAGCGGGAGGTATTTATTTATGAGACTGTGAAGCGGGAGGTATTGTGGAGGAATTCATCGGATGAGAATGAAGGCCCTGTAATCTAATCCGGCCGGCGTTGTTTTTCTTCTGCTTTTATTTTCTAAAATAGAAAAATGAGCTAGACTAAAGAGCATATAGGATGAAATCTTTTGTTTTCTTCTTCTTCTTCCAATTATCTGGAAAATTTTTAGAACATTTTTTTTAAGAAATATCCAGAACCCTGGACTTCCTGACAGGATCTTGAAATCATCTAAACATGGAAACATGAATCAACTAGCATAACTGCTGCATGAGACGCATACGATTCCAGGTGGGATGTTCCATGGACTATCTTATCCTCAAATTGCCGGTGGTTTGTTTTCAAGTGGGACAAGAATCATGCCCGCTTTATGCACGGGAAAGCATGGGACCCCCTGCTTAGCGGCAAGTAGCCCTGTGCTTTGGCTATATTCAGAATTTTAACACAGAAGACGGGGGAAAAATTAGTAAGATTAGAAGTTCCAAAAAAAAGAAAAGAAAAGAAAAAACAATGGTAGCTTCTACTTAATGAAATACGAGTGGTTCTTCTCCTTGCCACCCTATATTCAAAACAGGAAAAAAAAAACAAAGGGTAGTGCTTCAGATGTAAACCAGTTCCAAAGGACATAGTGTAAGATAAAAAGGCAAGCAGACCGTAATTTTTTATATGAATGCATTGACAACATCACTGGTTAAGCAGCGGCATAGACATGCTTAAGTTAGTAAGACCTCCTAGATGTGGAGTTGATGAATTTAATGCAGTCTTCAATGGCCTCGCTATGGTGAGAATCTCTTGGAGGAGCAAAACCCTGCGGAATCACGGTCAGAGAAGCTTTAGTTGATGGTTCCTTTCTGGAGATGAAATGAAGGGCCTTCACCATATTGGCTCCAACATGCCGGAAGAATCTTGCAGCCGAGAAACGTGCATTCTCGAGTATCCGGGAAGTGAAGACGTCTCTGGTTGTCTGTTTTTTCTGTTTTCCGGAAGCTCTTGGATGATGAGTTTTTGATGTGAGGGAGGCTGTAGGCCTCTCATAAATATCAGGGCTGAACCCGGCATGCTTGCTACCTGTTCTCAGCATCTTATAAATTTGGACGCAGATGACAAGATGGTTTAATTCACATGGGAAGGAAGGAAGTGGGAGGAATTTATAGAGCAGATGGGAGAAATGCCAAGAAAATAAAGGGGAGGACGACAAAAGATAAAGCAGCTAGCCAGGGGCCGGGAAGAGAGAGAGAGAGAGAGAGAGAAAAAAGGTGACCTTGTTGATTCTTGAGCGTGGCCTGTGATAGGAGAGTGATGCTTATTTAGATGAGATGCGCTGTGGTTGTGGACTTGACATGCAGGCGTTTTCTTTCTTTCGAAATGAAGGGGACGTAATGGAGTCAGCTTTAATGGAAAGAATAAGAACGGGTGGAACATTTTTGACTCGACTAACATATGCTTGGAGTATTGCGGTGTGGGTTGGCTGAAGAATCTCCCGCATGAGAGCAAGTGATGAAGAAATCCGTAAGGTTAATTTGAAAGAACGAAAGGGACTCGTGACTACGGGGAGAGCACAAGGGTGAAGACACAGGATCTAAAGCTCGCAGCAGCGTTACTTTTGATGCGATGTTTTGTACCTCCTCCGTTGCAACTTTAGGGCCTCCTAGGTGGAATCCATTTCTCTACAGTGGAGAGGTGAAGTGGACGGAGCCAAGGAGCTGAGCGCTTTGGGTCCCATCTACATGTCCCTAGATTCTTGAAGCACTTCTGCATGCTTCCGAACTATTTGTTGCAGGACTGCTGGTGGGTCTCGTCAAAGTTTTCTGACATCGCTCATTTTTTGTTGGTCTTCGTGTTTGACCATAGCATGGCACTCATTCGAGCCGGCTTTAAGGTTTAAACAATCTATGTATGCTGCAATATATAACGAGAAAAGTTTCACGCAACGAAATCAAAGGTTCTAAACATTTGCCAATTAGCAACATAATCCTACTGTTCTTCCTCGAGCTGCAATAGTACAGCTACAGTAAAAGGAGAAATAGTTTTTGAAGTTGAGCAGATGGAACTTCATTAGGCCCGAGAGCAACGCTTACCAATTTTTGGGTCACCCCATCAACTAATACAATAAAAAAGAAAGAAGAATTTCTACCATCTGCTCAATTTAAATTTTTCAAAAAAAAAAAATGATGGAGATAAGATTTGGATCTTCTTTTCTTTCATTGATGATTCAAAAATTAAGATACATAGCCTCTATTTATAATAATAATGAGATCCATCTAGCATGATTTAAGTTGGATTCTTCTTCTATTTCAGATAGGACTAGCTTTTCAAGAATAAACATGACTAAAAAAATAAATATAAAAAGATAAAAATCATATGGGAGCTAAATCTCAACTTCTATATCAGCTTTATCTTTGGTTACTCCACTTATTTTTTTTTAAATTAGAAGATATATCTAATCAAAATTTTTCTCAAAAGAAAAATTTTTAGTTTGATCAATCTATTTCGAGACCTAAATTATGGAATTGCGGTCCATTTTAACCCTTCAAGAGGTTGGCTCTACGTCATATATTTCGAAAGGTTATCTGAGTTGAAAAAAAAAATCATCTCAATCAGAAATCATATGATAAAATTATAGCTTTTAGAAGTTTAGCGTGCAATTCAGCTTACGAATATGGTGGATCTCATTTTTGGATCCTATCTAGCCCTAGTCGTAATGGCAAAAGTGTGCTATACTATGCATGGTGATCTTCCTGAATTTGGACTTTTTTTGCTTAGAAAATTTAGTTCCTACAACATCAAAATCGAAGGTGAAACAATACTTGCTTCCCCATCTAGTGGTTGAACCACTTGGCTTTTATAGGAGAGTTTTTAGCTTTTCTCTTCTTTTGCTGAATGGTAAATCCTTACTTTTAAACATGGGAGACAACTTTGCTACATGAGTTATTGGTGTTTATATTGAAGGCATTGCCAATCGAGACTGGATCTTGGTGAAGCGGACAAACTTCTCCTTTAATTATGTAAAATATTAATTTTTTTTATTTCATCATCCATCAAGATTGAACTAATATATTAATTTTTTTTATTTCATCATCCATTGAGATAGAACTAATAGCCATACCCATTATTGTCCTTCAATGTATTTTAAGAATGAATAGTCCTATCATCTACTTGTATCACTACATGTCAAATATATATACTAGGCCTCATATAGATGTATAGGAACAAAGCTTTGACATCAATTTGATCCAATTGGAGAAACGAAAAATTTTTCTTAATATGCTTAACTCGATTCTCTTGAAAATAATCTAGAAAAGGATGGAAAATTGGTGAAAATAAGGGTTAGGTTATCTTTTCTTTCATCAACCATGATTGATGATTCAAAAATTAAGATGCATGGTCTCTATTTATAATAGTAGTAAGGTCCATCTTGCACAATTTAGGTTAGACCTCTCTCCTATTTCAAATATGACTAGCTTTTCAAAAATACATGACTAGTAGAAATAAGCATAAAAAAACTAAAATTATATTGACGTTAGATTTTGACTTCTACATCAATTTTGCTTTCTGTTACTTTACTTATTTTTTCTTGAATTAAAAGATATATATATCCAGTCAAAATCTTTTTTGAAAAAAAAAATCAATTTAACCAGTCTATTTCAAAGCCCAAATAAAGAAATTTTGATCCATTTTAACTCTTCAAGAGGTTGGCTCTATATCATAGATCTCAAAAGATTATTAGATTTAAAAAAATAAATCATTTCAATTGAACATTATATGATAATGTTATGGTCTTTGGAAGTTTTGCATATGATTTGGCTTTTTGATATGATGGATCTCGCCCCGGACTCTATTTAGCCTTATCCATAGTGGCAAAAGTACTCCAGACTGAGTTTGGCAATCCTTCTAGATTTGGTCTTTCTTTGTTTAGGGAATTTTTTCTTTGCTAAATTAGAATTGAAGGTGGGAAAATTCTTGCCTTGCCGTCTTATGGCTACATCACTTGGCTTTTCTAGGTCAGCCTTGCTCTTCTTTGCTAAATGGTAGATCTTCGGTTCTAATTGTTGGAGATAGCTTAGCTATAGTTGTTGTTGGTACTTGTATTGAAGGCGATGCCAATCGAGACACAATCTTAATGAATTGTGCAATCTTTTTCGTAGTTTTATAAAATATTTCTTCATCTCATCATCCATCGAGATAGAATAATAACCATACTCCCTCTGTTCTTCGGTATATTTTAAGAACCAATAGTTCTTCTCTCATCTACTTGCATTACCTACATGCCAGATGTATATGCTAAACCCTCTATAGATGTAGAGGATTGAAGCTTTAATATCAATTTAATCCAACCAGAGAGAAGGAAAAATTTTTCTTAATCAACTTAACTCAAATCTCTTAAAAGAAATTTAGAAAAAGATAGAAAATTGGTGAAAGTACTTTTTAAGTCCCCTTTTTTACATTAATCATGGTCGATTGATAATTCAAAAACTAAGATGCATGATCTCTATTTATAATAGCAGTGAGATCAATCTTGCATAATTCAAACCAGATTCTTCTCTCCTAGTTTGAATTGGACCAATTTTTCAAGAATAAATATGACTAGTATAAATAAATATGAGAAAAAATTAAAATTATATAGGGATAAATCTCAACTTCTATATCAATTTTTTCTCATGTTGCTTTATCTAATTTTTCATAAATAGAAAAATACATTGGATCAAAATATTTTTTGAACAAAAAGATTATGCAATAGATTTTGGGACCAGCACCAACCTTTATTTAATTGTCGGGGGCAGTATTAGCTTTTAATTATGGTTGGAAAAAATGATTATTAGATCAATAGCTTATTCTCTGAAAATTTGAACCTACTGCCACATTCTTTGCCTTCGACATCTTCGGGACACAAGAAAAAGGAAGTGACACAAAGAGGACAAGGTCGTGGATTTTAGCTTGTTATCGAATCTTGATGCATGGTTGAATAGAACTAACGTAGCGTCCGTTGGTGTGGTCAAAAAGTATCTCACGCGACGGCCCACCTCCTCCCAGATGCGTGGTTGAATAAATTCAGGCTTTTGGAGGAACCTAACGATAACAATATGGGGTGGGTCTGACTCTTTCGATGATTTGTGCAGTCACGTCTCCATTCCTTTCCATCCATAGGCTCGGCGGGAGCCAACCATGCGTGGTTCATCCATCTGCTTGGGCTTAGGCTGCCGAGCTTCGGGCCCTCGGGTTGCATATTGATATTGAGTGTGGCTCAGCCCAAATCCTTCCAGACCAAGCTGGGCCTAGATTTACTGGAGACAAGAACGCGGGCTCATTGTCAGAATAAACATAGGCTAATAAATGACAACGAGTCTGCTCAAGTTTGGTTTATAACAAACAAGGATTAGGATAGGCTCCACATAGAAGTGTGGATCGCTATATCTAACATACGAGCAAGCTGGATAGCATTTAGGAGTGAGATATGCACATCATAAAGTTAAATTATATATAAAACTTTTGGATGCTATAACTTAATCACATGATTTTTTTAAAAAAAAGAAAAATTCAAAACCTTTGATGTGGCACCAACTCCTAAAAAATTGAAATGGCTGAAATTTCGTTGTTTAAGCCTCGAAATAGATTAGCCAAATCAATTTTTATTTTTAAAAATAATTTCGACTAGTATATCTCTCAATCTAAAAAAAAAAAATAAACCAAGCAATAGAATATAAAATTAAGATAAGATTACGCTCGGTAGCTGATAATTTATTCAAATTATCAATAATTTAAAATGGGCCCACCAAAGTACTATATTTGGTATATTTTTTGGATGGCAATCCAAATTATCTTAACAATTTACATTACCTCGGGAGGGATGGCAATCCAGATTGCTACTGCTTTGTTAATGTTGTAATAAAAATTTGAAAAAAAATCATCCCAAAAAGATATAAAAAATCTATCGTCCAACCCTCCTCGCTCTTCCGGCACCACCTGCGGCTCCTCCACGCATGAGCCTCGCCCTCGACTCCTCTATATATATTTATATATTTATATAATATATATATTATTTATATATTATTATATATAAATATATATATTTATATATTATTAATATTTATATAAATATATAAATATAAATATATTTATATATTTATATTTATGTATTATTTATATATATTTATATATTATTTATATATATGTGTATTATTTTTGTTTCACATCAGGAAGAAAGAACAGTAATATTACTAGGGGTATTTTGAAAATTTGATTTCATATTATTGATAATCTGACTATTAGATCAAACATATTAATTAAGATTCTCAGTAATTTTACTGCAATATTATCTGTATGTACCAAATAGAATAATCAATATTATTGATAATTTAATGAGAGCAATTTATCTTGAAAGCAATTCATATTATCTTTTAAATTGTCTGGTGATACACCAAATGCAACCTAAGAGTCGATATATCTCCTATAAAAATTTAAGTTTTTTAAATTTATTTTTATTAGTCATATTTATTCTTAGAAAGCTAGTTTTATTCAAACTAAAAGACAAATCCAACTTAATTAAATTATGCAAAAATGGACTTTATTTTTATTATAAATAAAGGTTATGTATCCCACTTTTGATGTATTAATTGAATCATCAGTGAAACAAAAGGGAAACTAAAATCTTTCTTTCGTCAATATGTTCATCTTTTTTAAACCATTTTTCAAGAGATTCGTATTGAATGGGTTAAAAAAAAATTTTCTTTTCTTTGATCGATAATGTGGCTAGTGTGAACTTCTATTAGGGAAGCTCTCCAAAGACCAAATTAATGAATCAATGACATAGAGAATTTGGGCTAGCTCAATTCCATCTATAGAAATTAATGCATCTTGTTGTCGCAGGGCTCCGAGAAGTCATTGATATGGCTGGAGCTAGACGCCGCCTTGGATTTACGATGCTGGAAGGTATCTGCAAAGAAAGTCCACACTCATCGTGGGTGTTCCGATAGAGAACTCTTCGATACTTAAGTTAGTAGGAGCCTTAAAAATAGTAGAGAGAAAAGAAGATGGGAGTCCGAAGAGCGGAGAGTATTCTCCTTTTTCCTCCTCTTGCTTATGCTTATCCTTTCTTTCTTACATGAGGGTCCTCTTTGTATCTTTTTCATATGGAGGTTGAGCTTGTAGGCCATCAACTAGAATCTATGAGTTTGTTAAGTCTAGTACTGTAGGCCATTTGGCCACATTCTGACTTTTTGCTAAGGGAGGAATCTTCTTTTTTCTTCTGAGTCGAGATTGTTAGTCATAAACATCATGTGAAAACTTATTTCATTTGATTGGCTAGGTTAGTGGTCCTTGATTTGCATCGGGTGTGACTTCACTAAGTAGTCTTGGCCAAGTATAAAAGGATTGGACTCAGTTGGCAGGTGGGTCATTTTTCCAATAGATGCCTCCTACTTTCAAGTTTGAAGTGGTCCTTTAACTCTGAGTAAAATAAGTTGCCACCCTTGGTAGTTGAATCGCTGACCCATTACCAGATGCATCCTCTTTATTGTACTTTGAAACAAGAAGCTTCTAGAGATTAATTGCTACAATGCTTCGCGACCCATCATGCCATTATTATGGGAGAGTTTGAGGAGTCATAGGGTGACGTCCCAAGAAAAAAAATTTTGGAGATTATTCTTGGTCTCGCTGGATCTTGCTATATGTCATGCCGGGGCTTGCTATATGTCAGGCAATGGCAAGTTCCCAATCGCATTTTATGGATCACCTCATGCGGCTCGATCGAAGAGGGGTGTGATGAAGAGTTACAAGGTCTGCAACTTCGAAGTCGGCTAAGTGACAAGATTTTATGACTTGATGATCGAATTTGTATCATTGATGGCCAGTATAAATAGACCATCCATCCGGCTAGTTTTTGTCATCTGCTAGTTGTTGTTTTGTCATTGTAGCCATCAGGTGAAGATTTTTCTTTCTATTTGATAGCCATAAAGCCATCACCATCATCGATTAAGTCAGCTATGAAGAAGAAGATGAACTCCTCCAAAAGAGTGTCCTCATCTAAGAGGACGAGGAGCACCCTAGTGGAGCCTCTTGCTTCCACTTCCTTGTAGTCTGGGTCGACTGCATTGGTGGCGTCGGAGTCATTTCTGACCTCTCTTCTATCAAACTGGGCTCCACCTCCTCCTATTGGGTTGGCAAGGATTGGAGTGAACCTTCCTTTTCCTAGAGGTAGCAGGGGGTTTTGGTGCCTCGGTAGGTATTCTCGCAAGGTTAGGTTCTAATGAACCGAGGATTATAAGACTTTGGCGGACTTCGAGGAGGAGATTGTCGAGGCATCTTCTGCTTTCATTTAGAGGTTTGAGGACTGTAAGGCTCGCCTAAGATGGATGATTCTGAAGCTGGACCTGAGACGTCTTCAACAATGATGAAGAAGTCGAAATATTTTTCTCAGATGAAGATTGGATCTTTCTTTCTTTGGTTCTTATTTTTGGTGCCTTCATTTTGGTATCATTTTGTAAAGAAACTTTTAGTTAATAAAAATATATTTTTATGATATGTATCTTTTTTATGAAGCTTTTTGCTTTTTGAAATGCTTCGCATCATTTGGCTCTTTGCCTCGGTCAAAGGTTCGAATAGTATAGACAAGCGAGTCGGTCGGTTTTCAATTTCTAGCCAAGATCTATCTTGATCTTATCCAAAGTACTTGCTTCATCAGCATGCTGTAAATAATTTTTTTTAAAAATTATGGACTTGTTCATGTGCCAGGCTCTAGATGGTGATTGGCATTGTATCATCTTCTATAGACAGTGCGACAGAGAATCATATAATTCAGAGATCTACATTCAATGCCGACACTTGCTCTCTAGGGGATGCAGCTTCTAAGGCCTTTCGGATGGCAACACCTATCGTATGATCAGTGGGGCATTTGAACACACCCGAGCCTGCCCCTTCCATAAGTAGGGGTTCTCCTACTTGATATTGGTATTGCTTTAGTTATCTTCCATGATGTTGTAATAGTACTGTCTTGTCTAGTGTAGAAGGATCGTTGGTGCTCTTCTCTATCTTGGAATATCTTTCTTCTCAATGAGCATCCTATTTTGGTTTGGAAGGTGTTGAAAAATCTAACCCCTCCAACTATGGGATTGCGGTGGCAGCCATCTAGGGGCTTCTAATGTATTGTCTTCCTTAGAAAGGTCTCGCATCTTTCTGGATGACTTATTTCTTGCCTCCTTCAGTATTGCTTTCTGGCTCTTATTAAAGGAATATCCAAAAAGTGGATGAATTTCTACCAAGAAAATAACCATACCATCTTCGATATACTTTTGCGGAGGTCGATGCTCATTGCAAAATGGAGAGTTCTGCTCTTCCTTTTAGGGGTTGCATTGGCTAGGGCTCGAATTATCCTCCGAAGGCATCAACCGGACCCAAGCTTTGTATTTATTTATTTTTGTTGTAGTGTGCTTTGCTTGACTTAAATCAATATGTGAAAAGTTTCTTTGGAATGTACATAGATCTTTTGAATAAAGTGCTTCTTTTGCTAAGATTTTTTTTTGTATGTCATTCAGTATTTCTTCTATTATTATCGCCAGCTCCTACTAACAGTATGGGATTTCTGAAAGGTTAGCCCCTCTTATGTTGTTGTCACCGACTTCTACTAGCAACATAGGATTTCTGGAGGGTTAGCCCCCATTAACTTTAGTGGACCAGATTATCTTCATAAAAGCTACAATGGGCCACGATGGCTGCAGTGTGCCACAGTAGCTACAATGGGCCATGTCAATCACAGTGGGCCATATTTGCTATATATAGTGGGCCACATTTACTGCAATGGGCCAAATCAGCTACAATAGGCCAAGACTGGCTATAGTAGGCTAGATTATCTTCAATATGGATATAGTGGGCTATCATGGCTATAATGGACTACGATGGCTATAATAGGCCACGTCGACTATGATGGACTGAATTGATTATAATGGGTCTGGATTGGCCGCAGTGAATCAGATTGTCTTCATAGCAACTACAATGGACCGTCGTGGCTACAGTGGATCATATTGGCTACAATGGGTTAGATTGTCTTCATAGCAGCTATAATAGGTCACGTCTTTGGCTTCCTCGGCTTCAGTGGGTCATGCGAGTCGAGGCATCGACTTGAATATCCTCAGCTTTTCGCACTTATAAGACCTCCGGGCAGTAGGAAGCCTTGGGGATCTTTTCGATATTTCTTGGATGCTTAGTCACTTTCAGTCCCCAAGCCTCTAGTAGTTTGAAGCTTCACCTATGCATGGGGTGTCTAGCAAAGGATTCAATTTTCTCGGTCGAATCATTGTGAGTCTTATCAGCTTTTTGCTATTGTTTGAACAATGCTATTGTAGAGGGCCGAATCTCGTTCGACTGAATCTTAATCTTATCTTAGCCTTCTTTAGGTCAATTGATGATTTTATCCTTAAAATAGAAGTCAAAATAGTTAAGCTTCATTATAAACCGAGGTTGTATTTATATTATGACTAGTTATCATCGGCAATGCAATGATGGTGCAGTTGACTTCCCTTAAAAATTAGGAGAGAGAATAATGCCCTCCGAACTCCATCTCTTTCTTAGTTCGGTCCCCTAGCTTCCACATCGCCAGTTGGGGTGGAGATGGTATTGATGATGTCGGCCATCGGTTGATTATCATTGTTCTCCTCATCAGATGTATAATTTTGTTGCTCTTGAACATATCTATCGAGGCAGCCTTTCTGGATTAAGGCATCGATCTCATCCTTGAGCTGGCAGTACTCCTTGGTATTATGGCTATGATCATGATAAAAATGGTAGTATTTTTTCTTATTTCTCTTATCCAGAGAAAACTTCATCGGCTTAGATTGTCGCATATACCCTTGACCCTCAATCTCCATTAAGATCTAGGATCGAGGGATAGACAGTGGGATGTAGTTATCAGACCGCTGGGATGGACTTCTTGGTCGATAGCTCTTTCGTGGTTAGGAAGATATCTTTTTGGTTTGGATCACTTGAGGATCCTCACGATCTTTTTCTTGTTGGAGATCTTCTTTTTTGCTGCTTGCTTGCATAGCTCTTGGGCTTCTTTCGCTTAACCGTACCTCCGAGCTTGGGTCAGCATAATCTCTCGAGAACTTCTTATCGAGAGAGAAGATAAAGCTTTTATTTTGCAGTAGTCACTTGAGCACCAACATCACCACTAACTCATTGAGGCTTTGTATCTTGATCATGGCAGTATTGAAGCATGCAATATAGCTGCACAGTGATTCATCCTCTTCTTGTTGGAGAAAAAAGAGGATATCAAAGTTTCTCGATTGTACTGGGTTGCTATCAAAGTGCATAATGAATAGCCTATCGAACTGCTCAAACGAATGAATGAACCCTGATTGGAGTCCAAAATATCAAGCCTATGTCGATTTTTTGAGAGTGGCAAGAAAGGCAAGGCAGAGGAGGGCATCAGAAGTGCCCTGCAATATCATGAGGGTTCTATAATCCTAAAGATGATCAAGGAGATATGTGGAGCTGTCATATGGTTCCAGCTGAGGTATTTTGAACTGATTTAGAATCGGCTCATTCAGGAAGGTGTGGAGAATGGTGGTTGAAAGTTGAAGCCAAAGCCATCACTGTCCCGATGAGGCCCATTTTGGACTTCACCAAGATGGCGTTCGATATCTTGAACTCTCTTCTTTAGTTCTTCCTCTCATCAAGATCCTCTAAACCTAAAGCAATAGGCTAAGACCGAATCATCGGTGGAGAGAGAGCTTCTCGAACGTGCCTCCTCCCTCCAGCTTGGACGAGAAGAAGAGCAAACTACAAGAGGAGGAGAATGGTGAGAGTGTCACCGGGGGTAGACCCCGGACTTGAGGAGTGAGATCATTACCCACGATGAGAGGGAGCCACCTGGAGGTTCGGCTCCACATGCTATCGTTGCTAATTTGTCACTTGTTGGAGTTTCTGTACTGCACTAGTTAGTGCATGGATTTGGCAAATCAAGGCATTGAGCGGCAGCATATCTATTATGGCTGGAGGTTTTGCACTACGACGGACCCACAAGCAGTTCTGCTTTCACTGCAATGGATGGATTGTTGGTGAAAGACGGTGGAGTTTTGCACTCTCATCCACATCATACCTTCTTTTCTTTGAAAAAGGATTGGCCCTCTTAGCGCCAATCTATTGCCATAAGGCTCCGAAAAGTTGTTGATGTGGTTGGAGCTGTATGCCACTCTAGATCCATGACGTCGAAGAGTACGTACAAAGAAAGTCCACACTCATGGGGGGTATTCTAATTGAGGATCTTCCAATGCTTAAATTAGATGAAGTCTTGAAAATAGTAGAAAGAAAAGAAGATGAAAATCGAGAGAGTAGAGATACTCTCCCTTTTTTCTCTCCTTGCTTGTGCTTATTGATCCCTCCTTTATTACCTGAGGATCTCTTTTATACCTCTTTTATATAGAGGTTGAGCTCGTAGGCCACTAGCTAGAATCTATGAATTTGTTGAGCCTAGTATTATAAGCCGTTTGACTATATTCTGATTTTTTACTTTTTAAGTTGAGATTGTTAATCATGGACCTCAGACAAAAACTTCTTCCATTTGGTTGGCTGAGTTGACGGTCCTCGGGCGTGATTTCATGAGATAGTCTTGGATGAGCTCGAAAGAATTGAACTCGGTCATCGGATCATTTTTTTCAATACATGATAATTTGGACACGAATGGATATTTCATGCTTTTTGGTGAATAACGTTGGTTTTATTATACTAGCTGGAAAGCAAAACTTCCTTGAAAATTCAATACGGAATTATAATTATACATGTTCGACTAGGTGGATTGAGCCTCTAGCGGGCAACCAAACATTTCAGCTAAATTAATTACCACCCACCTATCCAATCATCTTTATCCAAGCTGGGAGGGCGGCTGCAAAATCCAAACGGCTGCAGGGCGCAAATTGTTTTCACTTTGGTTTTAAATAAAAATATTATTATTATTATTGGAGGGGAGAAGGAGAAGGACACAACTTACTATTAACTAAACGACCGGAAAATAGTAGGATGGATCCACAGCTCGAGCATCCAACCAAGCATTTGAGTGTAGAGCAGTGTTGGGACACGTATCGCATGAACTCGTCGTCTAGGAGGAGCGCCGCCTTGGTGTCGGGGGCGAGGCAGAGCTCGAGGTCGACGCTCCCTCCTCCTCCCTTCCCGGAAACGCCGAAATCTTGCCGTCGAACTTGTTCGCCCGTCCGCTCCTCTAAATCGAAGTGACTTCACGAGGTAATTTTGGATGAGCCCGAAAGAAAGGCACTCGGTCGACGGGTTATTTTTTTCTCTCTCTCTATATATATATATTATTTAGTCAAGAATTTGAGCAGACGAAACACTGGGCCATGGAATATATAAGTGCACATATAACTGCATGATAATTTGGACACGGATGGATATTTCATGCTTTTTGTTTTGGTGCATAACGTTGGTTTTATTACACTAGCTGGAAGCAAAACTTGCTTGAAAAACCTATACAGAATTATAATTATACATATTCCACCAGGTGGATTTACAGCAACCAAACATTTCAGCTAAATTAATTACCACCCACCCATACGATCATCTTTATCCAAGCGGGGAGGGGAGGGCGGCTGCAAAATCCAAACGGCTGCAGGGCGCAAGTCGTTTTCAGTTAGGTTTTAAATAGAAATATTATTGGTATTATTGGAGGGGAGAAGGAGAAGGACACAACTTATTATTAACCAAACGACTGGAAAATTCAAAATAGTAGGAGGGATCCACGGCTCCAGCATTCAACCAAGCGTTAGAGTGTCGAGCGGTCTTGAGACACGTACCGCATGAACTCGTCGTCTTGGAGGAGCGCCGCCATGGTGTCGGGGGCGAGGCAGACCTCGAGGTCGACGCTCCCTCCTCCTTCCCTCCCCGGGAACGCCGAAATCTTGCCGTCGAACTTGTTCGCCCGCCCGCTCCGCAACGCCAGGGGCAGCCCCCACCCGAAGTCGTTCCCCTCGTACATGGGGAACCGGGGCGAGCTCCCCATCGTGATGCCGGCCCCGTCCGGGTTCCCCAGCGGGAAGCACCGCGGCGCCGCCTCCCACTCCGCCACCGCCCGCCGCACCGCCTCGTCTCCGTACGCCACCACGCTCCGGTGCAGCAGCCCCGCCGCCCACCGCAGCTCGCTCGCCACCACCTCCCCCACCACCGCCGTCGTCGGGATGCTCTGTATCGCGTTCCCGAAGTACAGCGGGTCCACCCGCGGCAGTACCCGGTGCCGGCAGTTCACCGCCATCCGGAACGTCGTCGTTGCCTCCGGTAGGAGGTGCTTCCTCGCCCGCGTCACCGACCGCCACAGCTGGGCGCACAGCGATTGGAAGGACGAGATCTCCTCCTCCTCCTCCGTCCCCGCCTTCCTCCGGTCGTGGATCTGCTTCCCATAGATTTCGGCGATCTGATCGACATGGGTTGAAAGCCCTGGGGCCCGGCGGTTGGCCCTCGATTTGAGATCTCGAACTGCTTCCCGGCTGAAGTGGAAGATGCGCTCCCGTAGCGGAGCATTCACCGGGAACGTCACCTCCGGGCCCGCATCGTCTGCGAATCGGAGCACAGCGGTGGAGTCGCCGAAGAAGTTCCGGCGGAAGTCCGGCGGTTTGGGGGCGCCCCCGCGGCAGAGCTCGGCCCAGACATTGAAGAAGTTCCAGAAGGAGGTGCCGTCGGCGATAGCATGGTTGACGACGCACCCGATGAAGAGGGCGCCATCGCCGAGCTCAGTGACTCGGAAGGCAGCGAGGGGCCGCAAGTGGCCCTGGTAGCTGACGGTGGCGTCGAAGGGGAACAAGGACATGAACGGCCAAGCGGGACGTCGGATGAGGGGGAAGGAGGAGGGGGAGGGTGAGGGAGGGGGCGACCGGCGTGGGAAGAATCCGGCCTCCGGCGTCGTTGCAGAGATGACGATGCGGGCGTCCGGGAAAGTGGTGGAGAAGGCGGCGGCGAGGGGGGAGAAGAGGGAGAAGAGCGCGGGAGAGAGAGGACTTGAGGAGGGCGAGGAGGGGAGCGAAGGGGATGGAAGGCCGGGGAAAGAAGAGGCCCTTCTGGATGTAGTGGCAGGAGAGCATGGGGAGGTCGGAAACGGAGAGGTTGAGGTCTCCGAGAATGGACTTTCTGTCAGGATATACGGCGCATTTGGATACGACAGTGACAGCAGCAGCGGAAGACAACAAGGAGGAACTGGAATTGGGAGAGTACATGGTGGTGGTGACGGCAGCAGCAGGAGGATCGGGGGAGGGGGAGAGAAAGGTGGTGGCGGCGGCAGCGGCAGTAGCAGGGGGATTGGGGGAGGACGAAAGATATAGAGCCATGATCCCCACCTTCTAATTATTGCTTTAATTTCCCCTTCGTCTCTTCTGCTGCTGTCTCTTTGCAGGGAAGTGTAACTGCCACTTGTTCTGCGGAGCTCCTTCGGGTGTTGAGGGGGTTTTTGTAGGGAAGGAGGGAAGTTCGGGTTCATGCATGATAGCTTGAGCGATAGGACACTTGGGATGTTTTTCCACTCTGGAATAGGAGAAATTGTTAGATCCACGATAAACACCATACACTAAATTAATAATTTATATATTAAATCTATCTAGTAATTAATTCTCATGCATGAAATAAGATGGAGAGGATGACGATATCCGCAAATATTTAATTGGAGAACTTCACACAAGCTCCCTTGTTCGTTTTTTATACATAGACCAATGTTGCACAGTATTTTCATCATTAGCATGTGGATATTATCTAATATTTATTTTTGTAGGTAAATATATTTATTTGCATATCGTCACATGTAAATGTGCAAAGCATTTTCATCATTAGCATGCGGATATTATCCAATATTTATTTTTGTATGTAAATATATTTGTCTGCATATCGTCACATATAAATGTGCAAAGGACTAGGGACTACACAAAAATTGATTATTGAAACTAACGAAAAAAAATCCGGTCGGTAGGGATTAAATATAAAATATTATGGATCTCCATTTTATATATTCAATGCAAACCAGACCAATTTTATGGGGATTAGAATTTGTTTGAGCTGGGCTCATTTCTCAGACCAGACTAGCTGAGTCCAAATGAATCCATTAATTATCCAGTCGATTTTTGAGTCGTGAAGAAAGATCATTTACAGCCCTAGTTGGAGTCCAGCACTTCCAGCATATATTTTTCTTCCATTTTGCATGAAGCCATCGCGGTGTTCCCAGAGAGTAGGCATGCATTTTTAAATCATTAATATATATAGTCTAGACCATAATTGGTTGGCAGGCCGAGGAGCCGGTGCAAGCGATATGTGATCTGCATTCATGGAGCTCCTTGGTTCATGCATCTTATACAAAAGAAAAAAAATAAGGGAATCTGAAACCTAATTAAGCAGCAAGTAGCTAGGTCAAGGCGCGGGCACATTAAGAAATGAGGACAGTCTGTATTCAGGCGCTTCCAGTCCCTCTCTACGCACCAGCGTCGAACGTCATCTAGCAATACAGAATGAGAGGTGAGGGATGTCACGCTATTTAATTTGTTCTCTTCTGCTCCACCGGCCAGTGATGTTTCACACGACCGGCGGATCAGCCGCCCAAACCAGCACATAAATTTATCCATGGCAAATTGATCCTGGCACATCCCCCCCCCTCTCTCTATATATATATAGAAAGATGGACTGAACTCCGATCAATCGGAGCTCAGCTTATATCCGATCAAATTTTTGATTGTTCGATCAGCGTGCATTTTCGAGCTTGCGCATCAAAAAATGCGTCCGTTGAAAAAGCTCATGCCTGAAAAAAATAAATAAAAAAAATTTAGAAAAAAAATATGAATCTAAAAAAATTAAAAAAAAAATCTAAAAATTTTTTAGAAAAAAATCTAAAAAAATACCTTCTTTTTTATTATTATTATTTTAAAATTCAAAAAAAATAAAAATAAAAAATAAAAAAAAGAAGATGCCTTTTTTTTCTTTAAAGAAGGCTTGCCTTCTTTTTTTTTAAAGATTTTTTAAAAATTTTTCTTTTTTTTAAGAATTTTGTTTTTAATTTTTTGGATGAAGGTGCTTGAAAAGAAATTTTTAATTTTTTTCAACCTTTAATTTTGTTTTTCCAGCACAGAAGGCACCTTCAGGATGCTTGGAGGCACCTTCCGGGCTAAAAAAAATATCTAAAAAAAATAAAAAATAAAAAATATAAATAATAATAATAATTTATTTTGATTTTTTTAGGCAGCAAGATTTTTTTTCTGAATTTTTTTTAGGCATGCCTATTTTTTTAGCAGGTGTACCTAATTTTTTTTTAGCTAGTGCATCTTTTCAGCATGCGCTAAAAGATGCATGCTGATCGAACGATCGAAAATTCGTCGAATGTATACTGGCTCCGCATCGATAGAGGCCATCTACCTAAAATATTATATATATACACACACACACGACACAGACATACATCATATATATATGTATCTACATTTATATATATGTATGTATAATTATATATATATATATATATATAATATATATATATATATATATATATATATATATATATATATATATATATGTATGTATGTATGTATGTATGTATGTATGTACATATATATATATATATATATATATATAATATATATTATGTTATTATATATATATATATATATATTATATATATATATATTTATATTATATTATACATACAGTATATATATATTATAACACACACACATACATGTATATATACCACACAAGATGTATATAATATATAATATATAATACAATACAGTGTGTGTGTGTGTGTATATATATATATATATACATATATATATATATACATATATACATACATATATACATATATATATATACATATATACTATATATATATACATATATATATATATACATACATACATATATACATATATACATATATACATACATATATACATATATATATACATATATACATATATATATATACATATATATATATATATATATATATATATATATATATATATATATATATATATATATATATATATATATATATATA
>QRFJ01000033.1:721605-779753 GCA_006176705.1 Cocos nucifera | reverse complement strand
GATCTCAAACGTGATCCTCGTCAAAAAGGCTAACAATAAGTGGAGGATGTGTATAAACTTCAAAAAGCTGAACAAGATCTATCCAAAAGACAGCTACCCTCTACCCAGGATTGATCAACTAGTGAATGCGACTTCGGGCCACGAGCTCCTCACCTTCATGGATGCCTTCTCTGGTTATAACCAAATACGGATGTTACCAAAGGATGAGGAGAAAATTGCTTTCGTTACTGATCGTGGTCTTTATTGTTATAGGATTATGCTCTTTGGACTCAAAAATATAGGGGTACGTACCAATGCCTGGTCGATAAGGTCTTCAAAGAGCAGATCAGCCGCAATATAGAGGTGTACGTAGATGACATGCTCGTCAAAAGTCAAGCTTCTATGGACCATCTCATCGACCTTGAAGAGACCTTCAGCGCACTTAGAAAGCACAAGATGAAACTCAATCCAACCAAGTGAGCCTTTGGCGTGACCTCTGAAAAGTTTCTGAGGTTTATGATGCCGAGGTGTGGGATTGAAGTGAATTCTGAGAAAATTCGAGCCATTCAAGAGATGACCGTCCCAAAGATAATCAAAGAAGTTCAGCGCTTGACTGAAAAGGTGGCATCCCTAAATCGCTTTATCTCGAGATCAACCGAGCAATGCATGCCCTTCTTCCAAGTTCTCAAGCAATCAAAGAATTTCTGTTGGACGATGGAGTGTCGATGGATGTTTGAAGAGCTCAAAAACTACCTCGACTCACCCCCACTGCTAGCAAAACCTGAACCTAGAGAAGAATTATTCTTATACCTAGCGGTCTCTCCGGTGGTCTTGGCAGCAGTCCTAGTCAAGGAGGAAGCGAAGATACAATGTTCGGTCTACTACATAAGTCAGATCCTAAGAGATGCAGAGATCAGGTATTCTAGGCTAGAGAAATCGATTTACTCTCTTCTAATTACTGTCAGGAGGCTTCGACCTTACTTTCAGGGGCACACCATAATAGTTCTCACGGATCAACCAATAAAGATAATCCTTCAGTAAATGGACGCTTCTGGGAGAATCGCAAAATGGACAATCGAGCTCACAAATTTTGATATTAATTATCGATCTCGATCATCGATCAAAGCCTAGATACTAGTAGATTTTGTAGTGGAGTGTATCATTTTTGATGATGTCGAGCTTGAGAAAAATGAGACCGACAGTCTACTATCGCAACCGAACCTCCTAGAAGAGACAGTCGACCTTTTCGAAGATTTTTAGACTCTATACACGGATGGTTCATCCAACTCTACTGGATCGGATGCGGGGTTGGTCTTAATCAACCTCGAGGGAGTCGTCACCGAGTATGCGCTGCATTTTGAATTCTCAGCGACTAATAATGAGGCCGAGTATGAAGCGTTGATCGTCGGATTAAAGATTGCAAGAGAATTAAGAGTAGATCAGCTTCAAGTCTACCGTGATTCCCAATTAGTGGTCGACCAAGTTAGTGGCAGCTATGAAGTACAAAAGAAAAGTATGATGAAATACCTTGAGAAAGTAACAGACTTGACTACGGCCTTTAGCTATTTCGGCATTCAACAGATTTCGAGAGCAAAAAATATAAGGACCAACCTTCTCTCTAAGTTGGCCACTTCAGCTCCAGTCGAACTGTCCAAAGAAGTATTTTTTGAGATTCTAAAATGCCCAAGCTCAGAAAAATTGTAAGTCATTTTGCAGACAGAACTCGAGCCAAGCTGGATCGACCCATTAGTTGCCTACCTCAAGGATGGAGTCCTTTCTCGTAATCTGAAAGAAGCTCGAAAATTCAGAAATCAAGCCTCCTGGTACGTTTTATACGAGAGTAGGTTGTATAAGAGGTTGTATTCGCTACCGCTGTTAAGATGTCTTCGATCTTCAGAGGCTGATTTCGCATTATGGAAAGTGTATGAAAAAATTTATGGAAGCCACGTAGGAGCCAGATCCCTGTCATAAAAACTACTTCGGTAAGGGTACTATTGGCCGACCTTATATCATGATTCCATGGAGTATGTCAAGAAATATGACCGCTGTCAGAAAAATGCAAATGTATAAAGACAGCCGACCTCCGAGCTTACTCCGCTAAGCTCACATTAGCCGTTCGCATAGTGAAAAATGGACATACTCGGCCTTTTTTCGATGGCATCCGAATAATGGAAGTTCCTCTTGGTCGCGATCGACTACTTCACCAAATGAGTTGAAGCCAAACCTCTAGTCAAAATTTTCGATGTCAAGGTACAAGACTTCATCTGAAAGTCAATAGTCTATCGATTTGGTCTGTCCCAAACCCTCATAACCGATAATGGGCGATAATTCACTGGAACGAGGTTTGCTGAATTTTATGAAGACCTAAACATCTTCCACCACTTCACATCGATAGCTCACCTACAGGCAAATGGGAAAGCTGAAGTGACCAACCAGACTCTACTGCAAGGCATCAAGACAAGGCTCGATAGAGCAAAGGAGGTCTGGGTGGACGAGCTCTACCATATTCTCTGAGCATATCGAACTACTCAAAGGCTATCAACTAAAAAAACATCATTCATCTTGGCCTTTAGAATAGAGGCAGTCATCCCGATCGATCTTAAGCTTCCGTCAGCATAGGTCGTGGCCTACAATGAGCAGCACAACCCATAGGACCTCAGAGTCAACCTCGACCTATTGGAAGAAAAAAGAGAGAAAGCCCAGGTTCGGATAGCGGTCTACAGACGAAAGGTGGCTCGATACTATAACTCCAGAGTCAGAAATAAAATATTCAGAGTGGGGGACTTAGTGCATTGGCGAGTCACCATCTCTCAGCCTCAGAATCAAGAAAAGTTTGCCCCAAATTGGAAAGGTCCATATGAGGTGGTGAAGGTTGTTCGGCCTAAAACTTATCATCTAAAGAAGCTCGGAGGAACAATTCTTTCACGATCTTAGAACTCAAAAAATCTGAGGATATACTATCAGTAAATTTTTTGCAATAAAACTCGTTCATTTCAACATTATTATTTCTTGATGCAAAATTATGTGATGACAGAAAAGAAGCAATTAGAAATGACCGTGTTAGAAATAGGAGGAGAATCTCATCCTAATAGAAGCAAAGTCGAAGATCTTGTTTACTTAAGATGAGATGGGGGGAGAGGCCCTGACAACGATCCTTATGTGCCCCCATTGTCTGTTAGGAACAGGACGAGAACCTCGTCCTAACGTGAGCAAAGTCGAAGAACCTCATTCACTTAAGATGAGATGGAGAGAGAGGCCCTGACAACGGCCCTTATGTGCCCCCCCAGGCCGTTAGGAATAGGAGGAGAACCTCGTCCTAATGCGAGCAAAGTCGAAGATCTTGTTCACTTAAGATGAGATGGAGGAAGAGGCCCTGATAATGGCCCTTATGTGCCCCTACAACCCATTAGGAATAGGAAGAGAACCTCATTCTAATGCAAGCAAAGTCGAAGACATTCACTTAAGATGAGATGGAAGGAGAAGCCCTAACAATGACCCTTATGTGCCCTCACAGTCCGTTAAAAATAGGAGGATAACCTCCTCCTAACGTGAGCAAAGTTGAAGACCTCGCTCATTTTGGATGAGGTGAGAGGAGAGACCCCAATAACGGCCCTATTGCATCCGAGCCTCAACTTTAACATCAATAAGAGATAAAATTTTCTTTAACCTCGGTCGAAGACAAGATCTCTCCTGCGCTTCAATCTCAACGAGTATAGAGCCTGAAAAAAGACTTTGGCAGTCGCTTTTTTGGTTCTCCCTTCCTTCGAACTTCGAACTCGGGAGTGGAAGGACTATTGTTGGGGATAAATCTTGCTTTCATCGAAGTGGTGCTTAGCTTAATGTAGCTAGTAATCATGAAAGAGCTTTGATAAAAAATTCTCACCCCAGCGGTTGAACCCCATCCAATCTCCTCTAACGGTTGAACTCGTCCAGTGGCCGAACTCCTCCAGCTGGACTCCAAACTCAATCGAACTCCATAATAGTCGAGCTTCAGCCAAACTTCCACAGCATTCGACCTTTCGAATTCCTTCCGAACTCCTCCAGCAGTCGGGCTTCTACGGGAGCTGAACTTCTTTCAGACTCCTCCAGCAGTCGAACTTCTACGAGAGCCAAACTCCTTATGGAATCCTCCTCCAATCGGGCTTTTACGAGAGCCAAACTTCTTCCAGACTCCTCTTCTAATTGGATTTCTATGGGAGCCAAACTTCTTCCGAACTCCTCCAGCAATCGAACTTCTACGAAAGCCGAACTCCTCCAGTCGGGCTTCTATGGGAGCCGAACTTCTTTTGAACTCCTCCAACAGTCGGGCTCCTACGGGAGCTAAACTTCTTCCGAACTTCTTCAGTAGTCAAGCTTTTATGAAAGTCAAACTTCTTTCAAACTCCTCCTTCAATCGGACTTCTAAAGGAGCCAAACTTCTTCCGGACTCCTCCAGCAGTCGGGCTCTTACGGGAGCTGAACTTCTTTTGGACTTCTCCTTCAGTCGGACTTCTATGGAAGCCGAATTTCTTACAGACTATTCATTCAGATAAATTCCTACAGACGATCCCACTACTAAACGGTTATAATTATCACGACAATCATGATTGTCATTTATCAAGACAATCATGATCAGCATTTATCAGGACAATCATGATCGATATTTATCAAGGTGATTATGATGGGCATTTATCAGGACAGTTACAACAAGCTCCATCTATAAAAAGAAATCCTCCAGATACATTTTCTCTAAGCTTTCTTTTTTTTTCGAAACTCTGCCGAACTTCTCTCTGAGCTTTCCATTTCTATTGGCTAGAAGAGCTAACTTGACCGTCGGAGAGTCCTACCAGAGTCACCACTACTAACTCCGGATAAAACTTTATTTTGCAGATCACCGACGGTGACCTTGTCTTCCTCGACTCCAGCTCGATCCGGCATCAACCAAATTCTACACCAACAGCTATATTTTCGGTAGAGAACACGCATAATGATTCCTCCATGATCACTTAGTGGGCATTAACTGCCCCTCTTTATGCCAAAATAAGCGGAATCCCACAACTCTCAATCTTTATAGACGGTTACTACTACGCTCGCCTATAAAAAGAAAGTAAGCCAAGTACTTTGGTAAGGATATTCTGGGCTAAAACTTTGCCAATTTTAATTTAGATTATCCAATTCACCAATTCTTCACTGACTTGAGCATCAGAGGATCTCCGCCGAAAATACTTTCGGCCAGTGTGGACTTTCATTTGTAGGTAACATTCTCTGATAATAGGCGCATGAAAGGATTGGCCACAACATATATATATATAGTGGAGGGACGGCATCTTTAGTTTTACATCGATTATGAGTTAAGAGGGAGTATGGCTTATATAAAATAGAATCTTAATTCTCATATAAGGCATTTTTCGAAGGGCAAAATCATGAAGCTCCAAATGACCAAGGCCCATTAAGATCAACTGGAGCTAATTCTCCAAGGACCCAACAAGATCTACTGAAGTTCGAAATGGTCAGAGTTAAAGTAGATAATACCTTATATATGCAGGTGTAGAGGTATAAACCAGCCATTCAACCCCTTGACTATAACATTGGCACCATCTATGAGAATTGCCTCTTGCCCGCACATACTTTGATATGTACTTTCATATAAAATATCACAGCCCAAATAATGTCTTTGGGCCTTTCATATATACATGTCACATCGAATCATCACTACTAAGGAATGGGGCTATAACAGCACATACTATTGCAGCAATTTTAAAAACTACTATAATAGATTCTACGATAGTGGTTATAAATAACTACTATTGTAGGTCTGATATTCTATGTTAGCGATTATAAATAATTACTGTCATAAGTCTGACATATAGTAGCAGTTATTATCAATCGCTATCATAGGTCGACCTAGACCTAGACCTATGATAGCGGTTATGGCTAACCACTGCCATAGATCCTATCACAGATCGGACCTATGGTGGCGGTTAGCCATAACCGCTACAATAGACTGAACCTATGGCAGTGGTTAGCTATAACCGCTATCATAGGTTTGACCTATGACAGCGATTTTTTATAACCACTGCCATAGGTACAGTCTATTATAGTGATTTTTCATAACCGCTACTATATCTTTTTTTCATATTTTTTTAAAATATTATATAATTTTAAAATTTAATGCACATATTCATCATTCATTATCTTAATAATTATCATGAGAATATCGTCATAAAAGATTACCTCGATTCGATAGCCCTAGCTTCATCGATCAGTAAAATTTGATTTCGACGATCACGAATGATGGCATGATGATCTGATAGATGAAAATCATCGATGGATCCAAAAACTTACAATGATGATTTCGATGATATTTGTAGCATACTATCAAATTTTTACTTCAATCGGATATCGTTATTATGGTCGATTTAGTACGGGATGATTTTGACTATTAAATGAGAAATAAGTGATCAAAAGGCCAAATAGCATCCAATTATGAGATAATTTTTTAGTTAAATGATCTTGACT
The DNA here is from genome assembly GCA_006176705.1 of Cocos nucifera. Lineage (NCBI taxonomy): Eukaryota > Viridiplantae > Streptophyta > Magnoliopsida > Arecales > Arecaceae > Cocos > Cocos nucifera. The sequence continues at coordinate 773,276 of QRFJ01000033.1, read as the reverse complement.
ATAATTTTAATCATTTTATATGGCGATGATGATAAAATCTAAATTATTTTTGTATGAACTATTCACGTTAAACAATTCTTGCAAAAGCATAAGCATAATTACTAAAGGAGTTTAAGAACAGTATTGAGTGACGTATAGTTTTAGATAGTTCTTAGATCTGTGGTCTAAATTTTACGATCATTATCATAAAAATGATAAAAGTAGTAGCTAAAATTATTTATTTAAAAAATTATCTCATAATCGAATATCGTCTGATCTTTTGATCATTCATTTCTCATTTAACGACCAAAATCATCCTATACTAAATTGACCATGATAATGACATCCAATTGAAGTGAAACTTTGATAGTATGATATAAATAGCACCAAAATTATTATTGCAAGTTTTTGGATTAATCATTGATCTTTATTTATCAGATCATCATGTGGTCATTCATGGCCATCAAAATCAAATTTTATCGATCGACATAGCTAGGGTTATTGAATCGAGATGGATTTTTGTGATGATACTCTAATGATAATTACTTAGATAATAAATGATGAAGATAAACTTTAAATATCAAAATTATATCATATTCAAAAAAAAATATAAAAATTTCATATTTGCATCAGCAATCGGCAAAAATCATTGCTATAGGCCTATTACAATGGTTGTTAACCGCTGCTATAGGATATATAGCAGTGATTTCTGACAACCGCTGTAATAGATCTATGGTAGTGATTTCGAAAATCACTTCCATAGATCCGGCATAAATTTTCATTCCTTATCGATCTTTTCATCTTTTCGAACTCCACACTCTCTCTCTCCTTCTTCCTCTCTACCCGAGCCCTAGCTACTCTTCCTATTGCCGACCCGCCTCTCCGCCGCCTTGCCCCATCGCCAGCCGCCTCCCCGCCCACCTCCCTCATCTCTCTTCTCGCCTTGGCCCTAGCTACCACCCTGCACCAGCCCGCTCGTTGCCGCCCCCTCCCTCAGCCCCACCGTTGGCTTTGACTCCTTCGGCTCCCTCCGACTCTGGCTCCCTCGACTCTCTCCCTTCCTCAGCCCCGCACCGGTTCCCTCCCTCCGCTGCCACCCCCTCCCTCTGCCTCGGCACCCCCTTCCCTCTAGCACCATCGCGGGCCCTGCCTGCCTCAGTCTCGACCCTCCGCCAGCCTGTCTCGCTGCCAGCCTGCCCCATCAATGGCCAACTTTGGCCCTGCCTTCCTCTACCCTAGCCCTGCGCCCCGCTCCACCACCCCCTTTGGCCACACCCCACCAGCCCATCCCGCCCTCACCCACCTTTACCAGTATCCTTTTGGCCCTACTATGTTTATTGATTTATTTATTGATTTATATTCTTTAAATTTTTTATTAATTTATCTCTCTAAACACATATATTATATGACTTGGATTGCTAGCATGTTAATATAATTTTTTATGCTTAATGAATATAATATTAAATTTATTATATTATTTATAAATTATTTATTATTATATTCATAAATTAAAGTATATTCATAACTTAATATTATATTTTAAATTATTAAATTTAATATTATTCATAATTTTTTATTATTTTATATTCATAAATTAAAATATATTCATAACTTAATATTATATCTTAAATTATTAAATTTAATATTAATAAAAATATTATATATATCATTTTTATTTTATTATTTTTTATAATATTTTATTTTGAAAAATTAGTTTCTTTTTTTATAAAGAGGCTATGATGACTTTTGGCAAAAAATGGTTCATTATTTGTTGCTCCTCTTTAATTATTTATGGATATAATTCATGTTGTAAAATTTATTTTTTTTAAAAAAAATTTATAGTACTATTTATTAATTATTTATAATATTTATAATAATATTTATAATATTTATAATAAATATTATAAATATTATAATTATCCATTAGTCGTGGGTCATATCGGTGGATAATAGAACTCCTGTCAGTTAGTTCTAGATCGTACCAATGGATTCTGGATCGAACCATGCCATACCGATGGTCGTGGATAGCCCTAGACCGTGCCCACAACCTTGGACTGCTTGACCTTTTCTATCAACAGAGCATGATGCAAGAGTGTGGTAAGATTTAAATAGACTCTAGTTGGTTAGAGTCTATTTATTGATGCTTTATTAATATTATTATTCAACATGTTATATTGATTAATATTCGTTAACGTTGTAGATCACGATGGCATTGAAATACTATCTAGCTTTCACCCCCATCACTCGGTGGACTATGTGGACCTCTGCATCTAAGTCACAGGCAGAGCATACTCCATCTACCTTCATATTGGCTGCCTAGGGTCCATCGGCATCTACTCCATCAATATCTGAGCCTCCAGCATCAGCCACATCTCCGACACATGCTCCACCCATCGATGAGTCTTTACTGGCATCCACATCGTACGATCCTATGGCCAGTGTGTACGTTTTTATTATATCATTTATTTATTTATATATAGTTATTTTATATTCTTATATATTTGCATAATATATTTTTATTATAGATGCATCAACTAGTAAGATATTTCGCGATCCCACACGTATGCCGCACGTGTGGAACCACCAGCATCAGCTGATAGTACAATGCGATGTGGAGGGAAGGCCAGTAGGGGAGACTGTACGAGAGATGCATTCATTTTTTGGAGTGCTTATGAGGCAGTCCGACATTATTTCAATACTGCCCATAGACTGAAGATTGATGGATGCTGGTATCAGGGACCGAGTATAAAAGGAGATATGGATAAATATATCTTAATTATATTTATGCATTTGATATGTTTACACTATATTTAATTAGAATAATTTCGTAACTGATTTATGATAACCTTATGCAGAGAAAGTATGACTTTCTAGATCATGAGAGGGCTTAAGATATCTGACTAAAAAAGATTGAAGAGTTATTATCGAAAATGTGCACTCTTTCCACACGGATCGGTGTGGCCGTCGATGATTAGCCAAGCAATAAGAAAGTACTTCTCAGAGATTAATGCGGAAGCATGATCAAATAATTCAAGGAATAAAGAAGAAAAAAAGAAAAGATTTTCGAGAGAAAAGAGATTTTATTCAGTATATTTCAGCACTCTTTACAACCTTGACCTATTTTCAGTATATATACTTTACAAAGGGTCAAATCCAAGCTCATAGAAAAATTTTCTAAATCCAAATAACCCACGTATACAAAATAATAATTCGCAAAAACTGAGCCGATCCAGTTTCAGACTAAGCCGACTAACCTACGACTGAGTTGGCTCAATCTCAGACTGAGTTGATCCAGTTGTGTACCATGCCATTAGCCCAAAAATGCTACTTTCTATCTGAATTTTTCTCTAAGATCTAGCCGACTCAGTCTCAGGGTGAGCCGGCCTAGTTTCTAAACTTTACTAGGAGAGCTAATTTCTCGTCCAACTCGCTCTCGTCTTTTCATGATCTATCTTCTCATATTTTTAAGATTTGGGAGTGCCACTTCTGAGCTCATATTCTCCACCTTGGTGCTTCTAAATTCTTGTGAACTCATCTCTTCTCAACAAATCCTTCCGTGCCACACATCTCTAAAAGCTATCATTGAAAAGTACCTTCATGAGTGTATCAAACTAATTCTCCTTAGTATGAACCTTCATCAGTTCTACTTCACCTTCCTCTATCAGCTCTCTGATCCTATGGTACCTCACGTCTATATGCTTTATGCATGCATGATAGACTGGATCTATGCCAATAGCAGAGCACTCTGGCTATCACTGAATAGTATAACTTTGCTCTGCTCCACCCTCAACTCATCAATCAGTCTCTTAAGTCAAAGGACTTCCTTTGCAGCCTCCGTTATTCTAATATACTGAGCCTCTATGGTAGACAAGGCCGTGATTGGCTGAAGAATTGATCTCCAAGATACCGATCCACCATATACGCAGAAGAGATATCTAATAGTAGACCTCCTTGTATTAAGATCATCAGTATAATTTGCATCAACAAACCCTTCTAGAGGATCTGAACCTTCACACATCTTCATAGATTGTTCTCCAAATTCTCTCGATTGCCCATCAAATATCAAACCATGATCCCTTATTCCATGCAGATATCTCAATATCCATTTCAATGCTTTCCAGTATTTCTTCCCAGGGTTAGCCATGTATCTACTAATCGAGGTCATTGCATGTGCTATATCTGATCTACAGCACACTATAGTGTACATTACACTACCTACAATATTTGCATAAGGAACTCATTTCATGTACTCTCTCTTCTCTTCTGACTAAGGGCTCTATAATTTGAAGAGAGACATATGGCTCGACAATAACATCTCTATAGGTTTGGCCTTCTCCATCCCAAACCTCTTCAGAACCTTTTGGACATACTTTTCTTATGACAAATGGAGCACTTCTTTGTACCTATCTCTGTAAATCTTCATTCCAAGAATTTTCTCAGTTGGATCCAAATCCTTCATCTCAAACTCAGATGATAATGTTCTTTTCAATCTTTTCACAGCATCCATACTTCTACTGACTATGAGCATATCATCTACATACAATAATAGGTACAGGACATCCTCTTCATCCACATTCTTGACGTAGACATAACAATTATGTTCACATCTGCTGAAATCCAGGCTCAAGATAAAGCTATCAAATCTTCGATACCACTGACGAGGAAATTATTTCAAGCCATACAAAGACTTCCTGAGTAAACATATCTTTTCTTCCTATCCCATCTTCATGAAACCATCTGGCTGCTTCATGTAGATTCTTTCCTCCAAAGTCCTATGAAGGAAGGTCGTCTTCATATCCATCTATTTCAATTCCATATTATGCTATGTCACTAGTGACAACAAAACCGAATAGATATATGACGCACCATAGGAGAAAAAATTTGTGTAGTCAATCCCTTTCCTTTATGAGTATTCCTTTGCTACCAGCCTTGCTTTGAATCTGACTTCATCTTGTTCTGAAGGTGCTTCTTTCTTTGTAAACACCCACTTTGAGTCAATAGGTCGAGTATCCTCTAGAAGATCCACTAGTTGCCATATCTGATTCTTCTCGAGTGATTCCATCTTCTCCATTATGGCCTGTATCCATAAATCATGATCCTCACTCTCCATGGCCTCTACATAATTCTCTAGATCTCCATTAGTAGTGATGAGTGTATAGAAGATAACCTCATCAATGCCATATCTAACTGATCTCCTAATAGTATGCTGGGACTTGTGCAAAGCTACTCCCACTGGCACATCTCTGCCTGATGTCTGTGGCTACTCCTACACATCTATCTGAACTGTCGATCCTTCATGTTGATTTTCAATCTGAGATAATACTTTTCTGCCCAGCTCCACCTCAATAGGAACACTCTTGTAAGTGGATGTAACATGCATGTCATCATTCTCTAACTGGCCACCGCTGTTCACCTCTATTTTTTCAGTTTCATCTATCCCAAACCTCCTCAAGATGCTCTTCTCATCAAAGATAACATCCCTACTGATCACTGACTTGTATGTCTGAGAGTCCCACAACAGGTACCCCTTGACTCCTTGTGGATATCCTATGAATGCCATCTTTTGAGATTTTGGATCTAATTTGCTCCTCTCGATTGCCTCTACATGTGCATAGGCTGTGCAACCAAAGACTTTCAGATGGTCAAGCTTCACCTTCTTCCCACTCTAGACTTTCTCTGAAATGCCTCCATTCAGCTTATAATGAGGGGACCTATTCACAAAAAAATAAAAAAAAATTAGAGCATCACCCCAAAAGAACTTTGGGAGTGATGTCTACAGCCTCAAACTCCGTGCCTTCTCGATCAGTATTCGATTCATCCTTTCTACGACACCATTCTACTAGAGAATCATCTTCACCGTGTAATGGTGTTTGATGCCATTTTTCTCATAGTACCTTCTAAACTCTAAGCTAGTATACTCTCCTCCATTATCCAACCTCAGATACTTCACCTGTCTCCCTGACTCCTCTACTTCAGCTCTCCAGACTCTGAATCGGATAAACACCTCTAATTTTTTTCTGATCAGATAAACCCATAGCTTTTTTGAAAAATTATCAATAAAAGTGATAAAGTATTTTGCCCCACCTCTAGCTGATACGGGAGCTGGTCCCCACACATTCGAGTGCACTAAATTCAGTACTCCCTCATTGTGCTTGGTACTTCTGGCAAACTTCATCCTATACTATTTGCCAAAGATACATGGCTCACAAAGATCTATGCCCTCCTTCTTCAGGGCTAGGATCATACCTCTTCTGCTTAGTTCAATGAGCCCACGGTCACTCATATAATCCATCCGATAGTGCCACAGTTAATATAAAATTTGCTTCTTCTGTGTCGCTTTTAATACCTCTGCATTATCATTTACCACTGAGCCTTTCATTCTGTAAAGATTGTTGCTCAGTCTTCTACCTCTCATCACCACTAAAGCTTTCTTAGAAATTTTTAGATATCTACTCCCAATCTGGCTACTAAAAGCATAACTCTACTCCTCCAAGTAGCCCAAAAAAATCAAATTCTTTTTCAACTTCGATACATGTTTGATATTTGATAATGTACGAATGATCCCATCGTACATCATCATCCTGATATAATCAATTCCAGGTACTTTACATGGATGATCATCTCCAAGATTGACACTTCCACCATCGACCTTCTGGTAGGTAGCAAATCACTTTCGATGAGGAATATAGTGGTACGAGCATGCTGAATCCAATATTCATATAGTATCGTACTTTATGGATCCATTTGATACAACTAGCAGATCTTCTCCACAGCTCATAGAAGCTATATCATCTTTCTTGCTGGCCTTTTCTTTTTCTAATCTCAAAAGGAGATAATCTCTTCTCAGGTATCCAGGTTGATGACATTTATAATATTTCAATGTCATCTTTCTCTGATTGCGAGACTTTGACCTGCCCTTGGATTTTTCTCTTATCTTCTTCTTTAATCTTTCCTATCTTTCGTTCACAGCCAAGATATCAAACTTAGGATCCCCCTTGCAGATTTTTTTCTTTGCTCATTTGATTTGAGCACACCAACAACTTCTTCATAGTTTAGGATCTTCTTCTCATAAACTAAAATTATTATGAGACCATCATACGAACCTGAGAGAGAATATAATAGCAGCAATGCCCGATCCTCCTCGTCGATCTTCACATCCAAACTCATCACCTCAGAACACACCTGATTGAACCTTTGGATATGTGCAACAAGATCTTCACCTTCGGGCATCCTCAGACTATACAGCTATTTCTTCAACCATAGCTTATTCGTTATGTTCTTCCCCATGTATGTATTCTCCAGTCTCTCCCAGAGCTCTTTTGCCGTAGTTTCTGTGTAAACCTCTGACAAAATCTGATCGGCCAAGCACATCCGAATTATGCTAAAAGCAATTTTCTCCAACTCTTCTCAATCCTCAGCACTGATCTTTTTCAACCTTTCTTTTGTCAAGACCTTGTAGATCCTCTGCTGAACCAACAAGTTCTTTACTCTTTGCTGCTATAGAGTAAAATTTTTCTTGCCATCAAACTTCTCAAAATCCATCTTGAATCTACTTGATCCCATGACTTCAAATAAGTCAAGAACAGATCCCTAACATCCTTCACAATCTCATACACTAGCAAAACTACCCTTCAAAGAAGATCTAACTAGTCCTATATCCTCTTTTCAAACTTCTGTATCATCGTTCCTTCATGTAAACAATCTCTGCCTTAATCTAGAGACAACCATGAAGCAAACTAAAAGTTTTAGAATAAAATCTGGGGCAACAGATCCTAGATGTAGTAAATCCTAGGTATCTTCCTTCCTTCCATGCAACCTCACTCTGATACCAAATGTCGAGAATGTGTGCTTTTTCCATACGGATCGGTGTGGCCGTCGATGATTAGCCAAGCAACAAGAAAGTACTTCTCAGATATTAATGTGGAAGCACGATCAAATAATTTAAGGAATAGAGAAGAAGAAATTTCTGAAAGAAAAGTACTTTTATTCAATATATATCAGCACTCTTTACAATCTTGATCTATTTTCAGTATATATACTTTACAAAGGGTCAAGTCTAAGCTTATAGAAAATCTCTCCAAATCCAAACAATCCACGTACATAAAATAATAATCCGCAAAAACTGAGCCGATCAAATTTCAGATCGAGCCAGCTAACCTACGATTGGATTGGCTCAGTCTCAGACTGAGCTGACCTAGTTGTGTATCGTGCCAACAGTCCGAAAATGCTGCTTTCTATCTGAATTTTTCTCTGAGATCTAACCGATCCAATCTTGGACTGAGCCGGCCCAGTTTCTAACTTAGCCGACTCAGTCTCAGGGTGAGCCGGCTTAGTTTCTGAACTTTGCTAGGAGAACTGATTTTTCTTCCAGCTCACTTCCATCTTCTCATGACTTATCTTCTCATATTTTCAAGACTTGGGAGTGCCACTTCTGAGCTCACAATTATATCGGAGCTACAAGGTCAAGCTCCATAGAGGATAGCTCGAGCACCGATGAGATACTCTGGAGGAGCTTATTCTTTAAATATAGGATCGTCTTCCAAGTTAGTGGAAGGAGATGGTTAGGCACTAGAGGAGGCAGGAGTTCAATATTTAATTTTTAATTTTTAAATTTTTTAATATACTTAAATTTATATTTGAATACTTTTAAATACTTATTATTTATTTAAATATTTTTTAGGCTGTCTTTCATCAGAATTGAAAGAATTGGGTAGCTCAAGAGTGCACACACACTCTTGACCGTGAGTCTATAGCCAATCGTGTGCATAGAGAGATAATAAATTTTAAATTTTATTAGATAAATTAAATTAATAATTTTTTTTTGCATGTTTTTAATAAACTGATCTATTGTTATAGCTGATGAGAGATAGAGTGATGCCCAGCCAGAGCGAGATATTTTGATTTAATCGTACGGACAAGAAGGGCAGGCCGATGAACGATGCGATTGAAAATTTTTTTGTAAGTAATAAATATATTAGTATGATTAATATTATAGCATTTTTATGATATTTTATTTGAATTTATAATTACAGGAGTAGCTAGACGCGCTCGTTGGTGAGAGCCCAGACACCTCTGGCCTCTATGACCATCTGTCTTAGGTCTTGAAGTCTGAGCATTCTGGAAGGATCCAATGCTGGCCCAGACATATGCCGATGAGCTACTGGTCTGAGGCAAGCATCTCTTCACATGCTTCTAATATCGTCAGTCGGGAGCAACTTGAGGAGGCATTGGCGCAGGCAGCTCAGGCTGCTTAGGCTAGAATGCAGACTATTCAGCTACAAGACCTCATGACCGCTATGGTGATGAAGCTCAGCACGCATTTTGGAATTGACTTCATGAACTTTGAGGACATGTTGGCCAGCATTCCAGCTCCAGCCCCTCCAATTCCAGCTTCTTTTGGTGACGATGACTTAGATGTAGATTTAAAAAATTTTTGATATACTTTTTTAAATATTATAATAAATTTTATTCAATAATAAAATTTAAGTATTTTAAAAATATTATTATATTTATAATATTTTTTATGTTATATATTGAACTACATTTATCAGATAAAAAAATAAAAATTTAAAAAATTATATTTTTTATTATTCAAAATCTATGGCAGCGATTGCAAAATCATTGCCATAGACGTGCCAACCGCTGTCATAAATCACGTGCCAATCGATGCAATAGATCTATCGCAGCGGTTTCATAATCGCTGTCATAGAGCTATGGCAGCGATTCTGTAACCACCTAGGCTCTCTATGGCAGCGATTCTGTAACCACTGTCATAGGCTCTCTATGACAGCGGTTCAAAAAATCGCTACAAAAATCACAGCCTATGACAGCGGTTCAAAAAATCGCTGCAAAAATCGCTGCTATAGACCTATGACGACGACCATAATGGTAGCGATTACAAACTAATATAATAGACTATGACAGTAATTTTTTGGGCTATGACAGCGATTGTAAACCACTGTCATAGTTTTGTTCTGTAGTAGTGTATGTCCTTAGGCCTTTCATATATACATGTCGCATCAACCGTTGTCGTAGTCCTGTTCTATAGCAGTGCATGTTCTTGGGCCTTTCATGTATACATGCGCATCGAAATGAATAATTGCTTGGCAATTTTTAAGTTGAGTAAGTCTTTGTGCACCACATGTGGTACAGCAAATTAATATGGAACACACTGTCCAATTATAGTAGACCATGTATCATAATTAATAAAGTAATAGATATTTAATATTGCTTAACTTTTTTTGTCAGATTTTTGCTAATGAAAATATTCTTTTCTTCTGTAGAATAAAAAAAGAATAGTATTATTACTTTCTGATGCCTTATATGACTTTCTGTGAGTTTATATAATATCCTGAATAATATATATGACTTCTTATATATTTATATGATATTTTGTTAATTATTATGACTTTGATATCTTATATGATTTTCTATATTTTTGTATGACATCATGAATAATATATAGTTTCCTGATGCCTTATATGCCTTCCTGTATCTTTATTTGACATCCTGAATAATATATATGACATCCTGATGTCTTATATGACTTTCTATGAATATATATGATATTCTAAATAATATATATAACTTCTTATAAATATATATGACATCCTAAAGATTATATATGACTTTTTGTATCTTTATACGATATCCTGAATAATATATATGGCTTCTTGATGCCTTATATGACTTTCTGTAAATATACATGATATTATAAACAATATATATGACTTTCTGTGAATATATATATAACATCCTGAATAATATGTATGGCTTCCTAATGTCTTGTATGACTTTCTGATAATATATATGATTTTTTGTGAATATATATGGCATCCTGAATAATATATATGGCATCCTAACATATTATATATTTTTTTATAAATATATATAATTTTTTAAAAAATATATATGACTTTTTATGAATATATATATAATATCTTAAATGATTATATGGCTTCTTGATGCCTTATATAACTTTCTGTGAATATATATAACATCCTGAATAATATATATAATTTTTTGTGAATATATATGACATCTTGAATATTATATATAATTTTCTGTATTTTTATATGACATCCTGAACATTATATATAACTTCCTATATTTTTATATGATATCTTGAACAATATATATAACTTTTTGATGTCTTATATGATTTCATGTGAACATATATGACATCTTAAATAATATATATGATTTTCTATAAATATATATGATATTTTGAATAATATATATAATTTTTTGATATCTTATATAACTTTCTATCAATATATATATAATATTTTTAATAATATATATGATTTTCTATGAATATATACGACATCCTGAATATATATATCATTCGGGATATCATATATATTCATAAAAAATCATATAAAGCATCAAGAAGTTATAATATTTTTTTTAATTTTTTTTTAAAAAAAATATTTTTATTAGCAAAAATTTAACATTAAAAAAGTTGAGCGGTATTAAATATTTTTAGGCGCATTCTAGGTCAATTTTGCTATACTGCACATGATGCACAGAAAATTTCTCCTTTTAAGTTTTTTAAAGGCCTGGCTAATTCACGTGGTAACCCGTGGTGGGCGAGGCTGGAAAAATGAGAGGACCGAGCACGAGATGAAGGTTTTGCTAAGAAAAAGCATAAGATGAAGGTAAAAATTAGTTACGTTTCCCATGTGGAATCTAATCAGCTGGAGCCATTAGGAGTACCAGCAGCTGGGACTCCTTGTGAACAACCACTCTATATTCGTAGCCCTCAAAACCAATGCATAAAAGAGTCATAAGATGCCTTGAGATATTTTTGTGGTTTTACATATGCTCAATTGCTAGCGGCTGGGACTCCTTGTGAACCACCACTCTATATTCCTAGCCCTCAAAACCAATACATTAAAGAGTCATAGGATGCCTTGAGACATTTTTGTGGTTTTACACATGCTTAATTAATTACATGGCATATAATAAGATATATATTTTGACAAATGGGAGCGTCTTCGTGTCTTGAGATAAGAGGCGGCGGTTCAATCCACCCCATTATATATATATATATATATCGGGCCAAGTTATGTGTATATATTATATTTAAGAATTAATATAACATTACATGGATTAAAATGAAAGCGTTGTCTAAAATACCAAAACCTAACGAGTAGGGTTTTCCAGACAATTCAATCAGCAGTTGCATAACATTAGAAGTTGGACCTGCACCAGACGAGAGAAGTGGGCCTGCCGTTTCCATTATGTGCGGTACTACTGGTGCAAGAACGATGAGTGCTCGCAAGGCATCCAGCTTATTATTATCTGCCGGCCACGAATTTTTGTTGAGGCTGACACTTTGGTACTCACCTTGGCTGTAAGAAAACTGTCGTCACTCATTAATTATTTAACTGCACGCCACTACTGAAGGCCAGGCTTATAGTTATTCAAGCCGCCGTCCTAACAAATTTATATTGTTAGCAAGTCTAAATTCATGTCGACTCCAGTACCATTCCGCTTTATAATTGTATTACCTGATGAAAGGACAGCGCTATTACTAGTATATTATCATCGAACAAAAGCTGAAGGAAGGGAATGGCTGGGCGCTTGCGAAAAAAAACACCAAATACCTGTCCATTGGCCGGTATGCCCGCTGTCCTCTGCACTGCTACAGTTGATCAGGGCTTCTGAAGGATTCCCTTCCCCCCCCTCCCCGCTCCCTTTTTTCTTTTTTCTTTTTTTTTAAATTTCTTGCTTTTGTTAATGCAAGCAATCATGACTAACAGTAAAGAAATCCGAAAATCCGGATAGGAGGTCAACGGGGTTCCTTAACTCGATCGCCAGCATTAACAAAAGATACTTCTTTCCCCTGGGTCCGGCACCGACCGACCCACACCGGGGAAGGTGGCCGAACTGGTGCCACTGTGATGCGACAAATGGTCCACAAGCCTGCAGCTCCCTCTTCGGGTTGGGGTTGGAGGTGCAATTAACCTTCTTTCCACGATTCATCCATTCCTCTCCTATCTAGCAATATTTACGGGCCAGTCGATCAGCAGCACGTGAAGCAAGCTTGTGCACCGCGAACGCATCGGTCATCCAAACAGGTCAGGTCATGTAGGGAAAAAGCGACGCTGAGGACATCTTCATCACAATCATACCTGCCGACCATGATCGTAGATGCATGTCCTTATCCCAGGTAACCACGTGAAACCCGGACACAGCAATTTTGTCTCAAACGATGATCGAACGGAGCAATCTCTACAGAATCATAACCATGCTAACGTGCTAGCATACCCTCTGTCGTCTTTTTAAGCAAAAAATTCTATTTACCCTATTTTGCCAAACATCCTTTAATCTTTCAAAAATTAGAGCATTCTTTATTCATCTAAGATTAATTTCCAGGTACAGAACCTTTAGAAAAGATTTAAAAGCTTGGCATCATCTTCCAAAATCTGATCTTTTCTTTTTTATGAGCATTCTCTTGTACACATTATATAATCTGTATTTGTTTCTTATTGTGAAATAAATTAGAAGGGTATCTCTCGGTTGCCTCTTCATACCCCCTATCATCCATTGTCTTAGAGCTGAATCGAGAAAATTTTGAGAAAATATCTCCACTGGAGAAAGAAATAGCTATCATCCCAGGCGCTTCTATGTTTCTTAGAACCGAAAAAAAGAAAGAAAAAATCAAATAAGAGAGAATTTCTAGTGCTTTCTGCACCAGTGAAAAGATCACGTACCAGACTACAGATCTTGCTGGAAAATAGATTAACGAACACATAAACAATGATTCACGATTGAGTAGCTCGGCTTTAATTATTTCTCAAGCATCTCTGCTGTCAGTATGAACCATGACATTCACTTCTTCGAAAGCTTCAACAGATAGAACTTTCGTCATCTTCTCTAGTCATTCAACACATTTTTATTTGTTCATAAAACCTGACGTACGTACGTACACGCGCACAGGTACCCCTCTTTCTACTCGGTCAAACCTCAATTCGTGAAGCTCAGAGTACCCTCCATGTTCCGCCGTGTTGACAAAAAAACAAATCTTTCCCTTGGATCATTGTTTGTATTTTTATTTTTATTTCATCACCCCTAATGATTTTATAAAATGACCAATAATTCTCATTCTGCTATGGTAATGAAACTATTACAGACGGTCTAACACATCAAAATCACAAGCACACGTATACACATAGCTGAGGTTGCACGAAGCTACAAGACCGAATAGAATATTCAGATGATTTAGCAAAAGATCAACAGCAATCCACAAGAAGAATAGAACTTCAAAAACTTACATATGCACATAGCTGAGGGTTGAGTGAAGCTACAAGACCAACAAAATAATGAATATTAGACTGAACAAATAGGAACAGAATATTCTGATGGTTTAATACAGATACAACAGCAATCCACGAGAAGAATAAAACTTCAGGAACTCAGAAAATTGTTTGATTTATCCAAATATTTACTTTCGTCTACCAGCCGTAGCAATTCAAGGCATTCACTATATGCTAATTAAAAACTAAGTACATTTTTTTTAAAAAAAAAAAAGAAGTAAATTGCCTTAAAACCAACACTCAAATCCCAACTCTTGGTTATAGAGGCTATGGATTCACAGATAGGTGGCCCGACGCCACACAGTCGCAGATGCTATTCGTGCGCAACAGAATATATGAGACTCAACCGGTCGTGTTCGGTGCTCCGTATTTGGACGGCAAAGTCCCAGCCAAGCAGTCCAACAACAAATAACTTGTGTGAGCCAAACCTAGCGAAAAGGAGCTGATTTATTGGAAGGGCAGACAGGGGCAGGGCCCACCACTCACGCATGCAGGACCACCGAAAAACTAGATAAGGTCTTTCATGAGACGAGTTGTGACCCAATCCATTGCATGGACCTTGTCCCTAGCAGTCAGTGCATCTCACGCGATACATGGGTTCAGCGATTCCGTTCCACAGGGAGAACGAGACCACTAATCACAGTAGAATTACACGTATTATGCCATCAGTATCTCGGCCTGTCATCCATTTAAGCCCCAATATTGTTGGTCTATCATCCACTACAGAGCAGGTCCTGTCAAAAGGATTCAATTTTATTCCAAACATCCTCTCTTGTGACAGCAAGAATCATTGTTATCCATAAACGACTGTGCTTCTCTGTTTCGGATAAAGAAAGAATTCCAAATGGTCGACTTCACTTGATTTTGAAAAGGAGAATGAAGTGCCCTTTGGATGTGTCAGCAGCTCCTTGGCAAGGAAGAGAGGTGGGAGACAATATCATGATCATATCATAACAGCACCAATGCATGGTAGGGTCATAGATCTCTATTTTGCAGTCAAAAGTAGCAGAGTCGATTCATTAATCCTGTAAATTCGTTTAAGGAATGCTGGAATAATTGGTGATGTGGGTACTAAAGATGGTTTTTGAGAGCATTTAAGTTTAAAGAAAACCCCCAGGTGCTACTTGAGATGCCAAAACTGCTATTGCTTATAGCACTTGTCCCTTGCTTCAACTTTTTCTTCCTTGTGGACGGTACAGCCTGTAGTGCGCTATTAGAAAATGATGGCAAAATCTGCAGCGAGTTCTAGTGGACGCCAAGCAATGTTTGATCAGGAAAAGGGGTGATTTGGGATCGTAAAGGACCAGATCAATGGATAACTGTTTTCACATTGGAACATGGAAAGAGTTGATGTTGGATAATGAGGAAAAAAATATCGAGAATAAAAACCAACCTTAGGATGAATTAATATGAATAAAACAGATCACATAATTCAGTTCCCATGGGGAAGTAAAATAAAAACCAGAAAGGAGAGGAAGAAGATATCACGTAGACAGAGAAATTTGAGATGACAATTTAGGCCCCGAGTTACCTGTCTCTTCAAGCAAGAGCTAATGAATACAAAAGGGAAGCTGCTAGTGGGAATTAGCTCTTGATTTATTTAAGTTGCACAAAAATCACTGAAAATAAGGCTACAGACCTGAACAGATCCATTGATTTCTAAAGACTATTGAATTGGATTGAGGTTACAAAATGAGAATGGAATTGAAAACAATGTTGCATTTGGTTTTGCAAATTCCAATCAAAACCAATGCAACTTAGCCCATATGTAGTCTAGGTCTAATTTAGATCCCCAAAAAAGATACCAACCTCACCTCGAACGTGAATCACACTTAAACATCTTGCCTAGTTTCTCTAATGATCCCTCACTTAAACTAGTCTCCAACCCCACCTCCTCTTACATATTCTCGCTCTATCATACTCAGTCAAGTGGTTTGTTATTTACAATGTTCTCAACCATATCAGTATTTATTCTTTAAAATTGTAGTTAACGAACTGCTACCTTCAAAAAGAAATTTTTTTGGATCAAATTAAACGTACTTCTGAATAAAATTTCATGTTTAAAATGGCATTCCTTTAGTTTTATTTTTTTCAAAAATTGGTGATTTTATTTTTCATTATAAATTATTAGCTATAAAAGGATAGCTAAATTTTTCTGAAGTGAATTAGAGACAAAAACCCTACCCGAATAACCCACTACGTCAAAAATCTTTTTCATGGACTGGACCCGACTTGGCCTGTCAAATCGACCAATGGGTCAGGTATAAGTCTCAAATAAAAGGCCGAAAACGAAATGAGGTCAAGAAAGGATCAAGCATGCCCCATTCTAAGCCGACTTATTTGCAGTCCTAATTGGATATCCGTGAAAACTGATCACTACACCTTACCACATGCTTCTTCCTCCTAGGAGTTTTCCTAGATTTTCCAAATCTTAGAAAACCAGTAGAAATGTGCAAAAAATAAGTAGCACAACTTAAAGACAAATCAAATAGTCCTATCAACTTAAAATCCACCATACAGAAGGTAATGTCTCTTCAGGTACTGTATAACTTCAGCTTTCTGCAACTCCTTGGACATGCATCAGTGTCATACTCTGATGCAGATTGAAATCTAGTTGCCAGAAAGCATTTGGTGAAGGATATGCATCTCAAATTTGAACATGAATTGCTTATACTCAAGTTGTAGCTTGAATTCAAAAGTTCACAAAATCATACAACTTAAAAAATTAAAAGAAACAGCTTCAGTTTTGTACTTCTGAGACAGCTTCAGCTTCAGTTTTATACAAGCTAAAAGAACTGCTTGTACTCAGGTTTGTACTTCTGAGACAGGTTTATACTTCAGATTTGTAACATATTCTCACATCAGAATACAGTTTCATTTTCCTTCTTTTGAATTTATCCAGTCTTACTGGCCTTCGGATCACTTTTTTGATGTTTCGACCTGCACCATAATTTTTTTTTTCACCGATGTACATAGCACATGAGAAAATTATCACAAATAATTTTCAGCCTGCTATAAATATGCATGATAGGCATCAATATAAAATTACATTCAAAATATAACCTCCAAATTATCTCAACATCAGCATCTCTAGAACACTGCTTTATATTTCAAATTATCTACCCTATTTACTTTATATATTATGCTGAATGACTCAAAACACAGACATTACATGCTGGTATCAGTGAACAAATTTGATTTTCTGCACATGCAACTGCCTAACGGCAACACTAGCAACAGACATGATCAAGGGATCCATGTCAATTCTGCATGCCTCAATAATCAGTCTCCAGATTTACAGTTCCCTTCCATCTTTGCAACTCAAAATCAATAATAAAAAAAATCTCTATGAATGAACAATATCTATTCATCAGAGCCTCCTCAATTGAGCTCATGCTACTATACTATTGTAAGGATGATGCATTGTCCCTGGCTCTTTAGGCTGTAGACCGAAGTGGGATCACTTTGGCATGCAAACATACCACAACTAATGTACTAAAAAGGCGTATACTAGCAAAATGTTAACTTTCCAACAGATAAAGGATGTTGAGTATAAATCAAAAGGTTTCATAGCTTTAAAGTCTTGCAACACTTCAGTTATGAAAAATCACCAAGAGGGATATATGTAATAAAGATGATGCTTATGTTTTAATCCTCCACAGAAATCACATTGTCATGGAATTAGGCTTATTTTATGTTTATCTTTAATTAATGACAATTGCCCATGTCATGTCATTTGAATAGAAGACACCTGGCCAACATGCTCAGCTTTGACAACTTATAAAGTAACCATCCACAAGTTATCTGTACCAACTAATCCAATGGTTAATAAACCAAGTGCAATCTGCAAAAGAAAAGCACAGTGAACAGCCACATGGTAACATGAAAAGATGTTCCACTTACTAATTCCCAATGAAGCAAAGCCCAAAAGCAGCATGTATCCAAATGCTCGCTTAATCATACTTTGGAATCAACTTCCCCCTCTTATTACAATCCATTTGATACTTATGAGGTTGGTATTCATGCCATCGCATATCTTTCATAATATTTTTCTGGATCCAGATTGTCTCTTCCAGTGCATTTAATCTTCCTACTTGCTCATCTCTCTCTCAAATTGAACCTACCAGCATATTATCCACATATTTCATTCAGACAAAGTAATCATTACTGCTTCATAGACATTTAATCAACCCATTTAAATAATATCCTATTCCTCTTCATGTTTCACAGATGTGGTACTTAGTGTTACTTCAGCTGACAAATTTGCATGTGATAAACCATGCTATAATGGTAGAGATAAGGAAACATGCTTTGCAAGCAAGGTGCAACTTTACTCACAAAGTAGCACCGGATATTTGCTTTACCATATTTTTTTGATGTAAGAGAACGTTCACATTTGATGAAACTTAAACAAATTAACTTGTAAGACTAAAGTTTGGTCCAAACAATCTTTACAGCATCATGCCTACTTATATTCTAGTGCCAGAGTTTCTATAATTTATGTAAACTACCACATCTTCTGCATAGTCTATAAGTATGCTCATGCAATCCATACACCCATTAGTAAAGCTTTGACAATAAAAGATATATATCAAAATCATTATAGTTGAAAGTCTTGAAATCAAGACCAGAACATCAAATAGTTGGAGAATGTAAAACTACAAAAGAGGATATATACATAGGAAATACCTAAACAAGCAAGGTTATCAATCACAATGTCTCCAGGTATTGCTCAAGTGGTCCATTCATTTTAACTGTCCACTCGAGGACAAAGATATTTGGAGGCTTCAACACTCTAATAGTCTCATGTTAAATTCTTCGAGTTAACAAGATTGCATTAAGCAGAAATATCTAAATGTCATGTTTGGCATTCTAAAAGTTCCTACGGTAAATAGAAAGTCAAATGGAAAGACTGGTACATGACAACAAAGACACCTGAAAATGCAACACTTGAAAACCATGCGTGGAGATTCTATTCAGGGTCAAGATACCTTTAACCTTTATTCTGCAAAAGAAAGAACAATATATTTAAGCTATTATGGAAGAACCTCCATTTGATGAGGTTGTACCCAAAGAGTGGTCTCCATAGTGTTGAGTGAATGAGAGAAAGCTAGACCCTCTCGATATCGCTAGGATAACATGATCTGTCCAAATATATATTCACCTTTGAACCTTCTATGAGAAAAGTCTTAAAGGAAGAAACCATATTTCACCGCTTACTAGAAAGGTGAGATACATCTTGTCTCCCAACATATAGGTGTCCAAATGGATGTTATGGCAACAAGTACCCTAGATTCCCATGCTCAGAGTACTCACCATGCTCAAGAGGCTTCTAGAGCTGGGCCTGGTCTGCAATGTGGAGCAGCTGGGCTGAAGTGCAACCCCGAGCATAACGGATGCTTAAATGCTGGAGGCCCAAAATGAGAGAACAAGGTCCACCTCAGCCCAGATGAAGCAGGCCAGGAGCCTGTGCTTGCTTAGAGTCTGGTCACCACCTAGGTCCACAGGCCCAAAGTCCCAATTACGGGCACCTTGACCCAAACCCAACCAAGGGGGTGGGCTTTGTCAAGCAAGGCCTGAGCCTGGTGAATGCATGAACCCAGAGACAAACTCACTGAAGCCCACCATGGGGGTTATTAGGGTTGTAGTGGCAACATTGAAACAGAAGATGGAGGAGAGTGGGAGTCTAGGAATGAGAGCTCTCCAGCCAATGATCAAGTGCTTAGAACAATCATGCCTCCCAACTAAGATGCCACCACACTGCGGGTCACGAAAGTACAGCAAACAACGATCAGATGTGGGGTGAGCCGAGGGGTTAGACTCCCTTGCAGCCAGGACTCAAGGGGACCCAGGCTGGCACGTCAGACCCAGCCAGAGACACCACCTATGTGTTTCCTGCTGGAAATCCCCAGTCCGCAGCTAGATATGAAGAGAATGGAAGGTTCAAAGCCCTTGCTGATATAAGTCAAGTGAATCAGAGCCAGAACATTGTGATAGATGCAATGGCGTCAGCTCAAAGGCACAAGAGGTTGTGTACCTAATTAACAAAGTCATTGGCTGCTTGAGGGTGAATGCTAGGAGTGCACACGATTCAGTTCAAGCTGGTTTGGGGTCAATTTTCAAATCAAACTAACTTGAATTGGTTTTCTAAAACCAAAACCGAAACCAAACTAATCACATAGAAAAACCGGTTCAAACCAAACCGAAAAAATTGGTTTGGTTCAGTTCGGTTTATCGCATTGTGGGCTATTTGACTTAAGTAAAATAGGCAGCTTATGGGAGGAGCTAAATGGGCTGCTATCCATTTTAATTTTTTCTAACTATGCTAAATGGACAACTTATGAGATAGGCTAAATGGACAGTTTATGGGATAGGCTAAATGGGCTAAATATAGAAGCAATGAACTAGCATTTTCAATACCGGCCCAAACCAGCCGGTACACCTCATACTGAGCCGAACCAGCGAAGAATCGAGACGGTTCGACCGTGGAAACTAGTACACCAGAGGAGGGAGAGGAAAAGAAGGAGAGAGAAGGGTAAGGAGACACGGGATGACACCACTGGCGGCCAGCAATGGCCTGTTGAGGCCGCTGAAGGGCCGCGAAGGCCTCTACGGCTCGGCATCGCCCGATAGGGCACCAATCGAGAGAGAGAGAGAGAGAGAGAGAGAGAGAGAGAGAGGGTGGGGAGCAATGCACAAGAGGGAGAAGCAGCCGGCAGAGGGGCTGCTGGAGTCTACCAAATGGATGTCATAGCCACCAGACGGTAGAAACCACACGGATGGAGTCGCGGCCGCAAAACAAGGGTGATCGTTCCTATTTACACATCAGTCTCTTTTCAAAAACGAAGATGAACCCATTGTCGGCTTCATTGTTTGATGTGTTTTAAAAAAGCTAAAAAATAAAAAAGCCGACAATGGATTTGAGGGCAAATCCATTACCAGCTTCACCGTAATCTGGTTTTTAGAAAAAAAACTGTGAAATAGGGGCGATTGCCCTTATTTCACACTCGCGGCGCCGAAGGCCACGATTGGACCGTCTAGCAGTAACCAGAGGCCCTCCGACATCCTCTTCAGCAACTTTTCCTCTCTCATTCTCTCTCTCCCCCCTCTCTCTATCTCTCTCTCAGCTGAGGAAGGAGAGATGAAGATGCAGCCTTCACGGCCTTCCGAGCAAGCCAGCAACCCACCTATGGCCGTCGTTGACGTCTTCTCTAGCCACGACCTCCCCCCTTCTCCCTTCCCTTCCCTCCCCCTCCCCCTCCCCCTCCCCTCTTTCCCTCTTTCCCTCTTTTCCTCCTCCTAGTTCGCCTCTTCTCCTTTGTGTCGGTTCGCGCTGGTCCAGTTCGGTATGGACCCATATCGAACCATACTGCCGGCCGGCTAGCACGGCCTTCGATACTAGATCCGCGAACCTTGCAATGAACTATTGGGGCTAAGGCAAAATATAAGTGAATCGGTGGCCGTTCATATATAATATACATAAATACATACCCAAGGTCGGTTTGATTTAAATCAGATTTTTCAAATCGAAACCGAAACCGAACCCATTTTTTTGATTTCTAAAATTTTTAAACCAAAACCAAACTGAATTTAAAAAAAAAACGATCTAAACCAAACCAAAATAAGTGGTTCGGGTTGGTTTTGCGGTTTGACCGATTTGCTTGCACATCCTTAGTGAACGCGGCATGCTCAGACAATGAGAGTGTAGAGGAGGACACCTGGCAACAGGAGATAAGGTTATGGAGCAGCAAATTGGGGGTGACACCACATCAGCCCATTCAAAGAACAACAAAAATCTTGCTAAGGAATTGTAAGGGGCTTGGAAGAACCCTACTTTACACTTGCCTTCAAAAGGCTTGTTTAGATTCACACTCCAGTCTTTGCAACAAGATTATCAAGCAGAAGTCTCCATCATGCATGATGCCGCCTCACCAATAATTGGGGCTTTTATGTCATTGAACCATAGATTGTTGAATGGAAGGGGGATGTAGCTATTATGAATGCTTTTCACAATTGTAATTAGGAAATCCTTTTAGCTATCTCTGAACCCAACATGGATCCTTGGATTCTTGGGGGCTATTTATGCAGATACTGAGTATGGACAATGCAGACAATTGTGGAACAAGGCAACCGCTGTAATCCAAACAAGCATTCCCTTGCTTATAGCGGGGTACTTCAATTGCATGGAAGGACCTAATGACAAAAGGGAGGCAAACTCTTCTCTTCCAACAAGATTGAGGTTAGGAAGTTTTGAGACTTTATCTCTGCAAATGGGTTATATGATTTATTAGGCCCCAATTCATGTGGTGTAATAATCAATCCGGCCATGCTAGAGTTTGGAAAGAATTGACAAAGCCTACACTACAGCAAGTTGGATTCAACGGTTACACAACTACATCACTACCAATTCAACCATTCCTTGTAACACTCCATTTTGTTTTGAGAAGATGTGGCTCACTTATCCACAATCTTGGAATGTGGTGCAAGATGCATCAAGTAAACCAGTGCAGAAAGATGCTATGTATTGTGTGATTTGTAAATTGGAGCACACAATAAGAAGTCTTTGGAGATAGGACCATGAGTTTGTGGGGAACATTTTTTAGGAGAATGGAAGAAGTCAAAGCCTCCACTCTTGATCTCCAATTAAAGGAAGAGAGAGTGGCCTATCCAATGGAGATATGTCAGCACTTTAGTTGAACCTATCCAATCATTACACGCTAGCACGTCAATAAAAGATCTTTTGGAGGCAAAAATCAAGGGCCATCTGGATACAAGAAGGGGACAACAAGACCAAATTTTTCCATTAGTCTACCATTGTCTGAAGATACAGGAACATTATCAGCCTCTTGAAGGACAGCAGTGGGATAGTGACCAATGATACACAAGCCATCAAGAGGGAGGTCTTCCACTTTTCCAGATTGAGTTGGACCAAGAATGTTGGGGGCGTCGACCTGCCTTTCCCTCTCCCGGTTCAGATGTTATCAGATCACAACCATGCTGCATTAATAGGACACATAAAGAACTAGGAGATCACACAAGCTATCAAGTCCATTGCAAATGACAAAGCACCTGGGCCAGAAGGATTCCTTCTAGTCTTATTCACAAAGTATTGGAGGATCATTCGCTAGAACATCATTCTGGCAATCAAATAGTTTGCCACTTTAGCCTCTATGCCTAAGGCTTTGAAGGAGATCTATACCTCGCTGATTCTCAAGAGGCCACATGCAGTTGAACCAAGACATTATAGACCCATCAGCCTATGTACCACTTTGTATAAAATCACTGCCAAGGTCATGGCAACAGGATGCAGCCAATGTTGCCTTCTTTGGTCAACCCTGAGCAAGGTGCTTTAATCAGAGGTCCAAGTATCTTGGATAATATCCTCATTGCCGAGGAATTAATGCATGATTTGTGAAAGGTTCCAACTCAGCAATGTCTCATGGCAATTGAGCTTGACAAAGAACATGCCTATGACCGAGTTCAATGGGATTTTTTGACCTATGCATTGAAGTAGTTAGGGATCCATGAGAAGTGGATCAGGTGGATTCATGGATGCATCCAACTGGATGCACCACCATTTGCTATTCTGATCAATGGTACCCCCACAGACTTTTTTTGCTTGACTATTCGCTTTCATCAAAAGGTTGTCTGCTCACTCCCTACCTTTTCATTTTATGTGTTGATGTCTTGTCTAGAGTTTTGAGGATGGTAACTAAGAACCACTCTTTGCCAGCCCTACCAACCTACCACAAAATCTCCAGCAATCTCACTTATTTTTTGCTGATGATGGTCTCCTCTTTGCTTGTGCCACAAGAAAAAACGCAAGGTCAATTAGGAAGATTGTGGTAGACTACTGTTCTGCGTCTAGCCACAGGGTCAACCAACATAAGTCATTAGTCCATTTCAGTCCCAAGGTGAAGCCCCTATTAAAGAACACAATTTAGGAAACTTTGGGCATATCAGAGCAGAGTGGTGTTTGGACTTGTCTTGGCATTCCTTTGTCAAGAAGAAGATTGACCAAGGCTGAATGCAGGACGTTGGAGCAAATTATCAACGACAAGCTAGAAGGATGGAAATCAAAGTCCTTATCTACGATAGGAAGAGTTGCATTAATCAAATCTGTGCTGAGTGCAATGCCACTTTATCTCATGGCTAACACTATTACCCAAAAAGAACTATCTTGAAGCTGGAGCAAATATCCAGGAAGTTCTTGTGGGGGACCACAAGTGATGTGAAGAGGATGCATTTATTGTCATGAGACAAGGCATGTTAGCTTATACAGGAAGGTGGTATGGGGATGCAATCATTGAAAATAAGGAAAAGATCCAATGGCTTGATATGTCTCTAAATTCTTATAAGAACCTGAAAATTTGTGATGCTCTCTTATGAGGTCCACATATGGCAATTGGGCAATGTGCTCCAATGCACTTGCACCCATAGCAACTCCTCCATCTGGAATGCCTTGTGTAGCCATGCCTCGATGGCTATCTAATGTCGGGTGGGTTGTTGGATATGGTAGGTCAATTATGTGATGCATGATCTATGGTTTTCCTCTATGCCCTTGTCCTACTGGCCTCCTACCATAAACCATGAGTTATTGGACTTGAAGGTCAGCAATCTCCTACTACCTAGAGAGAAAAGATGGAGCATCTAACCAGTCCATGCTTTTGATGAGTCTTTAGCCAAGAAGGTGTTCTCCATAGCTGTACCGGACATCAATATGCTGGACAGGTCGATCCAAAGGCTGTTGAGCAACTTCAACACCAGAACGAGTGATTTGTACAAGCTATACCAGAGCTACTTTGTGCTGCGACAGGCCATCACTTGGGTGTGGATGGCAAGCGTCCATCCTAGAGTAGCTTTGTTAATTTCAAAAGTGGCTTGGAACAGGATCTCGTGCCGTGGTATTTTGGCTACTAGAGGGTCGAAGATTCCGCCAGACTATGATTGTTGCCCAGGAACAGTTGAGATTGTGGCCCATGCACTTTTCTAGTGCTTGGGGGCGAGGTATGTGCAGAGGCTAGCTGACACCTTCAATGTGGTTATCATGTCACCCTCCCCAAAGGATGCCTTCTTGGACTTTCCAAGGAAGAGTGGTCATAGAGTCGTTGGCAAGGAGAAGGGGGTAACATATTGCATATCATGTGTGGGTGGAAAGGAATGGCCGTGTGTTCAAGAACATAAGCCACCACCCAAGCCACATTTCTAAAAGCAAAAGTGCAGGCAACTAAGGTATTGAATGTTATCTCTATCAAAAGGTGTTTGACATCTAGAGATACTTGGGACTCTTTTGAAGCATATATTGTATCCTCTTGAATGGCCTTTATTTGTTGGGAGCCCACACACCCTAGTAACCTCAAAATCAACTTCAACACAGTGTGAAAGATGGAGGGGTAAGAGATGGAGCAAGGTTTGTCATTAAGGGCCCGAACCCCAACTTTGTTGACGCAAGGAGATGTCATTTATACAATTCCAAAGTTCTAAGAGTGGAGTTGAGTGGGGCATGAGAGACACTAATGTATGCCACATCGGTGCATCAAGCTAACCATGTTATCCTAGAGGGCGACTTGGTGACCATGATTGGCTGGATGGTGAAACAGCCCCATAAAAGTAGGGGCCACCCATCTGGATGGTGAAACAGCCCTATAAAAGTAAAGGCCACCCATTACTCTAAGACAGTTGGAGAATGATGAGGAGCTTTACTGCCTTCCGAGTGATCCACATTTATCGCGAGTTGAATAGTGCGGCTAATTGGGTGGCATCTTATGGTTGAGTGCTCAGGAAACATTAGATGGTAGAGATTCAGTGCCCTTCCAATTCACTTCATAGATATTTTGTTTTTTGATTTTCTTGGATGTAGCTATACTATATCTATATGACCCAAGATATGCCATCTCGATACCGGGCTTCATACTAGTGCCACCTTATTATTGTGTTGGTACAAGGCGATTTCGGCATATTGAGTATCAGTACGCCCCTCGTGCCATGTACCGGTACCAAACCCATATAGTACCATACACCTTCTCAGTATGCCAAATCTTGGTATGACTCATCCGGTTCAACAAAAAAAAAAAAAAAAAAAAAAAAAAAAAAAAAACAAAATGACTTCAAAAGTAGAATTAATCTAAAGAAACCTGCTCATGAATTCTTCCACATAACAGTGAACAGCAATAGTCAAGCTGCTGCTCCAGATAATGCCATCCGTTCTAAAGCATAAGATTTAGTCATCCTTGATATTTATCAATTCCTACAATCGAATTGACTAACTTCGTAAGAAGTACTCTGAACTTTCTAATTAGCCAAAGATACATGTGACCATCTTAAGATGGCAATCATCAACTTGCGATAGATAGATAACTCTAAGAACCTCTACACAGTCTATAACGAGCTGTGATACTAAAACACGATTCCTATAAAACATAAGACATCATTTTGATCTCAACTTACATCTATTGAGCCATTTAAGCCACTGATGTGATTCAGTTAACGGCTTCAACTGATGATTTCATTAGCTAGAACTCTTAGCATCAACAAGGAAGGGGGTCTTTTGGAGGCAGCAAGACTTAGAATAGTATGAGTGTACTTTGAGTAATCATCCCATGATCTGAGCAGAATGGACTTCTTTTTGAAACAAGGTTTGATTGGCATGTCCATTTCCATTCTTTAGTCCTCATTGAACATGAATTGCAAAAGTTGAAGTACCACACCAATATATCCCTCTAATCAACAAAAACCAAACAAAATTATTCTTCATAAAAAGAGTTAATAATGCTATCAGAATCTTTAGAAGCACTAACAGGAAAAATATAATAAAACATTGGTCCACTGCTACCTTCAATTCAAGTAAGATCAAATTTTTCATTTTCTATGCAAGACCCATAGGGTATGTCAGTGATTCTCTCCGTCATAAATTAGCATGTACCACCTACAACTAGTTGGTCTTTTCCCGC
Organism: Cocos nucifera; assembly: GCA_006176705.1. NCBI lineage: Eukaryota > Viridiplantae > Streptophyta > Magnoliopsida > Arecales > Arecaceae > Cocos > Cocos nucifera. The sequence continues at coordinate 746,023 of QRFJ01000033.1, read as the reverse complement.
AAATCTTTTATTGAATAAGTGCACTTCCAAGTCCACAAAGAATGTCAGATATGATAATCTGCCAATATGTGAGCTGCTTTACCTTTGTTATGGAAACTATACTCAGCTTTGCATGTGCACTTTCTTTATTCAATCTGTGCCCAAGATGCAAAATAATTTGAGTTTCACATGCATATTCCTACCTCCAACAAGATAAGCAGCATGATTTAGAAAAAAAAATAATAATAAAGGAATTATCTTATCAACTTGTCGCTAAATTTTGAAAAGCTTCATATAAGAGTCTGTCTATAAGAAAATATACATATTATGGCCAAATCTGATCCAAACTAAATAAAACTTTTAAAATATCTAGCAATACCTATAAGGTTTATCCATAGCCCTTGCTTTGTCAAAACTGAACATATTAACCCCTTATACATGGAAGTCTATCTTCAAGGCTTCATCTAGGACGTGCACTTCTGAATCAGCAACTAATGCCAAAGAATGTCAACAATGACATGGAATGACCTGCTGAAGGCTACTATAAAGGCCAACTTATTTATAGCTTGCCTTCATATGAATCCAGAAACCTTAAGGCAAGCAAATTTCAGGACAACCTGCCTCTGCACAGCCAACTGAAAATTGCAGGGCAGCAAACAAAGAAACAGAACTTCAAAGAGAATTCTATGTCACACAGATATAAAGAGATAGAAGTGGAGGAGTGAGGGTCTACGGCCACCACCACAACCATCAACAACAAGAATAACTACAAAAAGCCGGTAAAGCAATGTTGCCTAGAAAAGCCCACTTTCCAACAAAATGATCCACCCAGCAACGAAACTATAATATGATCTGCAAGTTTCTTCCTCTTCCACAGTCCCTACTTGAAGTGTGCAGAAGAGTTTGAGGGCAACACACATTTTTTACTCTCTAAAAACAAAAAGTGAAAAAGAAACAGCATCATTCTTTTCAGAAGAAAAATGGTCAAGACACAAACCTACCAACTTATCAATAACTCTTCAGGAGTTCTATATAAGTTTCACATGGCTATAGTCAAAGCACGGTCTCATCCACTTCCAAGTAAATCTAAAAGTTAAAACTTATTTGGCACGGCTAACAAGTTTATTCACAATCCATTTTCTTGTCATAGTTCAGTAAATTTACGCCCTGTACTGTTTAATTTCTTTTAAGCCTCACACATCAAGGGTGCATTTTGACCTACAAAGAATGTGAACCATTATATAGATTGTTCAATTGAAGAAGCCTATCTCCTTAAGTTACTCATGCGTCATGCAAAAAACTCCTAACAGCCCACCTACATGTGGAAATCAACAACCTTAGGAGAAGACAGCCAAACTCCTAGCATCTGTGGTTCAAAGACTTGGTGTCAGTTAGAAAGTTTCTACCCTTTCGACCATTTGATTCGGTTTTTTTGGTCCTGACCTAAATTACTGCAATAAAACAATTACTACAGTCTACAGTACCCAAAAAAAAAAGTTATTTCAAAAAAAAAAAAAACTGCAAATATAACGAAATAATAAGGAAAAATAGACAAAGGTAAATGTAAAGAAATTTTAGATATTATACATCTATTCAATATAAGATTATAAGATAAACCATAAGCCTTCAAAAGCCCTGAAATAAAAAGGATTAATTACATGAGGAATTTATTACAAAAGAATGCTATGTAAAATAGACAAGGGTAAATGTAAAGAAATTTTAGACATTATACATCTATTCATTATAAGATTAGAAGATGCACCATAAGCCTTCAAAAAAGCTGAAAAAATAACATAGATAAGAAATTTATTGCAAAGAATGCTATTAACTAAGTTAAAACAACTTCTAAAGCAAAAAATTGAAAAACAACAACCTAGAATCAATACCATGTACCCCAAATATGCTTGAAAAATAAAGACAATCCTAAAATGACACTGAAAAGATTAATGATCAATAAGTACATGATTCATGATAAGTTTTGACTAATGTCAACTGAAATTGACTGGAAGACTGAAGCTAGTTGAGTTCAATTAAAATTGACCAAAATTTTTCGAAACCCAGGTATAAACCAGTTTTGGCTCAATCATGCATAAAAGGATCAGTTTTTGTCAAAAAAAAAATCCCTTGGCTTGTCCTCTTTATTTTGTAACCTTTCGAACCATTAAACATTACAAGCCTAAGCGACCAAGGAATTTTTCAGTCAAATAACACCCTAGAAGCAACTCTTTATTTCATCTACTAATTGTTTATTGTATTGGATATCTCTATGCCCCCTTTTTGGTACAATAAATGATTAGAACAAAAAGTTAATTCATCAATTCTTCTATGACTAGTGCAGACACTGTTGATCTGGGTGTAAAGTCCTCAAAAGTGGAAATTCACCTGTCACATAATAACTACTCTTAATGTTGCTCATGCTCTGGAGTATATCTCTTGAATAATTTTAGTAGGACTAATGAACAAATTTCTTTCTTTATTCTAGGTAGATTATCTTTCTAACGTCTATCATCTATGATGTAAATCAGAATAGAAATAACAAATTCACAGTAAATGTCAAAATGGATAGGGAATTAGTTGAATTAATAGCAAAGAACATCCAGTTTGATCGATTTATCTACTTTAAGGCCTTGCAATCAAACAAAAACAAAGGAGAAAATAAAGAAGTGCTAACCAGTTTATCAACACAAGAACTGATAGAAGCACTAACAACTCTAGATAGATTTCAAAAGAAACATAATGTTGGATCAACCCATGTCATGAAGCGTATGAAACTTACAACAACTTAAGTGCATAAATCTTCCTCTGACGATCACTGACATCGATCAGAAATTCAGCAAAGGTGAAGATTATATACATATGAGATAGAGAAATCAAACCCATACAACCAAACTGGTGTCTCTTTATTCATCCTAACTCCTCCACGATCAAACCCTAATCATCATTAAAGGGTAAAAAGAGGGGGAAGTAAGCACGCACGGTTAGTAGTCCGCCCGATAGTCGCTGTAATCATCCCTCGCGGCGAGATCGCTCTCCACCCTCTCCGCAATCTTCTCCTCCTCATGCTTGAGCCCTTCTTCCAACGCCAGCCCTCCCAGTGCCCCAGCCACCGCCCCAACTGCCAGGCCGGCCCCCATTCCCAATCTGCCCCCCCTCGCCTTCTGCTCGTAAGAAGAAGGGGCGGATGAATAGTCAACAGGCGCCGACGGGCCACCGTACACCGATGCTCGATCATAGTACGGCCGGGCCGGGGCTGGGGCGGGAGGAGCGGAGTAATACCCAGCAGTGGAGGAATAGTACCCAGAGTAGGGATCGGAGTAGTTCCCGTATGGATATGGCGACGGCTGGGACGGCATGGGGTGGCTGTAAGTAGGGACGGGCGGAGGCGGTGGGGAATAGGCGCGGTAGTCTCGGGCCGAAAGGGGAGGAGCGGTGGAGTAGTAATAGCCGGAGGGAGGAGCGAATTGGTAGGCGGGCCCCAGCGGCGGGCAGGGGCGCTCCCGGATCGCGACCTTAATCCGGATCTTGCCCTGGGGGCGGCCAGAGGGACGGCGGAGCTCGAGGGTTTTGATAGGGAGGGGTGATCCGTCGAGGGTGACGCCGGATGAGGCGCCGGCGGAGGCGGAGGCGGCAGCGAACGCGTCGGGGCCGAGGAGGTCCTTGATGGAGCAGTGGGCGGTGCCGACGAGAGGCTTGGGTGTCTCGGAGGGTTTGGAGTGGAAGATGTCGAGGGTGAGGAAGAGCGGGGGGTCGATGAGGGAGAGCGGGAGGAGAAGGGAGAGACGCTCGTTCCAGACGGGACGGGTGTTGCCGGCGTCGTCAGGCTTGGTGGCGGCGCGTCGTTCGGGATCGAGGTAGGCGACGGCGTAGGGCTTGAGATCGCCGTGACGCCAGTTCACGTTCTTGAGGTGCTTCGCAGAGACCACCGTGATCTCCAGGTCGAGGGGCTTCCCCTGAGGAGGCCGCTGAGAGGCCATGGCCAGAGATGCTATCGAGCGCCGGATGGGAAAGTCGGTGAGGACCGAGCCAGGGTCGCACGGAAAAGCAAAGCCCGGAGAGGAGCGAACTTTCATCACGATACATCTGCGATTTTGTCCCCGTATTTATTACTTTTAACGGTGTAACCCATTGGAACCTTTTATTTATTTATTTTCCCTCCCAGCACTTGAAGGTGGCAGTTGAATCAAGATCCGATATGGATCAAATCAAAATATCATTTATTAAAAAAATTAAAAATTTAAATTTAAATTTAAATTTTTATTAAATAAATAATTTGATTGAATCTATTTAATTTATTTATTAAATAAATTAAAATAAATTAAATAGATTAAATAAATTTTTAATGAATTAAATAACATCGATCGAATTGAATGGATAAGAAATAGATTAAGCAGATTTTAAATAGATTAAATATATTATTTTATTTAATTTAATCTAAATATTAAATAAATTAAATATTTAAAATTTAAATTTAATATAAATATTAAATGATTTAAATAAATTTATTTTTTTATGATTAAACGTGGATAGATTGATAGGTCAGATTATAATTTGCCGGTCCATGAGCTTGCATCCCTCCAGTGTCATGGACCAACTTATCTAAGTATAATCACTACCAAGAATGAGGTATATATAAGGTATTTCTTATATAGCAATATCTAACACACGGCAATTGGCTATTACAATCACACATATCCATCTGTATTATTTTGGAATGTCATCTACCATTGATGATGATAGAGAAATATCCATCTTTTTTTTTGGGGGGGGGGGGGGGGGGGGGGGGGGGGGGGGGGGGGGGGGATGAATGGACATTGCATCCAAAGGAATTAGAAGATAAAATCCGGATGCCCCTCCCAAATGATCTTCCTGGTTTCACATATGATGCTTCCTAGCCTCACCTCCCGGTATGCACGTGCACGCATTGCGTCGAAGGAAACCAAGTTACTAGACATCTTCCACGTGTCAGGAGGCAGGATCGACATATGTAGTTTCCACATCCAACCCACCACCATATCGGAGTCGCTCGCGATCCGCTTGCAACGCAGATTAGGCATAGTTAATTCCTTCCCGTGTCCCTCTTAATTCAATAATTGGGAACGTGATGTCATACAAATGGCATCTCCTCATGATCATAAAGCCCGAGTTTGGCTCTCTAATCATAAAAATTGCTCCATCCTTTTTTTACCATTATCTAATTCACTATCATCGGAGCTGAGCTCGAGACTTGAGAGTGCTGGGATAGGGGCCTCCATAAGATATAAACCATCTGAGAAGGGACGGAAGCTGCCCGGGTGGAGTCTTATGCGTCCCTTGCTATTAAGAGAGTTTTTGGTGGTACTTTATCTCAACAGCTTGCATTAATGCTTTCGTAGGGATGACTCACAGTCAACTGGAATCTATGACCGGCCACTTGTAGCCAACAATATGCGATAAGCAAAATAAGATACACAGCTCCCTTGCCTCCTGTTCAAGCCTCTGCATGTGCACTCTTTTACAGAGACGAGAAAAATACCCAAGAAATAATCAGAAGCTATAATGGAGAGAGGAACGCCCAAAAGCCACCATACCCATATAGCATTGAAAGAGGACATGCGCTATTGTCTCGTCTGCATCAACACAATGATCACATTTCCACAAAAAATCCTATTTCAAACCACTTTCCAGAGAAACTCAGCTACCACGGGACCCCAACTGTCCTTACCCAGGCAACATCTTGATTAAATAGAGATTGCACCGGTATAAATTATAAAGGACCTTGGATCTAACTTTCAAAATGCCGAACGGGCCTCAAGTCAGAGTATCTAATGTTTCATGACATGGAATAACCAAAGACTCTCTTGTTAGAAAAAATGTTATGAAAAAGATGGACCTCTTCCAGACAGGGAGCAAATTTAAAAAAAAGGGATCCAGGTGGTAACACCATCTTCTTTGAATCAATTAGTCTTTGAAATTGTAGAAGGCATGATAATTGAAATTGGATCAAGTAGAAATAGATGCATACCGTACAACAACATGATGTTAGTTTAGACTCATCTAAACCTTGCTAATTCGAGCAAGCATGCAAGAGGCTACTTCAAGAATGCCATACTTAGTTGAATCATGGTCAACTTAGAATCTGTAATATTGAAGCAAATTATGTCTAAGGAATGGAACCTGCATTTTGGTTCGCTACTAACCTATCATTGGAAGCTTATATTTTGGAACGAGCCTAAGTATCCCACAACCTTTCCAAAAAGTTTGTACCTTGGAAATTTGTCATTTCTTCATGCCAAATCCATCCATGCATGAAGCATACCTACGGTCTTTACTTTTTCTTTCTTTCTTTTTTTTTTTTTTTTTTGTGAAGCACAAGCTAATTTGATGCATCTTCATCAATACTAGAGGGTGCATTTGACTCTCTTTCGTCAACCTGCTCCAATTTATAATCTACCATTCAAAGAAATTCATCAAATCGTCATGCCCTTAAAGATGTTTTTGTGATTGTGCTTATGCTTGCTTTCAATGGTGAGATAATAAAACAAGTTCTCCGGTAAAGTAAATTAGAGAGAGAAACTCATTTTTATAAGACCGCTGATCAATTTTTGGACTCCAAATGTATTTGTCGACGAACGAAAAGAGAGAACCTATAGGATGCAAAACACAAGAAGAAAGGAAGTCAAGCACAAGGTTGGAGCAAAATTTAGCAAGGAATGCTTTTCTAGAGGACATTTCCTCTCTTTTTTTTTCTTTCCGTTGGGACTAGATTTGTCCAGCCATCATACTCGGTGTAGAAAAAGTACAAAAATTAGTAAAACCGTGTTTACAAAAGCGCAGTGGCGATATACAAAGTATGTTAAATGATATATATAAATCATTATAACGCTTCGTTCTCTTTCCCGTCCCTCCATGCTCTGACATCTGCGATTTGTGGGTATGGGTCGCGCAAAGGGAGGCCCTGAAACAGGAAGAGAAGATAATATGCATGTTGAAAACATTGATTTCAGGTTCCTTGACGAACTTAGGAGATCTCCACAAGTTATTTGCTTAATCATTCCCTACGAATGGCTACATGGCAAATTCAGAAGGGGCGGAGCAAGTTATAAGGTCAGTCCTATCGTATACCATGAGGTACCTACCATGCAATAACATACTACAAGTTCAGGTAGTTCCTGCCGAGGAAGAATGTGCACGAACCCGGGTTCGATCCCTGGCAACAGCGATGTCACATCATAAAACCCGGACGCCCAAAATAACGGCACCAATTGGGTCAGACGACAGCTTGGCATGGACATGGAATCTCTCTCTCTCTCTCTCTCTCTCTCAACATAACCACAACCACAGATACAGTCGTGATTGAAACGATAACAAGGACATATCTAAGATTGGAATCGACTAACAGACCCCTGAAATTATATTACATATTCAAAAGGATTAACCAGAGGGGGGCCAAGAAACTGCACCAAATACCATCTAAAACAGAGATTAAAAGCACCACTTGGCATGGACAAATTAGCGCTATATTAACTCATGTTCATCATTCACAACACTGCATGCAGTTCATATTATATAAAAGCCGAACAAGCTAGGTCTCCAGCATGTAACCATATCTCAATAGCCTCTGAAAGCCTTGCCCAAAAGGGAATCTAATTACTCCTCTATTTAGCGCTTAAGAACCGGTCCTTGCTACCGAAATTCTAACCTGACTTGCCTGTTATTCATAAGAATCAAGTCAGAACCAACTGGAAGTGTAATTTTGTACAGCCTTAATGGGAGACGAAAAGCAGGGTGGCTACAGCATGAACACGAGCTGAGGTCGCATGAAAACACCTTCTGCAAACAAGCAAAACAAAAACAAGCAGCACACTCCCTACGCAGGCATTAACCTGGTCAGGTTCAAAGGGACTATCTCAGCCTGCGCCAGTCTTTCCTAACTTAACACAGCTGGAGAGACCGGGCAAGCACCCCTGGTGCCGATAATAATTAGCCTTTGGAAAGATGGGGCAAGAGAAAAAGACAGAGCACACCTATAAAACTCATTATTTTCCCCTTTTTTTTTTCCTTTTGTCTCCCTTGTGGAAGAATGGAGACTCACTGATTGTAGCTTAATTCTGACAACACCGTCAGAACCAAGCTACAAACACCTCCAACCATGAAAAGCAAAATAATTAGAGGAAATTGAAAGCAATTTTCATTGCTTCCCAGCCACAAAAGACGGCAAGATTGGTGCACTTGGAACTCAGCTAAGTTGGATGCTTGCTTGGAGACTTCCCTGAGAAAGCGCCCAAAATACAGAAGCAACAAACAAACAATTGCACCCTCCCTCCGCATGTATTATCCTGTTCAGGTTCATAGGGACTTTCTCCCCCGGTCCTGCCCACATCCTGGCCACAAGGACATGTTATAGCAGACACAGCCAGCCCCGGTAAGCACATCCACATATAGCAGAAAAAAATAAGGAACATAAAATGTATATTTTATTACTGCAAGGCTTGGATATAACCACAGCGATGAAGAAAGGAAAGATGTTTGAAATATTGGACTGCTAAGCACATGTTCTTACTCACATCCCAATCTAAGGATTGTTATTCATGAGTCATGATTCCAGAAACCGCCCACAGCTCTAGCTCTTTCAAATCATGCCATGATGAAAATATTTTTAATTGTTCCTGCAAGAAATATTGTTGAAAGCTAACATGAGAGAAATCACTTTCATGTCAAAAATAGAAAACAAAAGCACTTTTGAAAAGCCTGCTCATTCACAACTATCAAAGAATTATATTCATTGCAGAAGAATGTGGAGACCAATTAACCACTTTATTTTAATTAAAATGCAAATAATGCTAAGAAGGGGAGCGGTCACAATCATTATGAATACAAAATGAGTAAATCCACTTGGAATGCAAATATGCAATTTCAAGAGTTCTCAACAGGAATTTGAAGACATTATCATATTCATATTACAATATAAAACTCCTTGGCATATTCATATTACATGGTTCCTATGTCAAGCATTGCCATCTTATATCAAATGTGGTCATTGCTCTTTCTTTGTATGCACTCTTTGCAAGTCTGTAAATATTAAGAGGGCCGTTCCTTAATTGCATGAAGTTAAATTGCTCAACATATAGAGTACCCTACCTGCCTGCCAGGCCTTCTAGGATTCAAGACCTGCTCCTCACTTGACCAAAATTGCCTTTGCTGGGAACCGAGTGTTAGTGGTATAGGACCAACTTGAGGTTCAAAACCAACCAAAAATCTTTATCAAACTCTGAATAATGAACAATATAGAGGAGATAGGCTTGTTGATTAAGTTTGCAATAGGAGAACGCATGTAGTGCAGTTAAGTTGCACAAAAAGTAAAAATAATACAAAAAAGAAATCTGGTGGAGCTTTAATTCAAGCTTAAGAAAGCTTTGCCTTAATAGAATAATTAGTAGCAACTCCAATCTGTTTTGTTTTGAATGCAAGGAATGATCCTAATGCATTAGTAGGGTGACTGACCTACAAAGCATGTCAACGACAAGGTTGAATTCACCTTATTACTGGAAAGTTTCACGAAAAGCAGCATGACAATGCAATTGACATGATAATCCTTTAGCATCTTGTGTACTGTACCAGGGTAATCTATCCATTACCATCTCAAGTTTTCAAAGAAAAATTACAATATTGTAGCAAAAGAGAGAAAACTGAGCAACACGGTGAAGAATAACTTCTCATGCTTACTCTAATATCCGGGGGCATCCAAGCAAGATTTACAAATGGCATCACATTTAAATTTTGAATATTTGTATGACGATAGGTTGGATACTGATAAGGCATTGTTGTTTTATGTAATTATCAACAAGAAAGCACGATTAGTTATGTTTATTTGAGATCTGGTATCATACTTATGAGGTTGATCCCTCACATTAGATTATGTTTCCTGTACAAGTAAAGGATGCATCCTATCTAGGGAAAGGCAACTTGCTTATGAAGTCAACACAGCAAAAGCTACTGACCTTGACTGATGAGCATAACTTTCGGGCACATAGATTTCTCCACCAACTTCACCATGTTGTTCCCCACTAACAGTTTTCCTTGCAGCCAGAAACTCAGCACTCATAGCATCCATTCCATGTTTCACAGCTTCCTCCACTGTCCCATATCCATGCTCCTCAGCATACTTCCTCACATCTTCTGTTATTTTCATAGAACAAAATTTGGGCCCGCACATAGAACAGAAGTGTGCCACCTTGGCACCCTCTGATGGCAGGGTCTCATCATGGAAAGCCATAGCAGTCATAGGGTCTAAAGACAACGCAAACTGGTCCATCCATCTAAACTCAAATCTTGCCTTGCTCAATGCATCATCCCATGCCTGTGCATGGGGGTGACCTTTTGCTAAATCAGCTGCATGGGCAGCTATCTTGTATGATATAACACCTGCCTTCACATCATCACGATTTGGCAACCCAAGGTGTTCCTTAGGTGTTACATAACAGAGAAGTGCAGTACCAAGGGCTCCAATGTTAGCAGCACCGATTGCTGAGGTGATGTGATCATATCCAGGAGCAATATCAGTCGTTAGAGGACCAAGTGTATAAAAAGGGGCCTCATTACACCATTCCAATTGCTTTTCCATATTTTCTGGAATTTTGTGCATTGGAATATGTCCAGGTCCTTCATTCATTACCTGCATGACCATAAATATAGTAGTAGTAGTAGTAGTAGTAGTAGTAGTATATGCAAGTCAAAAAGTTACCGCAAATTCTGCAGTCTTAAGATGCTTCACAAACTGACTTTAGTAATAAAGTTGTCATAGAAATATCTCAGAGCTTCATAACCAAAAGTATCACTTATCAATATTGACACTGATCTAGATCAAAGTGCAAGTAAAGGTGTGTTTTTTGTGTATATTATAGGGACGAAATTGATGTTCAACTAGTCTCAAAGAGGAAGTGCTCATAACTTTGATATTTAAATTAGGTCTCATGCAAGCTGCCCTGAATCTCTTTTAGTTGCAATTACTATGAGTTATAAGTTGTTCTGCAAGACACCAAATAGTCAAGGCTTTACATCCTGACCGGACGGAGGGTGTCCCAGCCGTCCCATCACGTTCCTTTGAGAAAACGGGACCAGGACGGGGTCGGAACTCCGAAACCCATCCATGTAGGAAGAGGAGGAAAGAAAGAACGTAAGATGAAAAAAAGGAAAAGTGAAAAAAAAGAAGAAGAAGAAAAATGAAAGAAAGAATGAAAGGGAGAAGAAAAAGAATGGAAGGAAAGAAGGAAGAAAGAAAAGAGAAAGAAGAAGAAAAAGGAAAAAAAAGAAAGATACTCTGTTGAATCTGACTGAATTCTCCTAGAAAACTATAGGTAACCAGCAAAAGAAACTTTACCCTCGCATCATATTCTACTTAACACAACAATTACATGAACACAACAGGATGTGAGCACAAAAACATCCATCAATAATGATGATCTGGAGATGTCAAAACAGATAGATATAAAGCACTCAACATGGAAAGTGTTTCTTGCATTTTATTTTTTTTTTCTTTTCTTTCTTTTTGTGTGTCGGTTGGGGGGGTGTTGAGACATGAGTAGCTATACTGTGAATTTTTCAGAAACATACTATACTGTGAATTGAAGTACAAAAGAAAAGGGAGGTGGAGATGGGAGATCAAAAGAGTTGGAGAAACTTGGATCTTCCAAGATAATTAAGAATTTTCTTGTGGAAGAGTGATTCTTCTTCTAACAAAAAATCTAAAACATACACCGATGTCTTAAAGATAACCACACAAAATGGCAACTATTGTTACTAAACAAAGTAAAAAAAAACATCTAATAGCGATTAGCATAAGCCTATATAAAGAATAATAATAAAAAATGTTATAGGTAACTCAAACTAGGCCATGGGACCACAATGTTTGCAAACATCCTAGGCAAATAGTCAAGCTATTGCTTTGAACAGGTACATAGAAAAGGTGGTTATGTTCTAACAAAGCTATGACAGCAAGATATTATTTCACTCAACTTTCTTCACATCACCAAATAACGAGAAAATATACTAGAGTAATATCTAATGTGGAGGCAACAGGAAAAAATCTGTATATACCTGCACATCCTTTTCCCATGCTCGACGTGTCAGCTCCCCTTGTGTCAGAAGTTCTGCAAACTGAGCAGTGTCATTGGCATCATAAATTGAACCAGGCCTCAACCCATCACCAATAGATAATGCCACATCATACTGATTGCATATGTCGAGTATATCATCCCAGTGCACATAAGCAAAGTTCTCCTTGTGATAAGCCAAGCACCATTTTGCATGAATTGATCCTCCACGTGAAACAATGCCAGTCATTCTTTTTGCAGTAAGAGGAATGTAGCGAAGCAGCACCCCAGCATGGATGGTAAAATAATCCACACCCTGCTCAGCTTGTTCAATCAGAGTATCCCGAAAAATCTCCCAGTTAAGATTTTCAGCAACGCCATTCACTTTCTCCAGTGCTTGGTATATAGGCACAGTCCCAACCGGCACCGCAGAGTTTCGTAGGATCCATTCACGAGTCTCATGGATATGGCGACCTGTTGAGAGATCCATGACCGTGTCAGCTCCCCACATTGTTGCCCATTTAAGCTTATGCACCTCTTCCTCGATAGAGCTCACCACAGCTGAGTTCCCAATATTTGCATTCACTTTGACCAAGAAGTTCCTCCCAATTATCATAGGCTCGAGCTCAAGATGCTTCTTATTGGAAGGAATTATAGCACGTCCACGTGCAACCTCTGACCGCACAAATTCAGGATCAAGTTTCTCACGAGCAGCACAAAACAACATCTCTTCCGTTACAATTCCCTGTTTAGCATAGAACATCTGGGTGTATCTTGGACCACCCAAACTCTCCCGCCTCTCAACCCAGTCTGTTCTTATTTTGGGAAGACCTGTCACAACAACAAACAACATAAATCTTTAGTTTTCTTTCGCACCGCCAAGCTTCCATGAAAAGGATTCACCAGTAGCATCAATGACATTCCTTTAATTTTAACTAATAGAAAAGCAGGATCAAAAGCAAGTTCTGATGCAACAGGATGATAAACAATATCCTTTTCAAGAATAAGATGGAAAGTTTCCCGCCAGAAATCAAGACATTTAAAAGCACATAAAATATTGAGGCAGGAGTATGTAAGAAAGTGAAAAGCCAGATTCATAAGGATATTTGATTCTCCATCTTCAGAAAATCTTGTCCATCCTTTATTAACCTGAAACCAGCAACTGGTCCCAGGATCTCTGATCATTGTAACTCCAAAACAAATGTCTAAGAAAAGATTTCAGCAAGTTGGAGGCACCTTTATAACTGATTGAATTCATTGTAAGAGAATACCAAGCACTGAAGCCAATGTATGCTAAAAGATATATCCATCACCACAGACAACTATGAAGCTCAAAGGGAGAAACAGAGCATCATGAGTCTTTAGCACATATCCATCTCATGGACTGAACTTCACAATTATGAGATAATATTACAGAAGGTGAAATTTGCATTGAGTTAGTATACCCACCCACACGTGGACTTATATTCTGTGGGCCACTGGTATCATATGTATCAAAGTAATAATCTTCCCCAGACAAATGGACCCGTCGAAAAGGAACATTAAGGGCATGGTCAGATTGTTCATGAACAATTTCCCTACATGACAGAATCAGGATAAACATCACATTCAAGTCTACTAAGTAAATAAGATCAGTAATATTTATGCTTAAAAAATGCAAGGAACTATTAGTATGAAAAGGAGCAAATTCCAACACATGCCTGTATTCCTTGGTACTCTTCGGAAAGCATTCTTCAAAAGAAGGAAGTGGGAGAAAATCAGGAGCTGCAGGATCGACAGTGTGCCTCTTCTTTTGGGTTTTTGCAGGCTCAGCAATCGAATGATCAAAGGTTAGGGAGGCTTTAACCCTTGATCTCATGGAATTGTAGTACATTTCCTTATCCCACAGATTTGAAGAACGCCTGGCTGATGCAAGTCCAGGTAAAAAGCAAGTATTTGGCAACTTGAAAGGTGCATGGTTGCTCTTGTTAGTCACCACAGGAGACAGTTGGATAGATGCCATCTTGAATGGGGAAAAAAAGAAAAAGAAACTATAGTGAGTGATAAATAGACTATATTTTCTATAAAATAAAAACATGAACAGAACATGAAAACTAACAATTTGCCAATGCCATCATAATTTTGCTAGTTATATTTATAATGTCACTGAAATTGGATTTTTTTTTTTTTTAATTTCCAAATTTATCAAAACAGAAGTCTGACAAAGAAATATAAAAGGGTTCGGGAAAAATCAATGTAAATAAAAAATTGATAAATTTGCAATCGTGAAGTCTAAAATGTGATAGTATTTGCACCCGATCGATGAGATTGAAATAAAACAGCATCTTCCTCAGCAGAATTTTCGATTCTGTTTTAGGCAGCAAAGCCATAGTTTTCCGTGACTAGGTGTAGGCGCACCAACTGGTGCTAGCGTTTATGCTCTATCTACTAAATAGGTTGCCCACAGGCAGCGCACCAGAACTGGGACAGTGATCTATTTTCTACAGAAATCTTCCATTATAATACGAGAAGATGTCCATCCTACGTTTCCAATACGAAATTCCCGGTATGACCTTCAAACATGTCTGCACCTTATTTGGCACATTTCTACTTACAATTTTATCTGCATCATTCTCTGCATTAACTTTACTTTTCATATCTTTCAAGAACTCATTTTGTACATATATTACACATATCCGCTCCTTCAAATGGAAATTCTGATGGAAACAACCGCAATTAATCATTGAAAAGGAAGTACAGATGCCACAGCACATCCTCTTGTCTAAGGATCGATTCACATCTCAATCATATCTGGGATTCATTAATCAAAAAAAAAAAAAAAAGGATAACTAGGGTTCCTGAAAGCAAAGAAGAAAATTTCGATGCAAGAATAAAATAAAGAAAAAATGAGACGACCTAGACACTACATCAAGGAAAAGTACCGGAAAAAAAGAAGAAGAAGAAGAAAGTAACATGTAGAAAAGAGACTACCATATCGACTTTGGAGGAAACGGAGGGGGGGAGCCCTTTCTTTTCTGCCTCCCTTTCGCTACTAATCTGCTTTCTATCCCCTACCGAACCAAGAACGGCAACGAGAACCAGCGCAGATTCTGCTACTTATGGGGCTGCTGAGATGAGGAAAGTTATACCTCTACGCGCATATTTCTTATTTCCACCGCCTATTTTACGTTCTGGGAGAGATAACAGAAGGAGGGGGTAGAGAAAATTTTATGGAAGCGAGAATGGGGATTCGGTGCGAAGATATTTTTACATGGACGGGACCAGCCTTTCGAAAAGTTGCCGGTCACGGGCCAAATTTTGGAGGACGAGGACGTTCGCTGCACCGCTGGCTGGAGAAAACACCTTCTCCTTCCGGTACAAAGGAGATATGTTTGCCCGCGGAAACACGTCAGCCTGGCAATGGTCCAAGTACATTGCATGCACCAGGCGCAATTGGGCCGCACCAAATCCCACGGTGGATAACACGCCACGTTACCCTTTATATTTCACCAATTCTCGATTGTGCACCATCCACCGTGCGTATACTTCGAGATTTGCTCTAGTTTACTTGGACCTGGTGCATGCAATTGTATTTCACCGATTCGCGCTATCCACCGTGCATATGCTCCGGGATTGGCTCTGGTTTACTTGGACACCGGTGCATGCAATAATATCCCGGTTCGTCTAAGATGGTTTTCCTGCAAATATGTTAGGCAATAGATTTTGAATATTTCATAGGAAAAGCATTATTATTAAAAGCAAAATTTATCAGCGATGTCCATCCAAGACTCGCAGCTAGTTTACAGCCATGCATCGTAGGAGAAAGGGAAATACTTTGTGCACCACATGATTCCACCCCGCGCGTGTTGAAAATAGTTTGACCCAACTCTCTTTATGGACGGATGAAGCTAGATTTTGTTATGGTATCTTGTCTCACCTAAATGATTTGAAACGATGCACTAACGCAGGCATCTAGCCATCCATCCGCCGTTGACTTTAGTAGAGAGAGGAGCTACATTGCATCATCAACTGAATTTCCAATTCAGGGCTGAAACTCATGGATCGATCCATCTATTTATTTATGCATGACCCTCTATTAACCAAACTCCATCCAGCTTAAATCTTGTGGAGAAAAAAATGTTCATATATCCCTTTTTCTTTTTTCTTCCTCCAGTCCAAAGCAAAGATCCTGACTGACTTTGAACAAGTTTTTAGAAAATGCAAAGGTATTTGCATTCATACACTAGCAGTATGACATTCTAAACCCATCCAAAAGCAACTTAGACCGATCAGGCATATCTGGAAATAGCAATATCACAAAGCAGACTAACACCAAAGAACACCTTCATCGCAAAATGACACCTTGTAAGGAATGCCCAGATTTTGGACATGTTAGAACATGATAGCACCCTCCACTTATTTTGGAGGAATCTACACCATACTCGTCCATAGCCAAGAAAGTAATTGATGGTTTAAACCCGCATGAATTCGCATGACAAGACCATGGAAGCGGATCGGTTTAATCATATAGAACAAGACCACATGCAGATAAAGGCCTCTCAAAATCAAAGCTCTGGCCATCTTACCGCCATCTCGTTAAAGGCTTGGTAAATGCCTTCTTGCAGTCGCACAGGCTGCTTATCATTTTTCCTCAGGTTAACTTCAGTGCCATGCATAGAAGTGAAGCTCAACCATGTATGCGATAGCTTTTTCAATGTCAAGAAACCAAAATTGTTATCCACATGATCTTTAAAGTAATGGAGCAATTTATCATTACAGAACGACATGTAAAAGGACAGCTATACACTGGATTGATATTGAATTGTTGAACAAAAAAAACAATAATAATGTACAAAGCAGATTATGGTTGCTGATTTGCGACTTGATCAGCATGACAGACTTTCCGAACCAGATGAAGAGTTCTGTTGCTCCAACTCTTATCGGCATCCATGGTCCCCGGCTTGAAAAGATCAATGCTGACTTTCATGATCTAAATAGATTGCAGATGATCAACCATGTGCCACCAGAGAACCAGACTCAGAATGTTATCTAATCAAGCAAACATTTCCCAAAAATTTCAGCAACCCTCCATCCATCTTGGACCCAATGCAGATTACAGGTGAAAGCAATCAGCTGAACACAAGATCTTCCGTTCAGCAAGAAAGGAACCTGGTTTGGTGTTAGCAGGCCAAAAAGTAGAACATACCTAAAGAGCACTGCAAGGGAATAGTGCGGGACCTGTCAGGAGCTTGCCTTCAGCTGAAGAACATTCTCGTGTTTTCCTCTTATAAATATCGTCAATTCTGCAGGAGCTACAACTAGCTTTAGCCATTCCTGCAGCTCTTCTCCTTCTACTTTTTCTTTTTCTGTGTATAATCAGTATGAAAGATGTTATGTACAATCTAACGCTTCATAACAATGATGCTGTAATGCATACACCTGGCATTGACGGGTGTCACAGGGAGTCAAAGATTGAAGGGAAAAGATATAACTAAGGTAAAATGGCTTAGCTGACTAAAATGCCCTTACAGGTTGGTTTTGTCATCACATTGCAAGGAACATGATTTAGTCTTCAAGGCAGTTAAAAAAAATTATAAGGTTCCGAATTGAGTTTCCGTAAGAAACTGAAATTCAAAAATGGTAACATAAAAAAGACTACCATTAATACATGTTACATTATCAAGAAAACAAAATATGGCAAAAGGAAGCATCTAAATGAGCAATTATGCAGATAACCATGAAAGATTTGGAGAGAATTATTTCTACCGAAATTATCTTTTGTTAGAGTAACTCCACATCCTGAGTTTCTCTCTCTCTAAAAAGGCTATGTAGGAGTTACAAATTCCCAAATACATTTATATTAAATGCATAACATGTTTCAAGGTAAAATTGTCATATAAAGGCCCCAAAAATGCATGAACATGAAATTGTTTTGCATGCACTTGAAAGAAATTATAATCCAAAGATCAATGACACACACACACACAAAAAAAAAAAAAAAAAGAGGACTTTAAACTCTAATCAGATATCTGCTATATACCCTTTGCATGAACTAGAATTTAGAGAACGAGGGTAGCAAACATTCACAGGTAGTTTGCATTTGGTCCAGGCATCAATCAAACATCTGTGTTGCAGTATTGTCTTCAATCTGTGAATCCAATGAAATTTGCTTTTACAAGGGACTTGGCCTTCGGAAGGAACAGATAGCCAAGCAGAGTGATGTGCGATTTTGCCTATTGGTTATGAATAATCAAGATTCCATATTATATGCAAATCCATACACGGAATGAGTGAAAATGTTTATGATTCTCTCGGGGAGCAACCGGCCTGAGCGCTGTCCTGCTCGCAGGACTGTAATGGCTCGGATTCTTCTGACCTCATCGCCCCAATCTCCGACTCCTCAGGAGAAGTCCCAGACCATTCGAATCCCATCTACAAAGACCCTGCCTTTTTCTAGCGTGGATGGAATGAGAAGGAAGCAGGTGGGTTCTTGCAGAAAGCGAGCGTTCTATGGAGTATTTCTCTCGTCGATAAGGAAAGAGGATCGATCTCTTGGTGGATTCCTTGGAAAAAAGAGTGCGAGATTGGGTGGAAGTTGCGAGGATGATAGATGAAGAATTCGATGTGATGCAGCATATTTGTCTGAGGGAATTATAGGTATTTGTTGTTCGTTGGAAACCATACTATGAACGAGAGAGAAGGGTGGGGGGAAACAGGAGCAGGTTGCAGCGGATGAAGACAAGGGGATGGTGGGAAGGGAGGCTGGGAGGAGAATCGACGTTAGGGCCGTTTGATTGGGGTACCGCAAGCAACCATGACATCAGACGGTTAGAGGACAGTGTAATGATTCAATGGTCCGTCCGGCTCCTCACGCGAAGGAACTGGATTTTGTCGCCTATCCGTCCGTTGGATCCTCCTGGAGCTGGTCGAGCCACCGGAGCGCGCCCAAGGTGCGCTTCAGATCTGCGGATCTACATAATGGGGAACAGGCTTTTGCAAAAGAAACCTCAAATGTTGAGTTAGTTTACTAAAAATAAATAAATAATCTCGTCTAAAAAAAATTTTCTCCATCAACTACCATCTATTATTATTTATTTAGATTAAAAATAGATAATTTTCTTAATTATCTTGATTTAAAAATTATCTTTATTATCTCTAATTAGTATAATACGATCATCGATACTATTTATATATATATGCATATACTATATACTAAGTGATAGTTATAATATATTATTAGTATATATAATTCATATATCTTCTGTATGTGTGTGCTCCTATGGTATATACATACAATTATATCATATATCCATATAGTATGTATGTATGTTGAGTGTATACAGTAGTGTATATCATATATATTATATGGTATATGACAATTAATATATATTATATAAATATATATACTTTAGTAAAGTCTAAAACATTATTATATTTATAATCAGCTATATATATGAATCATAAATATAATAATACTATATTCATAATACATAACCATATATATTAACAGATACATACATAAGTATATATATATACTAATTACCATATATATGTATACTATTAATATACTAATACATATATCTATATATATATATCATTATACATGATATCCTATATATATATTATCACTATAGTGATATGGAGTGCTACTATATGTATTTATGATATTATAATCATAGATTATATATATGTCATTATGAATATGTAATATATTAATATAGTATACCCTTGATACATAATTCATTATTGATACTAATCTATATAGCACGCAATAACTTATATATTATATATATACTATATAATATATATATATATATAACTTATATATATGCTATATATATCCTATACAGTAATCAATATATATATTAATATTATATACTATATATAATATATATTATGTATCCACTATATTATATATTATGTAGATGATACATATATATATTATGTATCTATATATATATATAGATTTACATCATATATGTATGTATTACATATATATAATATATATAATATATATATATATATATATATAGATACAATAGTTTACATATGTATATCTACCAATATATATACTATATATACATAATAATACATATGTATACCATATATATAATATAATATAATATAATATCATATATAATAAATATATATATATTACATATGTACATATGTATATCTACCATACCGTAATATAATATAATACATAGATATACTATATATATACACTACTACTATAGTAGTATAAAGTATATATACTTATATATAATATATATATTATATATATATATATATATATATACCTATATATATCTATTATATATATATGTATGTATATATATATATATATATATATACGATTACATATGGTAGGTATATACTATAAATATATTATATATAATATATATATATATAGTATATATAAATACAATATATATATATATATATCATAGACGTTATATATATAGTTTATATTATATATATAATATATACTATACACTACATATATATTATTATATATATATCTAAAGATATAAAATATATATACATATACATAGATTAGTAACTATACATATATGGATACATACATACCATACATACATAACATACTACATTATATAATATATATATTATATATATATATATATTATAATATATTATATATTATATATATACTAGTATAACTATATATATATATATTCTATATTACTATATATATATATATATATACTATATATATATTCCGATATATACTATAATATATATCTCATATACTATATGTATATTGGTGTATGTAAATATATTATATATTGTATGTATGTCATGTATGTATACATTACATTATAGGTATATAGTATCTTATAATACTTATACTATACATAACTATAATATATATGTTATCAGTCATATATCCTATATATAATATATATACTATATATTATATTATATATTATATATATGTAGTATGTATATAATACTATATATGTATTGTATTGTATGTATGATACATATATATATATATATATTATACCATATATTATATATATATATATATCTATATATATATTATATATATATATAATATTAGTATATTATATAATAGACACATATATATGTACTATACCATATATATATATATGGCTATATTAGTAACATTAACTATACATATATATATTATGTATGATATAAATATATATATAATTAATTATATGTATAATATATACTAATTACTTCATATAATATCACAACTATATATATTATCATCCTATATATATATATGATACATATATATATCATACTACTATTAGGTACATACATATATGCTTACATACCATAAATTACATACCCATACACTTACATACATACATATATATATATATATCATATATTATATATAAATATATAATATATATATATATATAAATTATATATAATATATATATATATTATCTAGTATGCCATGTATATAATATACATTACATATATATATATGTATGTATATCATACATGGCATACATAGATATACTATATATATATATCTATGTATTTATGTATGTATTGAAGTATGTATGTATAATATAACATGTATATTATAGACTATTATGTATATATACATATATAATATATACGTATATTATATCTACTATATACGAATATATATTGTATATATACATATATCCATCATATATACATGTATTATATAATACGATAAATACATTACCTACATACATTACATATCATAGCACTATTAATAATATAAGTAATTATAATATATATAATATACTACCCTTATATTAACATATATATGATACTAACTATATACTACACTATAATATATAATATATAATTCATATATTACTAATATACTGTATATATGATTATAAATATATATCTATATATATACATATACAATATATATATATGTATATATATTATATATCTATATATACATGTATATATATACATACATACATCACAACATACATAGATTATATATATATATATCTATTATATATACACACAGTGTATATAATAATGTACTATACTATATATATCTATGTGCTGTGTGGTGTGTGTTGTTGTGTTGTGTGTATTATGCGTATCTCGCCTATAATATATATATGTATTATATAAGTACTATATATATATATATAATATATATATATATATATATAATATATATATATAATATATTATATATATATATTAATATGTATATCGTATATGTATATGTATGGATGTAGTATGTAATGTATGTTATGTATGCTATGGTATGTTGTACCTAATATATATATATTATATATATCTAGCTCCATAATATCCCATACATCAATTATAATTATATTATTATAATAATTATATATATATATAATTATATATTAGTATGTATGTATGTATGATGTCATATGTACTATGATATGTATATAATATATCGACAATATACTATGTTATACATGATAATATACAATCACTATATAATACTATACTCTCTCCAAACTTATAACCTATCTCATTATTAAATAATCGATATACTATATAATAATACTCGTTACCATAAGTACGCGGCAAGTCCACTATCAGACACTATACCAACTGTAACTAATCAACTTACTTTATAACACTACCACCGATCTATCCCATATAAGATATATACTCTACATCAATCCAATATATATACACACACACACACACTCAACATACACACACCACACACACACATATATACTCATCATCACTATATACAATATACAGCATTATAGATATTAACTACTTATTTTACTATGTATGACTTAATCATATAATAACTATCATCACATCCATTCTACACGATATCTACCGTAATTATAGTTCGCTCTCATTTTATATATTATATCCAAATCCTATATATTTAAATGAAGTTATCAATCAAGCTTCCTAACATGCTCATCAATTATTTACAATCCTCGGCTTTGACTGTATTTCATTCATTGTCAATTTTTATCCCTTTTGATCTGCGTTAAACTGGGACATATGTCAATTATATTTTTAACATTTAAACCCAGACTATCAACTAATCACTTGTACACTATACATTATACATACCGTATTATATATATGATGATCTATTGTATGTTATGTAATATATATATGTATTATATACAGTAATATTATATATCACGATTAATACCCTTGAAATACGTGGACATTGTATCCTGATCTTCTGTCATCGACGTCACAGTGTCTTCGTCTCATGATCTAGACATGCATGATCAATGAGACACTATAACTCGAATATAGATTTATTTACATCTCAAATAAATCGACCATATCAGACCTCTAGCATACTGTCACTACAGATCTGATCTCCTTACATAATCTATAATATATAACTAAACTAAATAATAACAATATTAACAGAAGACAAATTTACACAAATACAACATATTAATCTACCTGTATACGCACAAACACGTCTCGATACTACGGTGGTATCACTAATACAACTTTACACCATACTTACCCTGTGAACTGCGCTTATTCATTATTCGCCAGTGACGAAGGATTCACCTGAATTGTCAATCTCAATCAGACCCATGCAACGCCTGGCTTCTAACCGGTATCCCACCTTCAGATTGGATCTTGAGATCCTCTCTTCTTCATCTAGTACTGCCTCAAAAATCAGATCTAGATCTGATCTGGAGGATCTTCAAACTTTTTTGAAGATGAGCCAGTCGTCCTTGCAGCACGCAGGCCTTCTTACTTTTTGATCGCTTTCTTTGATCTCGAATTTACCAACCAAGGTCCAAATACTCCATTATTGGACGTTAGAGAGTAAGGCTTGGAGAAAGTGTGGTTCTGGCGTGGAGAGGGAGGGGAGAGGCAGCCTTGGGGTTGAGAAAACATGATCTCATTCATATCTCTAATCTGAGTTGGATACAGGCGTCCTCTATTTATAGACTACCTGTTAATCCAACTCCTCTTCTTTCCAACCAAATCACAATCCTTTTTGTGAAGATCAGATCTAAATTCTGATTGGGTGAAATAGAGTCTCCTGGAATTCCTCCTTAGAGGGCGCCTAAGGACAGTCAAAGTTGGTTCTTTAAAGAACTTAATTGGAATCCAAAAAGAAGATGGCAGTCTTGTCCAACAGGACTCTAGGCACCTCACTTTGGGCACACGCCTAGCGTGGGCGTTGCGCCTTCTCCTTGCTAGTTCTGCAGGGGGATAGGCCCCCACCAAGCTCTCAATAGTAGTGCATGAATATGGTAAAAGTCAAAGTTTCAATCGCAACATTTGACCAGTTCAAAGTGTAGACTTTGACCAAAGTTAAAGAACAAGAAAAATGGCATGTGACCAAAGAATGGCAGGTAGTGTCTTACAAATAAGACAATTCTTTTACCTGACTTTGGACAAAT
>QRFJ01000033.1:585192-719095 GCA_006176705.1 Cocos nucifera | reverse complement strand
AATCCAATGAAATTTGCTTTTACAAGGGACTTGGCCTTCGGAAGGAACAGATAGCCAAGCAGAGTGATGTGCGATTTTGCCTATTGGTTATGAATAATCAAGATTCCATATTATATGCAAATCCATACACGGAATGAGTGAAAATGTTTATGATTCCCTAACAAAATGTGATAAGGGTACAACATGATAAATGTATGCATTGGCAAGCAACAACCAATCTAGAACAGAAGTTTGAGTGCTTTGATTAAGCCAAAAGCAGTCAGTACCAGTACAACCTAGCTAATTAAATAATCAAAGCACAAAAGAATATTCACTCACCTTCCAAATGAGCTCCAAGACCCTCCAAAACAGCAGGATTGGCATGCACTACAGAAAGAGCTACTTCAAGAGCAGATTGTAGAAGCACTTTTACCTCTCTTTGCACAAGATCCACTAGATGCCCCTGCACATCCAGCCTTGGTTACCTCTTGCTAATTGAAGGGCGAGAAACAGAGACAGAAGGGAAGATGAGGAAAGAACCTGATCCCTTCCCCATGGAGCTGCTGTTCCAGACTCATCAAGCCCGCCACTAGATAATGTTGCCAGTGATATTGGACCTATCGTTTGATTAAGACCATATTCAGCTACAGCTTTGTAAGCCATGTCTGTAGCACGTTTTATATCATCAAGTGCTCCAGTTGATACACGTCCAGCATAAAACAACTTTCTTCAGCTGCACGTCCCACCTTAGAAAGAGTGACCAAGCCATCCGGACAACAACACACGACAAACCCACCAGGGAGATCCATCCCACTAGCCTCGACCGCGACCGACAAAGTTATCGCTCTCTCCGAAGGCCGATTGGATCTCTAACCTGGCTCACAAATACTTAGAGCCTTCGTGCCGGCGCAGTTTCTCAACGCCCAGATTTGCCGAGTATTTGAACTGAGCAAAATTTTTCTGCATTGCCGCGTGCACTTGTCCGACGGTAGATCGATGGTGGCTCACGCTAACATGGCATAGTGAATGCGTGGTCAGACAATGAACCGTTTAGGAACAATCCGCCGGCAATTTCATCAAAATGAAAAGGCAATGTTATCTATCCTCCAATTGTTGGGCAGGGGTGTATAATTTATGTAAACCCAGTGCAACCACCTTTCGATCTGGGGCAGTCATGCCTTAATTTTCTGTCATACAGACGCGATAAACAGAAAGTTATCCAAAAAAATTAGTTCATAACAATTGGAAGCTCATTCGATCTAGTTACTTATAATGTCTCAACTATTTATCAAAGACAGATGGCCTCTAAATTAACCATCCACACCGTGCGTTTGCCCAGGAAGCGCAGATTTCCGGGCCTGCAACAAGCAGTGCACCAACAACTGGCGATTCTCTCAAGCCGAACTTCTTATGATGGATTCTGCAGCAATCCCACTACTAAACGACACGATAATAACGATCGGCATTTATCAAGTCAATAACGATCGGTATTTAAAGTCAATAATGATCGGTATTGATCAAGACAGTTACGACAATCATTAATCAAGGCAGTTACGACAAGCTCCCTCTATAAAAAGGATCCTCCAGATACATTACGTCAAGTTCTGAAAACCCTTTTCTCCTCTAAACTCTATCGAACTCCATACTGAGCACTCCATTCCTATTGACTGGAGCTGACTTGATCGTCGGAGAGTCCTGTCGGAGCCACCCCTGACCGACTCCGGACCGGACTTTATTTTGCAGGTCTCCGATGGCGATCTCATCGGCCTTCACTCCAACGGATTCCGATGATGACTAGATTCTACGTCAACAGATTGGCGCTAGAGGAAGGGCTTGAACCTCTGAGGTTTCCTTGTTCTTAAAGGAGTGCTCGCTGATGATTTCTCTCTCTTCGAAGATCCCTCTTCTTCCTCACTAGAGTTCTCTCCGAAGAGAAAATGCCTCGAGAGCTTCGACTCGGTGATCGGCAGCCTGCGCGCTAGATCGGTCTGTTCCTGTCTCAGCCCTGGCAGTCCAGTTTCCACACGAAGCCATCGCAGACGTGGAGCAATTCAACCTGCTAGTCGGGTCCGTGGCCCCGTCGAGATGATGCTGGCCGTACGACAACCTCCGGGAAACTTTGCCAGCAAATCCACCATGAGGATGGAGGAACAGGCCTAAAGGAAAAGCATTGGATACCAATCGCCTAGGAAGGAAAAATGAGAGCAGAAATTCTCCCGCAAAGTTTCACAAGGAGGTCGGAATGAAGTGATGGAACGAAGCCGAACTCCCCCTCAATCCATCATCGAAATGAAGTTCATGGAAGCGAAGCCGAACTCTCATCAATCTCATCGCGCAAGCAGGCTGAACTTCCCCCATCTCGAGTAGTCATCAACGAAACCCCTACAAGAATTACAAGAGGCGGAGTGAAGTTCGGCAGCTAAGCAAACCGAGCTCACCTTGAACTCGCGTCAAGGAAGTCCGGGAAAAGAAGGAAGAAGTTTCCGCACAGAGGTTTGCAAGGAGGCGAAATGAAGTTTGGCACGTCCAAGGAGGCAGAATGAATTCGGCACGTCCACGACCTCGAAGCTCATCATGAGGAAGCCCCGACAAAGGGGCATAAAGTCCTCTCGTGGAAGCTTTCGTGTAAAGCGAATGAAGTCAGCAGCTCAAGGAAAGCCGAGCTCCCCTGAGCTCGTTATCAAGGAAGTCCGGGCAAAGAAGGAAGAAGTCCCCACAGAAGGTATTGTAAGGAGGCAGAATGAAGTTTGGGCATCCACGACCTCCGACTCAATCATCGAGGAAGCCCCGACAAAAGGGCATGAAGTCCTCCCACGAAAGCTTTCACGAAAGCGGAATGAAGTTCGGCAGCTAAGAAAAAGCCAAGCTCCCGCTTGAGCTCGTTGTCCAAGGAAGTGGACAAAAGAAGCAAAGTTCGGTGCAAGCGAGGGCGAATGAGTTCTCCCGCTGAATGAAGTTGGCGCAAGTGAGGCCGAACTCCCCCCAAACCTCATCATCGGAATGAAGTTCGGTACAAACAACTCCCCTCGAGTATGTCACCAAGGAAGACCCCTACAAAGATTTCACAGGAGGTGAGATGAAAGTTCGGCTGCGCTCACGACCGCCCCAGGACAAGCGAGCTCCCTGACTCCAAGGAAGCTTCGACAAAGGGCAATGAAGTTCTTCCGCAGGTTTCACAAAGGGACGGAATGAAGTTGACCGGCTACGACTTACGCACAAGGCCCAAACTTTTCAAGCTCGCCACCAGGAATCCACAGAGGGTTTCGCAAGTTCAACCGCATCCTGACCTCCCCGCGCAGTGAGGCCAAACTTCACCTCGAGCTCGCCACCAAGGAAGCCCAAGAGGGGTGCGAAGAATGCCCTCCTCCCAAAAGGTTCCGCCACTATGCCCCCCTCAACGCTCCTCGAACCCAGATTCTCACCGAAGTAAAAAATCAGCTATCGAGATCGGAAGGGTTACAGTCTCCCCTAAATAAGCGCAATCAAAATAAGTATTGCCTCTACCATCGCGACCACGGCCACGACACCAAGGAATGCATCCAACTCAGAGACGAAATTGAGGAGCTCGTCAGAAAGGGGCGGCTGGGTAAATTCCTCCGGCACTAGCCCAAAATAGGAAAAGATCGATCAATGGTGATGCCATAGCCAGAGACGGCAAGGAGTTCGGTCCTGCCATAGCCAAAGACCGCAAGAAGGTCGGCCACCTTACGACGTCATCCACATTGCCCCTGGGTGGAGCTTGGTGCGTCAGCGATTCGTCGTCTCCCAGCGAGAAGAGCTTGCACCAAATTGAGGAGGCCAGCATGAGGAGGTCGTCCACCCTGGGGCTTATTGTCCGAAGAAACGCGGAGGAACAACGCTACCACGATCTTAAAATACAGAATTTGGGGATGCGCTACTAGTAACTTCCTTTCAATAAAATTCTTTTCTTTCGATAATATTATTTCTAGATGTGAAAACTATGCGATGACAACAGGAAAGAAGCAGTCAATAATTGCCGCATTAGGAACAGGAGGAGAACCTCGTCCTAACGTGAGCAACAACCTCAGCTAGAGATAAGATCTCTCCCGAGCGAAGGCCTCGTTCACAAAGGATGAGATGGAGGGGAGAGGCTCTGACAGTGGCCCTTATGTACCCCCACAGTCCGTTAAGAACAGGAGGAGAACCTCGTCCTAACGTAAGCAACAATCTCGACTAGAGATAAGATCTCTTCCGAGAAGTTTGGTCAGAGATAAGATCTCTCCGAAAACAGAGATAAGATCTCTCCAAAAAGCAACCTCGGTCAGAGATAAGATCTCTTCCGAGCGACCACCTCGGCTAGAGATAAGATCTCTCCTGAGAAGTTCGGTCATAGATAAGATCTCTTTCGAAAAGCAACTCGGTCAAGATAAAGATCTCTCCGAAACCACCTCGGCTAGAGATAAGATCTCTCCTGAGAAGTTCGGCCAGAGATAAGATCTCTCCCTCTCCTGAGCGACCATCTCGACTAAGATAAGATCTCTTCCGAAAAGTTCGGTCAGAGATAAGATCTCTTCGAGAAGCGATTTCGGTCAGAGATAGATCTCTCCAAGTGACAAGTCAACCTCGGCTAGAGATAAGATCTCTCCGAGCGATCTGTCAATCTCGGTCAAATAAGATCTCTCTCAAGCGACTACCTCGGCTAGAGGTAAGATCTCTTCCGAGAAGTTTGGCCAGAGATAAGATCTCTCCCGAGAAGCGACTTCGGCAGCGACTTCTCGAGCGACTGCTGACAACCTCAGCCAGAGATAAGATCTCTTCCGAGAAGCGATTTCGGCCAGAGATAAGATCTCTCCCAAGCGATTCTGTCAACCTCGATCAAATAAGGTCTCCCCCAAGCTTCGATCTGAACCAGCACGGAGCCCAGAAGAGGACTTCGATAGTCGCCTTTTCTGCACTCCCTTCCTTTGAGTTTCGAACTCGAGAGTGGGGGGCTAGTGTTGGGGATAAACCTCGCTCCTGCCGAAGTCAAGTTCGGTGCCTAGCCTGAAGCGGCCAGTAGCCATAGAAGAACTTCGACGGATGGGTCTTGGCCGAACTATTACAGCCGATCGAATCGATAAGCGGCCGAGCCCCTTCGGACTCTCAACGGTTGAACTCCTCAAGCGGTCATCCCTTCAGCCGACCGAACTCCGCAGCAGTAATCCCTCAACCGAACTTCTCAGCTTACTCCTCGATCGGACTTCTTCGGGAGCCAGACTCTTCCCAAACACCTCCTTCAGCCAGCCGAACTCCTCAGCGGCCGAGCTTCTTCGAACTCCGAGCGGTCGAACTTTCAGTGGCCAAACTTCTATGGAAGTCAAACTTCTTACGGACTGTTGACGGATTCCTGCAAGCGATCCCACTACTAAACGGTTACACGATAATAACGATCAGCATTTATCAAGTCAATAACGATCGACATTTAAAGTCAATAACGATTGGCATTGATCAGGACAGTTACGACAATCATTAATCAAGGCAGTTACGACAAGCTTTCTTTATAAAAAGGATCCTCCAGATACACTTACGTCAGGTTCTGAAAACCCTTCTCTCTTTCTCAAAATTCTACCGAACTTCATACTGAGCACTCCATTCCTATTGACTGGAGCTGACTTGATCATCGGAGGATCCTGTCGGAGCCACTCCCCACCGACTCTAGACGGAACTTTATTTTGCAGATCTCTGATGGCGACCTCATCGACCTCCAACGAATTCCGGCGACGACCAAATTCTGCGTCAATAATATATATATATATATATATGTATGTATACATCTACATATATATATGTATACATCTACATATATATATATATACATCTACATATATATATATATATACATATATATATATATACATATACATATACATATACATATATATATATATACATACATACATACATACATACATATATATATATATATTTGGTATAAACGAGCAGCCAGGCTAGTCTAGTCTGAGAGCAACTCAAAAAATCAGAAAGTAAAATATTCATCAGGGCCCAAGGGTAGTCGTCGTCCTGGCGCCAACTCCAGTCTCCAGTATGCTCGACAACAAAGGAGGCTATTCAATCCGCTGCACTATTGGCCTCCCAAAATACATGCTGGCAAGATATTATTGGCCTCCTAAAATACATACTGGCAAGATACTGTAGTGCACCCACTAGTGGTCCTCCAGATGTCACCTAGGAGAGGATAGATGTCGCGATATGTGGTCCCCTCCTGCATTCAGCTAATCATCATCAAAGAATCTCTCTCAATGATGATCCTCTGTTCTTGCAACTTTTGAATCGCACATATGACACCAATCCAAGCTGCACGAAGTTCCGCACCTGACACGAATGCCTCAAAAAAAAGAGAGCCCCCTACAGCCGGCAACCTTGAGTCCGAGTCTCGAATGACAAAGTCCGAACCACTTCTACCATCCCTGACGCTGCCATCAAAATTGATCTTAACAAATTCGGAGGATGGGAGTTCTCAAAAAATGAGCAAGGTTCTTCGCAGTGCAACAGGCACAGCCAGGGAACTCCAAGGACTCGGGTCTAAGGTCGGATTTGCATAGTCGAAATGACTATACTTCGAAGCTAAGCTACTCGCTCTCTCCATAACGCATCTAGCTGGCACAATCTGGGCATCAAAGACAAGGCCGTTCCTAGATAGCTAGATCTGGTAGGTAATGTAGACCATCCGACAAGCTCTAGATGGTCTCTCATCAGCACTCCAATGAATAGCCTCTAGAAAGAGTTGGAGCCAAGGGCCATTACTCGCATCCCACGGTCGACAACATGCCATCCTCCAGATCAAGTCAGCTCTAGGATAATGGAGGAGGGCATGCTCCATGGACTCCTCCTCCAAGCTGCAAATGGGGCAGTCGGATGGCATATCCATCCCTCTTTCTTTGAGAAGAGTATGCGTTGGAAGCCTATCCCATGCAACTTTTCAGAGAAAAAGTCTGACCCTAGGGTGGGTCTGAATCCTCCAAATCTATGCCACATCGATCCTCCTTTGAGGCATGGGTCTATACATGTCAGCAAGATCTCTAGTCGATACCATAGGTCGGTACGATCACCTCCACACCCTCACATCATGACTCTAATAAACAGAAATTGGGATGGTGAGAATCCTCTCAGCGAATTGCTCCCCAAAGAGATGGGTGACCAGCTATCTCTTCCAGCATTTGCCCTCTTTGTCAATCAAGTCACAAACCCACAGCTGGTTGTCCACCTCAGCGCTAACAAAGGTCAGCCAACAAGAGATCGGTAGACTGGATATCCAAATCTCCTAGCTGACATCGATCGAGGCACGATCACCAATCAACCACTTGACCTGAGTCATAACTATAGGGGCATGGGCACAAATCTTCCTCCAAACGAAGGAATAGCTACGCTGACTCTTAAGAGTGTGGGGCTCCTGACTCTAGTCACCATACCGGGCCCTCATCATACAACTCCACAAACACTCGAGCTGCATCAAAAATCGGCTGCATGCCTGGAGAGCATAGCCTCCCTCATGATCAAAAGGGATTAGATCCCGAGCCCTCTATCATGCACTAGTTGGCACACCACATCCCAGGACAGTAGATGGACACCCCTACCTCCTTGATGCCGATCCCATTGAAAGTTCTGAAATAGCTAATCCAAACTTCTGAGAGTAGAGCATGGAACCACAGTGTTCGTCAAGAGATAGATCGAGATAGAGCTCAGCACTAATCTAATCAGGATAGTCCTCCCCATTATAGAAAGGGTATTAGCCTACCAGCCATCAAGATGCTTCCGGATCCTCTGCTCTAAAGGCCTGCACTTGACCCTCCGGAGTCTCTGTCCCGTGATAGAAACTCCAAAGTAGATGAGAGGCCCCACCTATTCTAGGATCTCCAGTCACTCCTGGATCGCTTGCTTCACCCAAGGATGAGTTCTCGGACTGAAGATGATGGATGACTTTTGGAGGTTCACAAGTTGTCCAGACATCCTGCAATAGGTCTCCACAATGGTCGCAAGGCATCTTGTGTTATAAGGCAAGGCCCGATCAATGAGCAGGCAGTCATCTACAAAGAGAAGGTGTGACAACGGCAGCCTCCCAGGGGTAGGCTAATAGGGCTCAAGCTCAGCCCTCTGAACTGCCCCTCGGAGCGAGTGAGAGAGGGAATCAACACACAAAATAAACAAGTAGGAAGAGAGGGGGCACCCTTGGCGAAGGCCGCCAGTCGATTGAAAGTAGTCCGTCGGAGCACCATTGATCAAGATGGCGAAGCTTGGATTTTCTATACAGTCCATAATCCAAGAGATCCATCTGTCACAGAAGCCGAGGTCGAATAGTGTCTGGCACAAAAACAACTAGCTCATCTGATCATAGGTACGCTCTATGTCCAACTTGATTGCCATCAAGCTACTCCGGATGGAAGCACGTTGTAAGTCATGCATGAACTCCTGAGTGACCAAAACGTTATCGATGATGTAGCACCCTCCGACAAAAGCACCCTACCCCAGACTGATCAGACGAGGGATCACCAGCTTCAGACATCCAACCAGGATCTTTGCACACACCTTGTAGAGTGTTGTGCATAAGCTGATAGGCCTAAAATGACTTAGAGTAGATGCATCAGGTCTCTTCGAAATAAGAGTAATCAACATCTTCTTCCAGTCCTCTGGGATATCTCTAAAAATAAACACCGCCTGCACTGCCTCGGCAACCTCCCCTCCAATGATGGCCCGGTACTGCTTGAAGAAGAAAGATAGAAAACCATCATGTCCCAGGGCTTTATCTTGCCCAAGAGATCAAAGGCCCCCCCGCACCTCCTCAACGAATATCGGATGAGTCAAGATCTCATTCTCCTAGTCAGAGATCTGCTCTAACTACTGTGACCCTAGAGGGGGATCACCACCGCCAAGGATAGCAATCCAGCGAGAGCTGAAGAACTAAAAGATCCATTGCCTGATTTCCACTTCCTTCTCTACCATGCTGCCATCCTCCTTCCTCAGCTGTCTGATGCAGTTAGCCACCCTCCGGATTGTCGTTGACTGATGAAAAAATCTAGTATTTCGATCTCCTTCCTTGATCCACTGAACCCTGGATCTCTGCCTCCACAACATCTCCTACTGCCTCAAAAGGGAGTGGTGGATAGCCAGTCTGTGCCAAAGCAAGCTCGGATTATGCTCCTGGAGACCCCCTGCCTGATCCTCTCTCAGCTGCAACTTTGAGATGTCCGTCTCCACCTCCTTAATCCTCCTAGATATGTCACCTACCTCTAGATGAGTCCACCTGGTGAGCCTGCACTGTGCCAGCTCCAATCTTTGGGTCACCCGATATCTTGCATCATCTCGAATTGGCATCCGCCACACATCCCTAATCAAGTCCCAAGCTTTCGGGTAGAAGGTTCAGAGCTTCTCAAACCTGAAGGAGCCCCTAGGAGAGAGGAAGCCATCAGTCGAAATCAACAACGGGCAATGGTCCGAGGTAATCTTATATTTTTCAATTTATTGTAATATCCCCTATCAATCTTTCAATTTAGGACAAAGCTCATCACTGATGTCTATATGATAAATTTATCAAAGTTAGATAAATGATATAAATTTATTGAATTACTTTAAAATGGGATATAATCTAATGTGTATTAAAAAAAATTTAATAACCAAAATATCCATATTTTAATCTTAACCAAAATATCTCACCACTGCCGTCGCTACCTTTATCTTCTTTTTTTTTTCCCTTCTCCCTTCTCTATTTGTCCCTCTCTTTTAAAAACATTGGTGAAGGAGAGGGTCTTCTCTTCTTTTCACTCTCCTCCTCTTCTCACTCTCCTTTCTCTTTAGTAGAGACTTTAGTAGAAATTTATATTCACTTTAGCGGAGAATTTGGTGAAGAAGAGGATTATGAAATGATATTAAGTAGAGACTTCGCAATAGGCAAAATGCAAAATTTGTATCTAAAATGAAAACCATAAAATTAAATTGAACAAAAGAACTTAATTTCAAACATTTATTCCAGGATCTACATGAGAATTTATTGTGTGTGCATGCATGTGTGTGCACACATGTGTGTGTTGGGGTAAAAGGACCACAAACACAATTATATTCTGGATAAATTCTACCCCAGGGTGCTAATTAAAATTGATAATAACTCAACAATATTAAATCTAGCAAATACAAATAAACTATGCATATAAAAATATCAAATTTATGTTGTGAAACTTTTACTATATAAAATAATGAGATTACTACAGGTCTTCTCTAAATCAAATAGAGACTCTATAAATATATGTCATCAAGAACAAATCTTAGCTTTACAAAATAAAATAATCATCAACAATAAGTGGATATCAACAAAAATAGGGATAGATCTCACCAAACATATGGATGTCTAAAATAATTTATGGAGAAGATTTTTTAATGATCGGGACTACTTAACTTGTAGCTCTCGATGTCAGAAATAGCATATCAAAATTTTATCAAAATCAGATTATGATCAACCATCGATTGTCTGACAAAAAGATTGAATCTATTTTATTTTTTTTGCCGTAACACCACTGAGATTTTTTGGCTTCAGCATCTCCTCTCCTCTCACAGCCACAGATCCATGCTCCCCTTTTAAAGGCATGAAGGATGAGTCCATTTTGGACTCTCCTTTCTCTCCTCTCTTTATTTTATTGCGGGTCCCAGCACATGGGTGGGACACCACAACAAATCTCTCCCTCATGCCCATATGGAGAGGACCAGTAAACCAACACTAGCTCTACAGGTTGCAAGCTTCTCTGTTGGCAATAACTTAGTTAACATATCTGAAGTATTATCATCTAAGTGAATCTTCTCTGGCTATAACAACTTCATCTCTAAAGCATCTCATATCCAATGATACCTCACATTAATGTGCTTCGACCTTAAATGAAAAGTCGGATTCTTGCTGAGATGAATTGCACTCTAATGATCACAATATAGTATAAATTTCTCTTGCCTCAGATCAAGTTTCTGAAAAAACTTCTTCATCTATAATAACTTCTTACTGGCTTCTGTCACTACAATATACTCTGCCTCTGTAATAGATAAAGCAATATATTTCTATAGTTTAGATTGCCATGAGATAGCTCTTTCTAAAAAGTCATCAAGTATCCCAATATAGATTTTCTAGAATCAACATCACCTACCATGTCTGCATCTGTATATCCATCCAATACAGGTTTATCTATACCAAAACACAAACATACTCTAGAAATATCTCTAGGATACCTGAGAATCTATTTTACTACAGTCTAATAGTCCTATCCATGATTAGAGAGAAATCGACTGATAACACCAACATCATTAACAATATCTGGCCTAGTGCACACCATGGTATACATCAAACTACCAACTACGGATGCATAAGGGATCTTCTGCATCTCTCCCTTATCTTTCTCATTAGCAGGATATTGTTTAGAACTTAATCTGAAATGACCTGCAAGTGGAGAGCTAACTAGTTTAAAGTTGCTCATCTAAAATCTCTATAATACTTTCTCTATGTATCTCTCCTGTGATAGCCACAATTTTTCATTCCTTTTGTTATAGGTAATTCTCATACCAAATATCTGCTTTGCTAGTCCCAAGTCTTTCATAGCAAAATACTTACTTAATTCAGTCTTCAAGCTCTGTATCCTCTTGGCACATGACCAACAATCAGCATGTCATCAATGTATAACAGGAGAATGATAAGATCATCATCATTAAACCTTTTCATACATACACAATGGTCAGAAGTGGTTCTGTTATATCCATAATCTATCATAAAGGAATCAAATTTCTTATATCACTATCGAGGAACTTGTTTCAAACCATACAAGCTCTTCTTTAATCTGTATATCAGATTTTTCTTATCTTTAGCTATGAATTTCTCTGGCTGCTCCATATAAATTTTCTTTTCAAGATCCCCATAAAGAAATGTTGTTTTTATATCAAGCTGCTTAATCTTCAAATTCAGACTGGCTACTAAACCAAGAATAATTCGGATCGAAGACATCTTGACCATGGATAAAAAAATCTTCTCAAAATCAATATCTTCTTCTGACTGAAACCTTTCACAACCAGTCTTGCCTTATACCTTAGTTGTGAGCTGTGTTCTCCTATCTTGAGTCTGAACACCTAATTATTGTTGAGTACTCTCTTCTCCTTGGGTAACTCCACCAAATCAAAAGTATGATTCTTATGCAGTGATTTCATCACTTCTTGCATGACTTTAAATCACTTTTTCTTCTATGCATGTGACATAGTCTTTTGAAAATATTCTAGCTCTCCTTCATCAATCACCATCACATACTCATGCAGAGAGTATCTTTAAGAAGGCTGATGCTCTCTAGTAGAGACCTTCTCAGATGCTATTCTGCCATTTGCTATATAAGAACTTACTCATCATACTCATCTGATGCACTATCATCATATATAGGCTCATCATTCATCATACCATTATTCTCTGCAGTTTGTCTATCATCACATCTGCTCTGGCTTGAGAAGGTGGATCAATAAATAATTTTATAGTAGTCTTTAACTTGTCTACTTTTTTCATGTCCTCAATGGTTTGATCCTCAAAGAATACCACATCTTAGCTTCTGACCATCTTCTTCTCCGCTAGATCCCATAACCTGTATCCAAATTGCTTATGTCCATACCTAAGAAAGATACACTCCTTTGACTTATTGTCAAGCTTTGACCGCTCATCTCTAGGATTATGAATAAAGATCTTGTATCCAAAAACTCTAAGATAGTCATAAGAAACTAATTTTTCTATCCATACCTTCTTAGGATTATCATCGTCAAGGGCATATGAAGGAGAAAGATTAATCAAGTCAACTGCAGTCCTCATAGCTTCACCCTAGAAAGAGCTAGGCAACTTTAAATGAGAAAGCATGCATCAGACTCTTTCAACAATGGTACGGTTTATCCACTCTGCCACTCCATTCTGCTGGGATATTTTTGGGATAGTCTTCTTCAATCTAATACCATGCTATCTGCAGTATCTCTCAAATAGATCTCGATATTCACCACCATTGTCAGCTTGGATACATCTCAATTTTCTTCCTTTCTTTCAACATGGGCATGGAATTCTTTAAAGACATTGAAAACCTGATCTTTAGATCTCAAAGCAAAGGCCTATAACTTTCGAGAATGGTCATCAATAAAAGTAACAAAATATAGTACACCATCAATATCTTTGTGGTCATAGATCATATATTGGTGTGAATTAAATCTAGTAATGTGATCTCCTATGTGAAGGATGCTTATGAAATGAAACTTTATGTTGCTTGTCATGTAAACAGTGAGTGCAAAGTCTTAAGTACGTACCTTTTAAAAAAAGCAACTTATGTCTGGATAGAGCATCAAGTCTCTTCTCACTCAAATGGTTAAGTCATCAATGCCACAAGTCTGTGAAGATCTCTTCAATTGTATTTATCTTTCCACTGCATACTTTGGCTTGTAATATGAAAAAGTCAGCTTTCTTTTCTTTTGCTACAACTAATGAACCTTTGATGAGTTTTCATTTTTCTTTACCAAAGCAGATAGAGTAGCCCTCATTATCTAGAACATAGGCAGAAATCAAGTACAATCAGATATCAGAAACATATCTCACATTTTTCAACAGCAACCTGCACATGATGTTTGTCTCCAAACAAATATCTATTATGGTATCAACTCACTTTGATACCATACTATTAAGATATCAGCTACTTTGATACTGTTTGTTAAGAATCTAGTACCAAATTATTATGATAAAAAAAATAAAATAAAATAAAAAAATAATCAAGTATGCAGATCAGCCTAAAGGCTCATCTTCATGGGGCACATAAAATTTTACTATAAAAAAAAATAGGTACAAAAGGAGAACATCCACTCTCAACTCATCATACATAAATCTCTTTCAACTAGAAGCTACCCTCATAAAAGCTCTCTCAGAATCTCAAGAAGACCCACAAAAGCTATAAGATGCTCTACCCTCATAGCCTTCTCGTCGGATGCTATACACATGTTGCTTCTTTCTTATAGGCTATATGTACTCGATGCTCTGCCAAGCTTTTTTCGATGGATGTCTGAGCCTCTCTACGTGTCTCTCATGCCACACGTGAAGAAAAAACATGTTTTCCCGATACAGGATCGTTTAGATCTGAAAAAATATTTTAATTTATTTTAAAAAAATTAGTTAGATCTAAGACTTTTTGGATCTGATCATAGAGATTTGATATTAAAAGTTAAAAATAAAATAAAATTAGACTTAATTTTAAGTATCTGATTTGGTAATCTAATTATCCTGTGATGATCCTGTTGATTTCTGAGGTTCTGAAAGGAGCTACGTACATGCTTGACCTCTACTAGTATCCACTCAAGTAGGATCTGAACGTCTTCTCCTCATGAATCTCTTCTTCAAAAATTAGATCTGGATCTGATTTGAAAAGCCTTCAAAATGACTTCTGAGAGCAGCTTATTCGTCTCACGAACACCGTCGCGTAGATGCTGAATCTTATGCCAAAAATCTGGGACCTTCAACTCAAATTTATGCCTAACTTTTTAGGCATGTAGAAGAGAGGGAGAGAGAGGATAGATGGGGTGTGGATATTAGAGGGAAGGGTCCTTTGGATGTGGAAAAAATAAATTATGTTGAGACAATTTTGTGAGAAAAGTTTTTATACAAGATATAACGCCATAAAGAGTTTTTTTTTATCAAAAACCTTATTAATTCGACCATTGTGACTCTTGGACCTGATCTCCATGAAAAACCCTAGATCCCATTTAGTTTTAACACCAAAAATCCATCTGGAAGGTGGTGGCATGAAAGGATAAGGAAGGGTCCATGTGCATCTAGGACTCTTCCCTTAAGAGTTTGATCCAAATCAAACTCTATCAAAACCCAGTCTAGGTACCTCCAAAAATCATAAAATTTTGCACACCCAAAGTATAACTCATGCCCTATCACATATCCAAAAACTAAAGTAAAATCATCTTTAGAGAATTTTCTAAAATTTTTTAATCACATGACCCTTAATTCTCTCAATTGGATCAACTATTGACCCTAGTCCAATTACACTAGGAATGAATTTAATTTTTATAATTAATCTGACATGAACTTATTTCAGTCGGATAAAAATAAAGTCATTCAAGATATAAAAATAAGTTAAATTAAATTTGATTTGGTTGCAATGAATCAGAAAGATTACAGAAGGAGAAAGTCAAGCTCAATCATGTGCTAGCATGATTACCTTGAACCTGATTGGATTTAATCCAAATCAATCGAACTAGGTTAACTCAATTGATGACATCCAGATCCAAACCCTTATTTATGTGATCTAGTTAGATTCAATTCTATATGGTAATAAGACATGTCGTGATCTCCATCATCAACATCATCGAAACACCTTTTGATGGACCATAACTTTTCTGATTCATACAATTAGAATGATCGATCATCAAAATCATTCTAATTGCTTCCAAAATCCATCAATGATACCTAGCAGTATATGGTGGCAATCCAACAAAACTGAAAGTGAACCTCTCAGTGTAGCTACCTGTGTGATTGGGTTCTTCTATCTTGAGCTCCGACAGGATTAGGGTTAAAGTGAACTCGTCAAACCCAATATCTGTCATATGAATGTAATCATTCGATTCGAGTCCATGTGAAAATCTAAATAGAAACTCTTTCTATTATTTCACTCTGCCATGGCCATGGGCTTATTGGACTTGATTCTCATGATGATCATCATAGGGCTACTCCTCATCTACCGAGGTAGATAGATCTCTTATTGATGCAATCCAATTCCTACAATGAACATGCTATAGCCAACATACACCTCAGGGTTCCTGATATGGCTAGGAGATCCGAGTAATGGTGTAGTCAAACTATAACACCCTCAAGGTGATTACTCGATGCATCCTCAGGTCAAAGAACCAGACACACTACTGCAGCATCGAGTCAGTCATTGACGAGAAGGTAGACTTTCCTAATGACTACTCGAGGTGGTCACGCTCAGTGCCCTCGTTCTCTAACGAGTACCTTATACTCTCGCTCCGGTGTCTCCACACCGTAGACTCAAGACTCATCTACTAAAGAGAAGTGATCATGTACACCAACCTTCCGGATCAATCACCATCCTCGTGATGATCCTATGGTCGGAAGCAGTTTTATGAGTTAATAATGATTATTCATGTCTTAAATTTTCAACTCTTTTGAAAATATGAATTATCATTACCATTAACTCAAAGGATGTATCACAGACACTAAATACACATATGTGATAGAAAATAACCCATTTTTTATTAATTTATAGTCAAAATTATAAAATTTTGCCCCTAGAAGTGTATTACAAGTGTCAGCCAATTCTGGCTTCTAGGGCACATATATCTAACAATCTCCCACTTGTCCTAAAGCCAATTGGCTACAAGTCTAAGTCCCATCTTCTCAAGGTGGGCTTCGATCTTCTGCTGGCCCAACGGCTTTGTAAGTGGGTCTGCCACATTATCTGTGGAGTTGACTCTCTTGACCTCGAACGTAACCTTTCTCAAGGTAATCGCGGATGAGATGATATCGCCGCTCAATGTGCTTGGATTTCTGGTGAGACCTCGGCTCCTTAGCAAGGGCTATGGCGCCATTGTTGTCGCAGTATAGAGGAATGGCATCTGATGGCATTACTCCAATTTCTGCAGCAAACTTCTTGTACCAGAATGCTTCCTTTGCAGCCTCTGATGCAGCGATATATTCTGCTTCCATGGTGGAATCTGCTATCACAGTTTGCTTGGAACTCTTCCAGCTGACAGCACCACCATTGCACACAAACAGACTCCAGATGTCGACTTTCGATCATCTATATCAGGACATGAAATCCGAGTCTGTGTATCCCTGAACTTGGAGTTCTCCATTACCAAAGACCAACATCATATCCTTAGTTCTTCTCAAGTACTTAAGGATACATTTCACAGAAGTCCAGTGTTCTTCACCTGGATTTGACTGATATCTGCTTGTGACACTCACAGCATGGGCTATATCAGGTCGTGTACATAGCATGGCATACATGAGGCTCCCTATTGCAGAAGCATAAGGGATCTTGCTCATGCATGTTCTATTTCCTCAGGTGTGCTAGGGCACATCTTCTTGGAAAGATGAATACCATTCTGAAGGGTATTAATCCCCTCTTAGAGTTTTCCATACTAAACCTCTTTAGTACTTCCTCTATGTACATCTTCTGTGAAAGTCCTAGCATCCTATTCGGTCTATCCCTATAGACCTTAATTCCTAGAATAAAGG
The DNA here is from genome assembly GCA_006176705.1 of Cocos nucifera. Classification (NCBI taxonomy): domain Eukaryota; kingdom Viridiplantae; phylum Streptophyta; class Magnoliopsida; order Arecales; family Arecaceae; genus Cocos; species Cocos nucifera. The sequence continues at coordinate 701,865 of QRFJ01000033.1, read as the reverse complement.
ATGCTTCACCTAGGTCTTTCATGGAGAATTCCTTGGACAACCACATTTTGACTATCGTCAACATGGGAATATCATTCCCAATAAGGAGGATGTCATCCACGTACAATACGAGGAAGACAACAGCGCTCCCACTGACCTTTTTGAAAACACATGGTTCCTCTTCGTTTTTGATGAAACCAAACTTTTTGATCACATCATTGAAATGAGTGTTCCAGCTTCGAGATGCTTGCTTAAGTCCATATATGGACCTTTGCAGCTTGCAAACCTTGTGATCAGTATCACTGGATGTGAAACCTAGCGGCTGTTCCATATAGATATCTTCCTCAAGATATCCATTTAAGGAATGCCGTTTTTCACGTCCATTTGCCATATTTCATAATCGAAATAGGCTGCAACAGCAAGCAATGTGCGGATGGATTTTAGCATAGACTACTGACGAGGAAAGGTATCCTGATAGTCAATGCCTTCGCTTTCATCACTAACCATATCCTTTTGCCACTAGTCTAGCCTTGAATGTCTCCACATTTTCCATCTGCACCAATCTTTCTCTTGAAGATCCATTTACATCCCAATAGGTACTATACCTTCTGGTGGATCTATCCAAGGTCCAGACTTGGTTTGAAGTGCATCGAGTCAATCTTCTGACTTCATTGCCTCTAAAAATTTCTCAGAGTCGATATCTGATATCGTCCTCGTCATAGGTTTTGGGATCATCACCATGAGCACCCATTACCTTTCGTGAGGAACATTTTCTCTACATTCCTCTGAAATAATACCTAAGTATCTTTCAGAAGGGACGAAAAACTCTTTCCGATCTACGAGGTGGAGGAGGTAGTGTTCTTATTGGCTCAATCCTGATTTGGTTTCCACTAGGGTCCTTAGCTCGTTGCTCTTGTGAGACTTTCTCATCGAAGCTTAATCTGCCTTTCCAATGCCACTATCTTGAATAAACTATTTTTTAAGAAAGATGGCATGTCGACTCACAATCACATTGTGGTCTTTCAAAATGTAGAAATAGTATCCTAATGACTTTTTAGGATATCCTATGAACCGAGCTCTAAAGGATCTATACTCTAACTTATCCGTCTGTTGTCTCTTGACATAAGCTGAATAATTCCAAATTCTGAGGTGACTCAGATTTAGTTTCTTACCATACCATATCTCATACGATATGGTAGAAATAATTTTAAAAGAAATCTTATTCAGTAAATATATAGCGATCATTAGACTATATCCCCAAAAAAACTCAAGAAGGTTCATGAAACTCATCATAGATCGGACCATATCTGATAAGGTCCGATTTCTTCATTCTAAAATTTCATTAAGTTGAAGTATTTCAGATAGAGTCCATTGAGAGACTATGCCATTTTGCTTAAGATAGTCTAGAAATTTTTGATTAAGGTATTCACCTCCTCAATCTGATCAAAGAATCTTAATAGATTTTTTAGTTTGTTTTTCTACTTCATGTTTGAATTTTTTGAACTTTTCAAAAGCTTCAGATTTATGTCGTATCAAATACACATATCCATACCGAGATAAATCATCGATAAAGGTGATGAAGTAGACATAGTTGCCTCTAGTTAGCATATTAAATGGGTCGTACACATCAGTATGTACTAAGGCAAGTAGATCTATGATCCTTTCCCCATGTCCTACAAAAGGAAGCTTGGTTATTTTGCCATAAAGGCTTGATTCACAAATTAATATGACTCGAAAGTCAATGAACTTAATAGTTCAAATTTTTTCAATTTGTTAATCCTATCTTTTACGATATGACCTAGCCTAAGGTGCCATAGATACCTATCATTTAGACTATTCCTAGGTCATTTTGATCCTATGGCATTCACATTTTGCTCGATATTGAAAATAAAAACATCAATAAGTAACTGATAGAGACCATTTATAAGGTAACCACTTATAATTTTATTTCTTTCATAAAAAATATTACAATGGTTCTTAAGAAAACTAATTGCATAGCCTTCCTATGCTAAATATGAAATAAAAATTAAATTCTTACTTGCTGCAGGCACATAAAAATAGTCTCTAAGAACTAAATCTAATCCTAATGGTAATCATAGAGGATAGGTTCCCACAGCCACTGCAGTAACTCTTGCTTTATTTTCGACGTGTAGGATCATCTCACAATCTCTCAGCCTCCTACTATCCTCAAGATCCTGCATAGAACTGCATATGTGAGCACTAGAACTAGAGTCAAGCATCCAACTAGATGCAGAAGAAATTATAAGATTAGATTTTATAACGAGCATACCTCCAGAAGAACCTGCCTCCTTCTGATTCTTCAGGCTGGCCAGATACAAGGGGCAGTTCCACTTTCAATGACCGTCTGTGTTGCAATAAAAATATTTTTCTTTATCAGCAGCCTTCTTCTTTGGCTCTGCCTTCTTCTTCTTCCCACCATCCATCTTCTGCTTTTTTATGGACTTTTTGTTCTTTCTAAAAGACTTTCTCTTGGAAGAAGTCCACCCACAGCAAGTATTGAGCCTTTAGAATCTTTCATAGAAAGCTCGGCAGTAATCAGCATATTCATAAGTTCTGTCAGAGTATTCTGTAGTTTATGCATATGGTAGTTCATGATGAACTGTCCATACGCATCAGTCAAGGATTGCAGAATTATATCAATTTGCAAATCCTTATCCAACTTGACACCGAGCTTCTCAAATTCTTCTAAGTCCTTGATCATCATCAAATAATGATCTTGGACCAACTGCCCATCACGTATTTGAGCCTTAAAAAGTCTTCTAGTGACTTGATATTTGGCTGCGCGATTTTGTTCACCAAATAACTCTTATAGGTGAGCCAACATTTGGCGGCTAGTCTTAATATCTTCATGTTGGCGTTGGAGCTCATCAGACATCGAGTCCAACATGTAATACCTGGCTTTATTATCATCATCCGTCCACTTCTCTAGAGATACTCTCTGATCAGGGGATAGACAGGCTGATAAAGTGTTAGGATCTTGTTTCAATACATAAGTCAACTTCTCAAAATCCAAAATAATTTAAAGTTCTAGAGCCAATCCTTGAAGTTGGGTCCGATCAGTCTATGGATGTTCAGGATATGGGCTAGTGGGTTGGATGCAGACATTTTTCTGTAAAGAGTCAAAATTTTTAGTTAGATTTTATAATTAGACTTAATCAATTTATTTAAAAATTTTATTTTTAAATAAATTAGACTTTCACTATTTTTTTGGATTTCTATACTTCCTGGATAGAGATGCAAAAATCTTCGTGATCAATTAATTTCTAATGGATGGTGCGGTCCCACCGACTGGCTCACCACCTCACCTAACAGTTATTGATGATGGATCAATCGATGAGTGGATAATTCTTATCCAATAATTTTTTAATCATGGTGCACCTAATCCTGATCTCTAATTCATGAATCTCACTATGTCTGAAATATTGATCTACTTCTTAGTTAAGTCAGACCCACCATTTATATGAATTGGATTTCTGATTGGATTCTTACTGTATTCAAAATATTGAGTCCAACCCATCCTCCAACTCGTAGCATCCAATGCCTAATAGATATGGTTGCATCTTTCCAGTACAATTGAGCCACTATAACCAACCGAGAATAATCAACCTCAGAAAGGATCCGCACATCTATAATGGTGGAAGACTAATTGACTTAATTTTTTCTTAGAAAGATTCAATTTAGGTCTCTTAGACTTGACTCAGTCATAACGATTATGACAAGCCTAATGGCATGGGTTAGCTTGAATTGTTAGCCACCTTAAATCAGAACTGGATTAACACAAATGGCCAGATAAGTGAGACTGGTGGAAGGGATATGCCATTAACTCGACAAGAATGCATTTAGATCGAGTAGCTCTCAATTAAAAATCAATCGATCGTATCTGCCAAACTTACCTTGGACATCAAATTATCGAATCAGAACTAATCGGATTAGCCTATAATTCAGGCTCGAACTATGGAGCTAAATTAGATCTTAATTGGATCGATCACATGTGACTGTGAGTCGACCTTGACCCAGACTTATAACTATTGGGCTTGTCAATTCTAAGCACTCTTAATCCCACCTAACCAACTCTTGATTCGATTTGATCAACCGCTGGACCTAATTGAGCTACCCAAGTCCGAACCCAATTTTATAAAAATATCTTAGATCTAAAAATTTTAGATCTAATTAATTTTATAATCTTTATTCTTAATTAAGTTTAAATTCATAAATTTAAAAAATATATATATCAAAATTCTAGGATTTCAGGATCTAAGATTTTGCAAAAAAATAAGTTTTGATTTTTTATTAAGGACGAATGCACAGCATCCCTACACGTCATAAGAATATTTCATTGAATGGAGGGAGAGGGCCTTTAAATTCTACTTTGCTCTTATGATCGAACGGCCAAGGAAAATACCTTAATCATAAATATAATTGAAACTACAAAACTAGTTAGATCTAGATCATATATCATATATATAATCAATGATCTAACTAATACATGCTTTGCATACATCTTATGTATCATCACTAAATTAAACATGCATATTTTTTTAGATCTAAAATATCATATATAATATTTAAAAAATAAATTTAAATTTGATCATATCAAAATAAAATTATTCTAGATAATTTATAGAACTATTCTACAACTAGTCTAAACATGCATCTTTTCATATCACATATGAATAAATCAAAAATTAAAAAATTTATTTTTTATTTTTTAGATTTAATTATAATAATTAAAAAATAAAAAAATAAAAATTAAATAAATTTAAAATTATATTTAATTAAATTAATAATATGATTATACTAGACTACACATAGAACTATTTTATTTTCAATCTAGTCATGCATCTCATACATATTAGATCTAAATGATTTAATTTTAATTTTTTAATTTTAAATCTAATTATATTTGATGTGATATTTGAAACTTTTTAATATTAGATAAAAATAAAATAAAATTAGATTAAAATAGATCTAAAGAACTACAACCTAGCTTTGACACCAGTTGAAAGAAAAACCTATTTTTCGGCACAAGATCATTCAAATCTGATTGGATCTGAAGAATTATTTTAATTTTTTTTTCTAAAATCTTAATCAAATCTAAGACTTCTCAAATCTAATCATAAAAATTTGATATTAAAAGTTAAAAATAAAATAAAATTAGATTTAATTTTAAGTACCTGATTTGGTAATCTAATTATCCTATGATGATTCTGTTGATTCTTGAGGTTCTGGAAGGAGCCACGCATGCGCCTAATCTCTACCGATATCCACTCAAGCAGGATCTAAATATTTTCTCCTCATGAATCTCTCCTCCAAAAATTAGATCTGGATCTAATTTGAAAAGCCTTCAAAATGACTTCTGAGGACAGCCTATTCGTCTCACGAACACCGTCGCGTTGATGCTGAATCTTATGCTAAAAACCTTGGATCTTCAACTCAGATTTATGCCTAACATTTTAGGCATATAGAAGAGAGGGATAGAGAGGATAGAGGGGGTGTGGATATTAGAGGGAAGGCTCCTTTGGGTATGGAAAAAATAAATTATATTGAGGCAATTTCGTGAGAAGAGTTCTTATACAAGATATAGCACCATAAAGAGTCCCTTTTTGACCAAAAATCTTATTAATTCGATCATTGGGACTTTAGACCTGATCTCCATGAAAAGTTTTAAATTCTATATCAAAAATCCATCTGAAAGATGGCAGCATGAAAGGATAAGGAAGAGTCCATGTGCATCTAGGACTCTTCCCTCAAGAGTTTGATCCAAATCAAACTCTATTAAAACCCAATCTAGGCACCTCTAAAACTCATAAAATTTTGCACACTCAAAGTATAACTCGTGCCCTATCATATAACCAAAAATTAAAGTAAAATAATTTTTAAAGAATTTTCTAAAATTTTCTAATCATATGATCCTCAATTCTCTCAATTGGGTCAACTATTGATCCTAGTCCAATTGCACTAGGAATGAATTTAATTTTCATAATTAATCTGATCTGAACTTATTCTAGTCAGATAAAAATAAATTTATTCAAGATACAAAAATGAGTCAAATCAAATTTGACTTGATTGCGATGAATCAAAAAGATTGCAAAAGGAGAAAGTCAGGCTCAATTGTGTGCTAGCATGATTACCTTGAACCTGATTAGATCTAATCCAAATCAATCAAACTAGGTTAGCTTAATTGATAACATCTAGACCTAAACTCTTGTTTGTGTGATCCAGTTAGATTTAGTTCCGTATGGTAATGAAACATATTGTGATCTCCATCATTAACATCATTGAAATACTCTTCGATGGATCAGAACTTTTATGATTCATACAATTAGAATGATCGATCATCAAAATCATTCTAATTACTTCCAAAATCCACCAGTGACACCTAGTAGTATATGGTGGTAACTCATCATAACTGAAAGTGAACCTCTCGATTCAGCTACCTGTGTGATAGATTCTTCTATCTTGAGCTTCGAAAGGATTAGGATTAAGGTGAACTCGTCAAACCCAATATCTGTTATATGAATTAATCATTCGATTCAAGTCCTATATGAAACCATTATAGAAACTCTTTCTATCATCTTCACTCTACCATGGGCATGGACTTATGGACTCGATTCTCATGGTCATCATAAGGCTACTCCTTATTTAATCGAGATAGATAGATCTCTTATTGGTATAATCCAATTCCTACAATGAACGTACTATAGCCAACATACACCTCAGGATTTCGAATGGCTAGAAGATCGAGTTTTGGTGTAGTCAAACTATAACACCCTCAAGGTGAATTGTCGATGCATCTTAGATCAAAGAATCAGACACACTACTACAACATCGAGCCAGTCATCGATGAGAAGGTAGACTTTCTTATGAATGCTCGAGGTGGTCATGCTCAGTACCCTCATTTTCTAATGAGTATCTATACTCTCACTTCGATGTCTCCACACCATAGACTTAAGACTCATCTACTCAAAGAAAGCGATCGTACACCAATCTTCCAGATCAATCACCATCCTCGTGATGATCCTATGATCGAAAGCAGTTTATGAGTTAATTATGAAAATTCATGTCTTAAATTTTTAACTCTTTAAAAATATGAATTATCATTACCATTAACTCAAAGGATATATCACATACACTTTAAATACACACTATGATAGAAAATAATCTTTTTATTAATTTATAATTAAATTATAAAATTGCCCTTAGAAGTGTATTATAAGTGTTAGTCAATCTGGCTTCTAGAGTACACATCTAACAACATGCACCATCTTTTCTACTCCATAGCAACTCAGCCATTTAAATTGGATGAGAATCCTCTTCTCAGCAGTTCACAGAAGTTCTAACAGGGCTCGTTCTCCTAATATGAGTCAAACATATTCTTGATAGAGTCTTAAAATATTTTCGATCTTCAGATCATGATCACAATCTTTCATGGTCACTGGATCCTGTCATCCATGCGTAACTCTCATAGACCCCTTGGATTAATCACAATCCGAGTTCAAATAGAAAAAATCCCATTGTATTCTGTTCACTTCCATCGAGCTGGCTTGGTCAAGGGTCGAGCTAGCTCGACTACATCTCGTCCAAACTCCTACTATCATCTGTCTAAGAGAGCCGACTCGACTGTGGTTCGAGCTGGCTCGATCTCAATCCAAGCTGGATCGACTGCGTATCATAGACGATCTGACTGCTATGCTGAAAACTGATTCTCTTCTTGCTGTGGATCGAATTTGAGATGTCAAATTCTAACAATCTTTATCTTGACTTAATATTCAACATCCACCTAACTTTGAGAGCTTGTGATCCATCTCACCTCCATGCCCTGAGGCATGCCTACTAATCATGGATGGACAAACATGGAAGTCGAGCTAGACCACTCGATCTCATCTCTATCATGGACTGTGTCCATTTTGACCAAAGTTCTGCTAAAAAAATTCTCCTGCGGTAATAGAAACTTCACTCTATGATGTCATCTCTCAACCTTTCGAGTCTCTCATCTCATGCTCGACCATCTCTAGCAGGAGCTCCACCTTGCACTGGACTCCCTCTAGCTCTTGAAGCTCTACCTCTCACTGTGCTTTCTACCAGATAGTAATGTTCTCTTGTCTTCTTCTTTTTCTCCAATATCATCCTATCACCATGCATGATCTTCAGGATTTCATCATCAGATACCCACTTGTAGCCATTTAAATTCAGTCTGCTCAGTAAGATAAGATTTTGCTTGAAATTGGGTATGTATCGAATCTCCTCCAATCTTCTTACTGCACCATCATGTGTCTTCCAGCTGACCATCTCGATGCCTCTAATTGTACAGCTCGATCCATCTAGTAGATAAATAATACTATTACTGCTCTCGAGACAGTCAAACTACTTCTTTCTGTAATAAATATGATATGTGCATGCAGAATCTAAAATCCATCATTGGAAAGAACTAGATACCTCATCAGATATCTTTAGAAAATTATCCTCTGACTCGCTACTGGCCATCGCTGTAGTAGCCCTCATCCGATCCTTGAATTATGAGCAATTCTTGTCTCAATGCTCCAACTAGTCGCACCTATAGCATCTAATCTTGCTAGAATTTCTCATCTTGGATCTAGATCGTCCTTCTCATGATCTTCTATCGCTTCATCTACTGCCTTCTGCTCCTTCAAAAACTGTCAAAGTTGAGCTATCGCCATCTGAGCTTAAAGCTGGATTCTTTCTCTTGAGAACCTCATTCTGGAGTATCACTGCAGTGACCTCGTCCATCTTGATGATGTTCTTTTTCACTAGAAGAGAAGTCACCAACAACTCATATGAAAGGAGGAGCGATGCTAGCAAGACCAATGCCCTGATCTTCTCCTCAACTTTTTCACCAATGTTGAGGAGGTCGATGAAGATCTTCTGAAAGTTGGATAGATGCTTCCACATACTCTGACCTTCGTCCATCCATAGCTGATAGAACTATCTCAAAAGGAATAGCGTGTTGGTGAGCAACTTCGTTACGTACAACTCTTTGAGCTTTGACCATAGTGCCATCAGAGAAGTCTCGCTAAGTACATAGATTACCATATCATCCATTAGGTACAAGCGGATCGTGCTCACCACCTGCATCTGGATCTGCTTTCAATTCTTTACCTTTAGGTGGCTGGTTTCTCATCATACAAGAGAGCATCTATCAATCCATGTTGGATGAGGACATCCTTTTACCCTTGCTTGCCATAAGAAAAAAATATCCTTTCCATCGAACCTATTGATCTCCATCTTAATTGTGCTTATCTTCTTCATATTCTTCAATCTCTATCCACTATTACAATCTACACTCCGATACTATCTAGCTCTGATATCAATTATTATGGTATCAACTCGCTCTGATACCATACTGTTGGGATATCAGCTACTCTGATATCGCTTATTAAGGATCTAGTACTAAATTATTACGATAGAAAGAAGAAAGAAATAAAATAAAAAAATAATCAAGTACGTGGATCAGCCTAAAAGCTTGCCTCCATGGGGTATGCAAAGCTTCACTATGAAAGAAAAAATTAGGTACAAGAGGAGAACACTCACTCTCAATTCACCATACATAAATCTTTCTCAACTAGAAGCTATCCTTATAAAAGCTCTCTCAGAATTCCAAGGAGACCTACAGAAGCTACAAGATGCTCTGCCCTCATAGTCTTCTCATCGGATGCTATGCACCTATTGCTTCTCTCTCTCGTGGGTTACACGTACTCGACGCTCTGCCAAACTCTTCTCGATAATTGCTTGAGCCTCTCTACATGCCTCTCATGCCACACGCACCACCTTTTCTGCTCCACAGCATCTCAGTCCTTTAAATTAGATGAGAATCCTCTTCTCAGCAGTTCAGGAGTCCTAATAAGGTTTGTTCTTCTAATATAAGTCGAACATATCATTGATGGAGTCTTAAAATTTTTTTTGACCTTCAGATCATGATCGTAATCCTCCATGACCACTGGATCCTGTGGTCTACGCACAACTCCTGTAGACCTCTTAGATTAATCATAATTCGAGTTCAAATAGAAAAAATTCTATCATATTCTGCTCGCCTCCATTGAGCTGGCTTGGTTAGGGGTCGAGCTGGCTCGACTGTGTCTCATCCAAACTCCTACCGTCGTCTGTCTGAGAGAGCCGACTCGACTATGGTTCAAGTTGGCTCGATCTCAATTCGAGTCAGCTTAATTGCATATTAGAGCCAGCTCGACTGCTATGCTGAAAACTAATTCTCTTCTTACTGTGAATCAAATTCGAGGTGTCAAATTCTAACAACATCTTCTATGCCAACAATTGGAGCTACAACATCATTTTCCATCCCAACATGTCCAAAATCATTTTTAGAGTAGAATAAGAAGAAGTCTCTTCATGATGTAACATGATATGAGGCAGCTGAATCAATTATCCAACTAGATTTCTGACATGTGAGATTAATATACTCGTCATCATAAGTAATCATGACATCATCATCAAATGTAACTGCAGTTGTACTCTATGTTTCTTCTTTTTTTCGATCACTTTTATCATGATCCCTCTTGTATTTTTTGCACTCTTTCTGAAAATGTCCCACTTCTTATAGTAGTAGCAAGTGATACCTTTTCTAGACTTTGATGGTCTTCTAAATTTTTTCTTGTCTTTCGTTTCATGCAACTCACCATCTTTTTTATTATAGAAGGATCTATATTTACTTCTCCCCCTCTACTTTATAACTAGTGCTTCAGAATCTGTATTTATCAAATCTTGCTTCTTTTGTCTATTTACTTCGTTCAATATACTGTCCTTCACTATTGTTAGGATAAGTTTGTTACTGATAGTGAAATTACTTAACATCACCACTAACGTCTCTCAATTATCTGGTAAGAAACTCAACAAAATCAATGCCTGCATCTTATCATCATGAAGTAGTTTCATCATAGCCAACTGATTCATGATCTCTTAAAAATTATTCAAGTGCTCTGAAGTATTCTGCCCATCCTTGTACTTTAGGTTCACAAGTCTTCCAATTAGATAGACTTTATTTTGTGCATTCTTTTGCTGATATAGATTCTCCAATTTCTTCCAAATCTAATAAGCATCTATCTCTTTGGCAACATCATGGATGACACTCACATCAATTCACTGTTTGATTATGGTCATAGCTTTTCTATTTAATTTTTTTCACTCATCAGACTTTATATTATCTGAGATTTTTTCTTACAATTCAATCAGGTCAAATAAATCTTGACAATATAATAAATCCTCCATCATCATCCTCCATAAAAAAAATTTGATGATGTTAATTTAACCATACTGAATTTATCCTCCATTTTAATTAGCACAAACTACACCAACTATCCAACCTGCTATGATACCAATTGTTGGGGTGAAAAGATCACAAACATAATTATATTCAGGATAAATTCTATCCCATGTGCTAATTAAAATTGATAATAATTTAAAAATATAAATTTAATAAATATAAATAAGTCATGCACATAAAAAAATCAAATTTATATTATGAAACTTTTACTATATAAAATAATGGGATTACCATAGGTCATTTCTAAATCAAATAGAAGCTCTACAAATATATGTCTTCAAGAATAAATCTTGGCTTCACAAAATAAAATAATCATCACCAATAAAGTGGATATTAATAAAAATAGGGATAGATCTCATCAAATAGATGGATGTCTGAAATAATTTATGAAAAAAAAATTTTAATGATCAGAACCACTCAACTTATAGCTCTTGGGATTAGGAACAATATATCAAAATTTTATTAAAATTAGATTATGATCAACCATCGATTATTTGACAAAAAGATTGAATCTATTCCATTTTTTTTCGCTACGATGCCGCTGAGATTTTTTGGCTTCCGCTCATCTCCTCTTCTCTCACAGCCACAAGTCCATGCTTCCTTTTTAAAGGCATGGAGGATGAGTCCATTTTGGACTCTCCTTTCTCTCCTCCCTTTGTTTTGTTGTAGGTCCCAGCACACGGGCGGGACACTACACTATAATAGTGTGCGTGTGTGTGAGAGAGAGAGCTCACATTCCTCTTCCATCGACTAAGGCTTGTTCCAAGGGATCCATCCACTCATCGAAGCTATTTATAAGATGAATTTTTTTAAAAAAAAATGGAGAGAGAGAGAGAGAGAGAGAGAGAGAGAGCTATAATGCTTGTCAACATTAAGCATTTCGTAGGCCATATGTTTGGTCTCAACAGATTGTTGAATGATCTTGATGCACTTGCCTCCATGTCGTTGCTGGGGTTCTAGGTGGGATTAGAGGAAGGTGAGGAAGGAAATTTGAGAAAATACTTCACCTTGAGATAAATCTTCTATGCTCGCACATAAATTATTTTATAGAAACGTCTTTACTGTTAGTTTGCTCGTTAAATACATCGGAGCCATCCATTTATGAGGTCCAATGGAAAGAGAGGGAGAAGAGAGTGAGAAGAGGAGAAGGGAGAGGGGGGAGGAGAAAAGAGAGGGGGAGGGAAGAAGATGAAAAAAGAGGAGAAGAGGATGGGATGGCGGCGGTCGGGGGAATGGGGGTCATGGTAGCGATGACCATAGGGTTGCCAATGGAGTTGTATGGCTATCTTAGAGAGGAAGGTTAGAGGAGGGGATTGGGTTAAGACTAGTACTAGGATATTTTAGTCCTTGACTCTTTTGAATCCATTCCATCCTATTTCAAAATAATCTAACAAATTTATATTAGTTATTTAACTTCAAAAATTTTGCCATGTAGGCATTGGCAGCTAGTTTTACCCCAAATTGAGAGGTTGGTGGTAGATATACAATAAATTAGAAAAATATAAGATTGATGTTATAGTAATTAGAGATATAGGAGGGATTTATAAATTGAGATAAAAAATAAAATATTATTTATTTTTTTATTGAAAAGAGAACTAAGAATGGTGGACTCTAGAGCCTCCAAAATTATGCTTTTACATCCTAGCATATAATGTCAAGCCTTGGAAGCAATTCTTCTAATAGACCTCACATTTATACATGAATGCTTTCAAAATGAAATGAAATAAAAAGTAAAAAAATTCTTACCTAGCAAATGTGGAACTCCAATAGCATGTAATTGTAATAACCCGGTTTAAACCAAAAAAAAAAGAGAAGACTCCATGAAGGAGTCTTCTTCTTTCCGAACGACTTCCGATCAGACTCAAAAATCCTCCACCAAAGAGGAGTGAAACTCCTCCCATTCAGCCCTATTTAAAGGAAAGAGATTTTCCCTCTCCTTCCCATTGAGATCTAAGAACAAAATCGGCAGGGATCATCAGAGTTTCTACTTAGAATCTTCTATCATGTCCGTTGAGAATCTAAGGTGGAGAGCTAACCAAAGCAAGGTAAGCTCCTCTCCCCTTTTTGTCATTTTTTCTTTTGGTGTTTCTTCTCATCACCAACACTAATTGAGGCCAAAAGTTGTCAATTCTGGTTCAAACAGGATAGTCTCTATTTTTATGGATTTTTCTTACGTGCTATCAGCGATCGTCGATCATCGGATCTGGCTGGCTGTCATCACCGAGGACTGCCCCTCTAGTGGGGGTGATGTTGGTCGGGAGGAAGGAGCCTTGGCCCAAGAACAATGGGGAGGCTTGACCCCCCTATTTCGTGAAAGAGAAGAGAAAATAGAGGACGCGCAGTCCTCTATCCCATGAAAAAAAGAAAAAAAAAAGAGAAAAAGTTTCTCTCGTTCCTCTCTTTTCTTGATCTTGAATCTTTCTCTAGAATCTAATTCTTTCTCTAAAAGATTTATTTTCTCTCTCTATTTTCTCTCTCCTATTTTCTCTCTCTATTAGAATTCTTGGATTTTAGAAAATAATGAAAAAAAAGAGAGAAAGAAAGAAAAAAAGAAAAGATTTTCTCTCTTCTTTTTTTCTTTCTAGAATTTTCTCTTTCTACTTTCTTTCTCTAGAATTGTTTCTCTTTTTATGAATTTTCTCTCTCTAAAATCTTGGAGATAGAGTGTGGATCCTAGTGAACTACAATAGAGGATTTTAAAATTTTAAATTGATCTAATTGATTTATTTTAAAAAATTAAATTGAATTTATAGAAGAATAAATTACTAGATAGGAGGATATTGAGTAGAGTTTTTGACAGTCAGATCATAGTCTTAAGAATTCTATTTATTATAAATAGAAATAAAAATTTTTATACAAAATCATTATTAAATATATTATTTTTATCATTAGATTATATTGTTGATTTTGTATAATTTTATTCAAATTGATGAATTTGCTATGCTGACACAATTGTTTCTTGTACGATTTTCAACATGAGTATGTTCTATGTGAACTATATGTAAGTAATAATGATTGATGATATGATTATATGGATATGATACACTTATCTTAATCATATTATAAATTTAAATTAATATGATAAAATTAACCTATAATAATCAGATGGAAATGATATGGTTTGTACTAGCCTCATCATGTAGAATAGCTTTCAAGGGCATACGCGTAGAAAAATGATGTGAGAAAGATCATAAAAATTTGATCTGAGAAAGATCATAGAAATTTGATCCAAATAATAGATCATCACATGAGCTTGATTAGTCCAAAATCGAAAAATTAAAGATTAATAAACTGAAATTATAGAAAGAGAAAATAAATATTAAGATCAAAAGAATTATTATTAAATAAAATACTTTACTTGATGGCATATAATAATCTATTTCTTAACAATGTGCTCGATACATGTTTATACCAGTGCTTTATGCTTGTTATTATTTTTAAATTTTAATGTTATATTGGTGTGTTGTATGAAGATTCTTGTTGGGCTGTAAGGCTTATTCTCCCTTCATTCCTTTTTTTTTTCTCTTAGAGTTACAGGATGATCAAGATTGGCTATGGTTTGGATTCGCAGGTGAGTAGATGAATAGATAAAGCATTATTGACTTCTGATTAGATGATCGAAAGAATTTAATTGGTATTGATATAAGTTTTGTTAGTTGAAATGGAATTAGATTATTTTATAAATTTTAAGGTTGTATTGGATTTTTAAAATCTTGTATATTCTTTAAGATACTCTTATCCTAAGAAGCGTGCGGCCATCACGTATCCAACCCAGATGCTGGATTTGAGGCATGACAGAATGGCATCAAAGTTTAGATTTAAAATCACTAGAGACTATGGCATGAGTGATATCGAAGCTTAAGGTTACAATTACCCAAAATTATGATTTAAGTGATATTTGAACTTAAGGTAATGATCTGTAGGGATTGTGAGTTAAGAGCTATTTGAGTATAAGATTATGATTACTAAGGATATGACAAAGATAATTCATAGGATTTGGATTTCAATATCTTAGATTATAATTTGAGAGGTTGATAAATTATTATCTTATTATTTTAGAAGTTATTTAGCAAACTCAAAATATTTAGTGGACTTAGACCACAGTGCGCAGTGGAAGCATGGTAATTTGAATCATTTAAAATTAATTAAAAATTTTAGTTTCAATGATAGAGGATTCGAATTTATCTTCTCAACTAGAGGTAGAGGGTTAAGGATAAGATAGAAATTTGGTCCACCTAAAGTTATCGACTTTGTAGAATGCTAATTTTGAGAGTAAAATTATTTTAAGAGGAAAAAATGTAATAACCCGATTTTAACCAAAAAAAATTGAGAGAAGACTCCATGAAGGAGTCTTCTTCTTCCCAAACAACTTTCGATTGGAGTCAAAAATCTTCCACTAGGGAGGAGTTGAAAATCTTCCACGTTCACTCCTCCCCTTCGGCCCTATTTAAAGGAAAAAGATTTTCCCTCTGTTTGCTCCTCCCCTTCGGCCCTATTTAAAGGAAAAGGATTTTCCCTCTCCTTCCTAATGAGATTCAAGGCCAAAACCAGCGAAAATCGCTGAAGTTTCTACTTATATCCATCGAGAATCCAAGATGGAGAGCTCGTCGGAGCAAGGTAACACTACAAGGAAAAACAAAATTAGAAATGAAAAAAAATCTATTTTTAAATAAGTGAATTTCATTGCTAAATATATTTAGCAATGGAATAGAAATGAAAAAATTCTATTTCTATTTATCTCATTGCTAAATCATCAGAAATAGATTTTTTGCATCTATTTCTAATTTTACAAATGGATTAGCAATGGAATCCTTTCCGTTTCAAATTAGCAACGAAAATATTTTTGTTTCAAATTAGCAACGAAATACTTTTTCGTTGCTAATTCAAAACAAAAATATTACTATTGCTAATTTGAAACGGATCAAGATTTCGTTGCTAAATAGACACAAGATATTCCATTTCTATTTTATTTCTAATTAGAAACAAAAATTTGGTTTCTAAATAGAAACGAAAACATTATCCATTTCAAATTAGCAACGAAAAATATTTTTGTTTCTAATTTAAAATGAAATTTATTTTCATTTCTATTTAGAAATGGAAACAGGTTCAGTTGCTAATCCATTTCTAATTAGAAATAAAATTTCATTTCTATTCCATTTCTAAATTTATAATTTTTTATTTAATCTTATATTTTATGTTCAATGTTTAATTTGAAAAACTAAATATGATAAAAAATATATTTTACTAACTATCAATAAAAAATATATATTTTACTAACTGTCAATAGATACAATATAGCATTAAAATCCAAATACATCAAATAGTCTAATAAAAAAAAAATCTAAAATCTAACTATCATATCATCTTCATCAACATCATCTAGTGGAGTATCTAGATCTAGGAATATAAACTTTGAGCGGCTCATCATCCTTTGCATTATCTCTTCCATCTAACATATCCGATCTTACAACCTCTGCTCTCTATCATTTTGCTCCTTCAATATAGCAACAGTCTGTTGGAGCTCCTGATTTGTAGCAACGATCTCCTGAAGCTATTGATTTTGCTCTGTCAATTTCTCTCTTAGCATTTGAAGTTCATCTTCCAATGCCTCTGAATGCATGCGAGATGATGTAGCTGAGGATGATTCGTAAGATGATTGAGGATAGAAAGCAGATGCCTAAGAATCCACTCCATATACTCTACGTTTCTTATTCCCCCCAATAATCTCATATCAAAGCTGTCTTTCATCCACAGCAAGAGGCTCACTGCATCCCTCTTGTGGCTAAGACATCTACTCTTTAAGCATATTATAGCAATCCTACATCATATCAATTATTAAATATTATCCTCAAAATTTATCTCACAGTGCAAATATTGAAAGATAATCAATTCAAATGCTTATTCACTTACATAAATAGTTTTTGCCCATCCATCAACAAGTTCACCATTAGCCTTTCTAGTATGGGTCACCTTGAATAGCTCATGTGAGAGAGGTTCTCTACCATACTTCTCTCGCTGAAAAAATTTATCAATTTAAATAACTTACATTAAAATCAATGGACACATGAATAAACATAAAAAAATTAACTCACAAATCTCTAAGCATGTCGTGTATGGGAAATGGAGCCTCCTATATGACGAGATATCCTAAATCCTGGTCCATCGGTCTCACTGAGATGATTTGCTTTAAATTGATCGCTATGAGCTTTGAAATCTTCTTTAGCCCATTTCTCCTTCCATCTTTGCCATGCAGTATCAGAGACATATATAGGCTTCTCCTTCAACTTCCTCATGGAATGCATGAGGGCACAGTATTGCACTCCAACCTTATGTCTCCAGCCCATCTGAATCTTTGAGGATATGGCCTCATCCCACTCAAAATATTTCTACAGTAAAACAAATAAATAAAAAATAAATTAATTAATAAGTACATAATTTTATCAAATTTGGATAGAATTTTTTCTTAAATATGGATAATCCCACCTCACTAAGAGGCATTCAAAATACTTGTTAAAAATACTTCAAATAAATACTTCAAATATTTGACTATTGGAACACAAACAGCTTCAGTCATAAATGACTCTGAATTGTATGAAAATTTTTATTAAAAAGGATACATTTCATATAAATTATTAATAAAAAATATTTATAATTTTTATTTAAAAATTTTAATTCTTGTTTTAATCCAATTATTGACAAGCATTAATATCTTATATTTGAAGTTATTATTTATTATCTAAAATTTCTTCCAATAGAATTTTTTTATTTTCTGAGAGATTGTCTTCCAGCAATGTCCATCATCATCCAGCTTTTCTTTAAAAATTGATGTTATCTTTCGAGCACACAGCTCAGATGGTTCTAACCTGTTAAAAAAAAAGATTATACAAATGATTAGCACCAATAAAAAATAATTAAATATTATATAAAATTTAATTAAAAATATTAGTATTTATTATTGACTGTAGTTATGACTGGTCTTTTATTTTAACGATCATGGGATAATGTATCTGAAGATGGTGTCGGGGTAGCAGATGGGCCTCCAACATCCACTGTGGGTACTCCACTAGCAGGAATAGTGGATAAGATAATTGTAGGAGCTGATGATAATAATGATCGTGCTGTAGAAGGTGAAAGAGCATCGATCTCAGCTAGTGTACATGGCTTTCCATGCATATCGTCATCACCCTCTGTATGAAGGACTAGCCTAGAAGATCCTATTCCCTTTTCTCATCAGATCTAGACCCTCCTCTCCGACTGATCCCTCTCATCCTGCAAAAAAAATTATATAATTTTATAATACCATTATTTTCTAACTTCATTCATAAAAATAAAAATGAAAACAAAAATTAAACATTACATTATCAGGAATACCGTTATTCACTATCTTCATAATCTTCATCATTGGTTTTTGAGTTAAGCTAAGGCTCCTCTTCATCCTCAACCTCCTCATCATCAATTTCAATTAGTGTCCCACTTGGATCATTCAAAGATTGTTGTACATCATCAACATCTATTTGTATTGATGGAACTTCCATTTCATCTTATTGAAAAGGTGCATCACGTGATAGGATAGTTATCTCTCTCACTTTAGAAAGCTCCACAACAGACCTAGCTTTTATTTTGAAAACTGCCCACCAATTAGATTTGTTGCGTCTTAAACTAGGATATGTCGTATAACTGACTTGAGCAGTTTGAATGGCAAGAACAAATGGTTCATATCTATTAAAGGATCGCTTATGATTAACTTCAACAAGATTATATTGTTGATGAACCTTTGTTCCCAAATTTGGGGTTGGATCAAACCAATCATATTTAAACAAGAAAGTTCTCATGATTGGTAATCCTGGGTACTCTAGACGTATAACTTCAATCAACTATCTATAGTAGTCACTGTCATTAATACTATAATTAACATCATTTATGCATACACCACTATTCATCATGGCCCTATCTAAACTATAACTTTTAGTGTGAAACTTATAGCCATTTACACAGCCATTATAGATCATCATATTTTTTAATAGATCCTTTGCAACAACTTTTAAGAATTAGTTCGAGATGTTATTGGAGAGATCATGTGTATATTTATAGAACCACATCACAAATTCGCACTCTAGTTATCAACGTCTGCCTCAGTAATTTATGGATGCACATGTCGTAAGTCATCAACAAAAATGCTTCAAACAATAAAAAATAAATTAATAGATGGTTATAAATAATTCAATGCAAAAAAATATAAATCTATATTATTATGACGTACTCAATGTATGGTTTTATTTTTGAATAATTCAATAGGATATACATTTGAGCAGCTCGATGTTCATCTTCTATAAGATATATAACTTTTTCTCTACCAAGTGGCCTACCAGAATGTGTAAAAAATGATAGATTTTCTTCATGCTCTTCTACGACTTCTCCACCATCATTGTTACGTGGTACCTTTGGATGCCTTGTATTCACATGTGGTTCGAAATAATGAGCACATAATGATGATGTTTCTTCAACTAAGTAAGCATTGCATACTGAACCTTCAACTTTGGCTTTATTTTTTACATTATTTTTTAACTTTCTAAGGTATTCACATTGAATGAATTTTATAATTATTTACATGGTGAGGATATACATTAAAAAATTAAACTATTTACCTCTTAAAGAGATACATTCATCAATATTGCACTAAACCCGCAATCCATGCTTCATAAGCCAAATGCACAAGAAGATGCTCCATAGAGTCAAAGAAACTTGGGAGGAATATACGCTCTAGCTTACGGATGATAAAAGAAATCTCTTTATTTATTCGTAACATGTCTCCCTCTTGGATTACAGTCGAAGCTAACTCTCTGAAGAAATTGCTCAATTCTGTTAATGCCCGCCAAACATTTGCTGTCAGTAGTTCACGAAATGCTATGGGGAGTAATCTTTGTATAAAAACATGACAATCATGACTTTTCATCCCAAACAGCTTCAACTTTCGCATGTCCACACATCTGCCCATGTTTGACATATATCCATTTGGGAATCTTAAATTTTTAAGCTACTCGCACAACACTACTTTTGACTGTTTGTCCAGAGTGTAATATGCCTTTGGATATTTTTCCGTTGCCTCATTCTGTTCCAACTCAGGTCGATGACATAATTCCTTCAAATCTTCCTTTGATTTGGCATTATCCTTAGTCTTTCCTTCAACATTCATTACCATATTGAAAATATTTTCAAACATATTTTTCTTGATGTGCATAACATCACGGTTGTGTCGAATGAGGTTCGTACTCCAATAAGATAAATCCCAAAAAATGCTTCATTTCTTCCAACCACTAGTCTTAATAATGTGGAAGTTAGTCTCATCTGCACTTAGATCTATAACCTTCATTAATCCCAAATCATCTATTTATTTCAAAATCTCAGCACTAGATAGAATGGGCAGAGCTATTTTTGTTACTGTTTTGTTCTTTCTAAAAGCTGTTTTGTTCCTTCTGAATGAATGACCAAGAGGTAAGAACTTATGGTGATTGTCAAACCATGATTGTTTATGACTATTTGTCAGAGTAAATGCGTCTGACTCCATCATGCAATACGGACAAGTGGTCCTACCTATAGTACTCCATCCTGACAACATTGAATATACAGAAAAATCACTTATTGTCCACATAAGTGCAACATGCATTTGAAAATTATTCTTCTTTGAAGCATCGTATGTTTCAACCCCAACGTCCCACAACTATTTCAACTCTGCAATTAGGGGTTGCAAGTACACATCCAACTTATCCTTTGGGTTTCAGAGATCAGGAATAATTATAGTTAAGAACATGTACTCCTACTTCATATACAACCAAGGAGGCAAGTTGTACGGAGTGACAATGACAGGCCAAGAAGAATATTGTTGATCTAATTGTCCAAATGGTTGAAACCCATCAGTGCACAGTCCTAATCTTACATTTTGAATTTCTAATGCAAAACAATGATATATTTTATCAAAATACTTCCATGCAGGTATGTCTGAACAATGACGCATAACCCCTTCTTCAGCCTTATGCTCAGCATGCCATCTAATTTTCTTCGCCGTTGTATTCGATGCATATAGTCTTTGCAACCTTGGCATGAGGAGAAAGTAATACATCATTTTATATGGAATATTGATTTTATGCTTATAAGATCCTCCTCTTCGTCGCTTGTACCTAGGATGCTCACAAAATTTACAACTTATTAATTCACTGTCTTCGCCCCAATATATCATACATCCATTATTATAGCAATGAATCATCTCTACTGGTAGTCCCAAAGCTTGGACCAACTTCTTTGTATTATAGAAGTTATTTGTCATTACATTATTAGTCGGTAACATTTCTTTCAGAAATTGGTAGATGTCATCAAAACAACTCTTAGACAAACGATGTTCTGTCTTTATGTTCAACATCCTCGCGACAGCTAATAACTGTGAATGGTTTTCACAACCTAGCCATACCTCCTGTTCAGCAGCTTCTAACATGTCACACAATTTCTAAGCTGATGGATTTGGAGGTTCCTTCGTATCATTTGAAAAGAAATCAAGACCTACAGCATTCATTACCATCTGCTGGTATGCATTAGATGATGTAGTCTCAACATCTGGAACAAGCACTTCTATCCTAAATCGCATATTTTGATTAACTTTAACATTCACTTTTCTGGGTTTTTCATGCAGAATCCATTGATAATAATTTGGTATAAAGCCATACTTCATCAAATGATACCTACCCATATTCTCGTTAATAAAGCTATGATTCTGACACTTACGAAAATTATATGGACACTTGAGTTTGTCCCCATCCATACATTTTGGATGCCTTTTAGCAAAATCAATAAATTTTCCTAAATCTTGCAAGAAATCTTGATTTAATAGGCCATCCTTAAGCTTAGAATACATCAACCTCCGATCCGAACTCATGTTGTCAATCTGTATTATTATCAGAGAATATTAGCTTTTCATGCAATTATTAAATATATAACATGTACCCAAACCCCTTATAGTTCAATTTTTATATTGAAACGTAAGGACCTAGCCCATTCAGAAATGCAATATCACTTCCAACAAAAAATGGATAATGTATGTCCATTCGAAAATTAATACAATGGATTTCTAAGTTTAAGAAAAACTCTACCAAAAATTCGAAAGAGTTTTCCTATAAAATTTCAAACATCATCAAAAAATTAATATAAAATTAAAACATTATTATAAAAATAAAAAATTATTATTATTATTATTAGCAAGCTACCTATAATTTAATAATAAAAAAATAAAAAAAAATGAAAATCAAACTTAATATTATTATTATTAGCAAGCTGTTTGTAATTTAATAGTAAAAAAAATAAAAATTAAAGAAAGTCAAATCATATGGTGGCTAGTTGGATTTTATTAATTTCCCAAATCACTAATCCACTGCTTGCAATTAGCAGACAACATTCTTAAAAAAAAAATTATCCATACCGTCCTGGATGGTGGAGGAAAAGGGAGGAGAGGGGGGAGGAAGGAGGGAGCCAAGTGGAGTGAAGGTCCCAAATGGCGGAGAAGGAGGTAGAGGGGGGAGGGGGTTGATCGGAGGAGGAGGAGGAGGGAGGATGTCCCACCACTCGGAGGAGGCGGAGGGGGTAGGGAGCCGAGTGGAGAGAGGGAGGTCCCGGACGATGGAGAAGGAGGCGAAGGAGGGAGGGGGTCAATCGGAGGAGGAGGAGAAGGCAGAGGGAGGAGGTCGTGGATGGAGGAGGAGGCGGAGGGCAGATCCCCATTCACCAGAGATTTGGTGGAAAAAAAAGGGTTTATAATTACCCACCGGAGAAGAGGCTGCCGTCGATCCCACCACCACCATTTGCTGCCATCGATCCAGCTGCCGTCGATCCCACCACCACCATTGCTGCCACTACCGGTCAGATGAGGTCTTCAGCAAAATCAGGAAGTCGGGAAGGGAAGAAAAGTCGGGAAGGGCATGATAGTAAAAAAAAAGAATTACATGAATTATGGTATAAAAAAAAGAACATTAGCAATGGAAATAATTCGAATTACCATTCTATTTCTAATTTAAAAAGCAAAAAATTCAACCCACTTCTACATTTTGGTGTAAATTAAAAAAACTACTAAATTAATTTTAGTGGATATATGAATTAAATAAAATTATCGATATGAGAATAATTAAAAGATGGTCATCATCAAATGTTTTCATAGTTAAAACTAGTTGAAGACCCGTGCAATGCGCAGGATAGATAATTACGATCTGTAATTATTAATTTTTTTAATAATAAATATTTTTTATTTTTTTTTAATATTTTATTTATTTATTAATTATATATATGATATATTTTTTATTATTTTATAAAATAATATTTTATTTTATTTTATTTTATTTATTTTCATACCTTTTATGCGCCCGTTGGTGTAGGTGTACTTCCTATCCCTCTATCATGGCCATTCTCTCTCAGTAAATGCCAATTTCGATCCACCTCTATACCCTTTCTTCTTCTGATTTCTTCTCTGCATCACCCCGTGCCGCTCTACCCCCTGCCGACCGACCACCACTCTTCTTCTCTCTTAATAAGTGTCGATTCTGATCGTACCTCTCGATCTATCAGTTCCGCTACCTCCGACACCATCACTAAAGAAAGAGAGAGAAACTCTCTCTCTCTTTTTATAAAATAATATTTTATTATTATTATTATTTTACCTTTCCATACATTCTCCGCACTCGCTGGTGTCGTCCCACCATGACTCTCCTTCTCTCTCGATAAATATCGATTCTGATCGTATC
The DNA here is from genome assembly GCA_006176705.1 of Cocos nucifera. Lineage (NCBI taxonomy): Eukaryota > Viridiplantae > Streptophyta > Magnoliopsida > Arecales > Arecaceae > Cocos > Cocos nucifera. The sequence continues at coordinate 677,796 of QRFJ01000033.1, read as the reverse complement.
CTCGTCTCCTCACTTCTTCTCATAACTTCTTCAAATTTTTGGAGGCTATTAAATATAAAGATTTGACTTTCAAATTGATGGAGTATCGTACTTTATTTATAGATAATTTATTAAATTTGATCTGATTTGATCCGATTGATCAATTCAAATCTTAAAATATATTATTTTTAAAAAATAAAATATTATTTTTTAAAAAATAAATTATTAAGTTATTATTTTTAAAATTAAAAATAATTTATTATTTTTTTAAAATAAAAATAAATTAATATTTTTTTAAAAAATATTATTATTATTTTTATAATATTTTATTTTTTAAAAATAATAATTTTAAATATTTTTTATTTCTTATCCTTTTCTACTTTTATTTTTAAAATATTATTTTTTTTATTTTTAAATATTATTTTATTATTATATAAAAATAATATTTTAAATTATTATTAATAATAAAATAATAATTTACATGGTACAACTAAAATTATCTGAGATGCTAAGGTGGCAATACCACAATACTCCTCCATAGAGTATTATTTATATATATAATATATAACTAAATTGGTTATACATATACTAATTAATAATATATTAAGTTAATTTACACAATACTTAAAAATTTTAATTTATTATAAAATAGAAAATAATTTTTAATTTTGAAAGACATTACAAATGAATTTTTTTTGTTGCTAGGATTAGAAATATATATTAATTATTTATTGGTAAATTAGAAATGGAATCTCATTTCATTTTTGAAATTAGAAATAGAAAATTTTTTCATTGCTAATATTAGCAACAAATTTTTTTCCATTGCTAAATTTAGAAATGGATGGTTTTTTCGTTACTAAAATAGAAATGAAAATAATATCCATTGCTAAAATCTATAATGAAAAAAATTTCATTTCTATTTTAGCAACAAATGATGGTTCTATTTCTAAATTTAGCAACAATTCGTACTTAGATTTCTAAATTTAAAATAAAAACTTTATCTATTTAAGAATTAGAAATAAAATTATTATCTATTTCTAAATTTAGCAACAAAAAGCTTTTTGTTTCTAATTGATAAATGCTAAAAATATACTAATAAAAGTATTAAATTATAAAATAAATTAAACTATTTTATTAAAAATTAATATTTTTATTAATCTTATATAGGAAAGAAAGCTATCAATGCGAAGATCTTATTTTTTTGATTCTGATGAAAAAAAATTTAGACAAAATGGACTTCAAACGAGCCCAGAATCGAATTTCAAAAAAAAAAAAAAACACTGATGTCAGGATGATGTCAGCATTTTTCGCGGTGCACGGTGGACCATCTGAAGGATAATTCGAGAATTTTACAGCATAAAGAGCACTCTGATTGGCTGAAGAACACGGCGGTCCACGCAACACCGGACTCACGCACGGTCCACGGAGGGCAATTTAGGAATTCTAGCTGATCCAACGGGCGATTTTCACTGAAGCTTGATCGGATGGTCGAAAAGAAGGCGCTGATGGACGGCATCCACAGCTCCTGATCGAGATCCAATGGCCAAGATTCATTCGACGTAAAATTAAAGGTCTGAAGGCTTATTTCAATGCGATCGGACGGCCTAGATTTGATCCAACGGTTGATCCAACGGCTGGCATTAAATCCGACTTGATCTGGGTTATTTTAAGAGGTTTTTAAATGATTTTTGGACCATTTGATCAACATCTGATGGTCAGAATTATCCGGATCCTAATTTGAGTTATTTTAGAAGTCTAAAACCTAATTTTTGATGGATTTTGGGAGGAAATCAAATTCTTTATCTATAAAAACCTATGGTTGTCGTGAAAAAAAATAGAGAGAGAGATGGGGAGAAAGAGAGAGAGAAAGAGAGAGGAGAGAGATAAAAAAAAGTGATTTGTAAGAAAATCAAAAAGGATTTTTGATTTTTCTTCGACGATCAAGACATCGATCAAGAAGCCTCTTCTTCTTTGCCAAGTTCTCCACATCAATAGCAGCAGACAATCAATTTCAACAATCAAACAGTCTAATTTCTCTATGCTTTTTATTTTATTTGCTGTTTTTGAATTTGTTATCATAAACTAAATTTTATTTTACTAAGGCTAAGGTGTAGCCACTCTTTTGATGCAATATTCAGTATGATTTATTTTTAATTATTCATGAGGAGTATATAAATTCGATCTTATGCTTTTAGATTATGGCCATTCTATCATGAACTGATGAACATAGATGTTACGGACCAAGTACATCTATGTTAATGCTTCTTGATTTATACCTTGTATTATGAATTAAATTAGATATCATATGCATGTGAGAATTAGTGCGCGCTTTAGACGCAGCGTATTTATTAGAGGGTTTCACAAAATCTAATGCATTATATTATTTAAATTACACCGGACCAAAGAGTAATTAATAATATTTAATAGTTTTGCTATGCCTGGACCAAAGGATAGTGAATAATTAGGAGACTCCACCGTCACATGAAAAAATTAATCTAAAATTTGAATTTGTATTACTGAGTTGGTGAACCGAGTTGCCTTAGTAATCCATTGCTCTTGAATTAAAACCTAATAATTTACACTCTCTTATTTAATTAAAATGATATGGCGACTGAAGGACAGCATGAAGCTATTCGATCAGTACATCATCCATTAAATGATTACATCATACCATCTATAGCCAATGCAGCTTCGAGCATCAGGAGATCGCCTGTACGAGCAAACAACTTTGAAATAAAGCCGACGATGATCCAGATGATTTCATCAGCTGTCCTTCAGTGGAACATGTATGATGATCCGAATGCCCATATTTCTAATTTTTTTGAACTTTGTAATACTTTTAAAATTAATGGGGTGTCGGATGATGCTATTAGACTAAGATTATTTCCTTTCTCTTTATGGGATAAAGCTAAAAATTGGCTACATTCTCTTCCTGCAGGTTCTATTACAACTTGGGATATCCTAGCCCAAAAATTCTTAGCCAAGTACTTTCCACCTTCTAAGACTGCTAAGTGCGCACGATATCACTTCTTTTATGCAGATGGATATGGAGATAATATATGAGGCTTGGGAGCATTTCAAGGAACTGCTGAGGAGATGTCCACATCATCAACTATCCGTATGGCTTCAGGTACAAACTTTCAAGAAGAACGTTAGGTTCAATCGAGTTCTAGCATGATTTTCTTGAACCTAATTGAATCTCATTCAGATCAATTGAACTGGATCGGTTCAATTGATGATCACCAGATTCAACCCTTGTTGTGTGACCCAGTTAGGTTCGGTTCTGTATGTAATGGGATATGTCTGATCTCTATCATCGCATATCGAAAACTCCTTTCGTTGGAATCAGAACTCTTTTTGATTCGAACAGCTAGAATGATCGTCATCTAAATCATTCTAATTGCTCCCAAAATCCACCAGTGAAACCTAGCAGTATATGGTGGCAACCCATCAGGACTGAATGTGAACCTCTTGGTGCAGCTATCTGTGTGATTAAGTCCTTCTATCTTGAGCCCGATCAGGGTTAGAGTAAGGAAATCGTCAAAACTCTAGTCTCTGTTATGAATGTTAATCATTCGATTGTGTCCGATGTAAAATCTAAATAGAAAATCTTTCTATTATTTCACTCTGCTATGGCCATGACTTTGGACTTTGATTCTCATTGATTATCATAGGACTGCTCCTCTACCACTGAGGTAGATGTTCCATCTCTCGATGTCAATCCAATCTTATAGATGAACATGCTATAGCAACATACACCTCAGGAATTCCATATGGCTAGGAGACGAGTAATGGTGTAGTCAAACTATAACACCCTCAAGGTGAACTGTCGATGCACTCAGATCAAAGAACCAGATACACTACTGCAGCATCGAGTCAGTCATTGACCAGAAGGTAGATTCCTAATGACTACTCGAGGTGGTCAACCAGTGCCAATTTCTCTAAATACCATATACTCTCACTCTGGGTGTCTCCACACCGTAGACCAAGACTCATCTACTAAAGAGAAGTGATTATACCCAACCTTCTGGATCATCACCATCTCGTGATGATCCTATGGTCGGAAGATTTTATGAGTTAATAATTATTATCATGTCTTAAATTTTCAACTATTGAATATGAATTATCATTACCATTTAGCAAAGGATGTATCACAACACTAAATACATATTTGTGTAGAAATAACCCATTTTATTGATATTAGTCAAAATTATTTTGCCCTAGAAGTGTTTACAGTGTCAGCCAATTCTGACTTCTAGGGCACATATATCTAACAATCTTCACTTGTCTAAGTCAATTGGCTACAAGTCCAAGTCCCATCTTCTCAAGATGGCTCTTCTTTCTACTGGGCAATGGCTTTGTAAGTGGGTCTGCCAATTATCTATGGAGTTGACTTCTTGATCTCGACGTAATCCTTCTCGAGGTAATCGCGGATGAGATGGTATCGCCGCTCAATATGCTTGGTTTTTTGTGAGCCTTGGCTCCTTAGCAAGGGTTATGCATCATTTGTTGCAGTATAGGAAATGCACTGATGGCATTACTCCGATTTCTACAGAAACTTTTATATCAGAATGCTTTCTTCGCAAGCTTCTGATGCAGCGATATATTCTTCTTCTATGTGGAATCTGCTATCACCGTTTGCTTGAAACTCTTTCAGCTGACAGCAACCACCATTGCACACAAACAGATCCCAGATGGCGACTTTCGATATCTTATTGGACATGAAATTTGAGTCTATGTATCCCTGAACTGTGGAGTTCTCCTTAAAGAACCACAATCATATCCTTAGTTCTCTTTAGTATTGAAGGAACATTTCATAGAAGTAGTTTCTTCCCTGAATGTGATGATATGTTGTTGACATCACAGCATGGGCCTATATCAGGTCATGTAATAGTGAGGATACATTAGGCCTCTCTATACAGAAGCATAAGGGATCTTGCTCATGCATTCTATTTCCTCAGGTGTGCTGGGGCACATTTCTAAAGATGAATACCATATCTGAAGGTATTAATCCCTCTTAGAGTTTTTTCATACTAACCTTTTAACTTTCTTTATGTACATCTTCTATGAAAGTCCCAGCATCCTATTTCGTCTATCCTTATAGACCTTAATTTCTAGATAAGGATGCTTCGCCTAGGTCTTTCATGGAGAATTCTTTGAACAACCATAATTTGATGTTATTCATCATGGAAATATCATTTCAATTAAGGAGGATTATCCACGTACATCGAGGAAGACAATAGTGCTCCCACTGACCTTTTTGAAAATACCGATTCTCTTATTTTTTGATGAAACCAAATATTTTGATCACATTCATTGAATGATGTTTAGCTCCGAGATGTGCTTGCTTAAGTCCATATATGACCTTGCATGTTGCAAACCTTGTGATCAGTTCACTAGATGTGAAACCTGCGGCAGTTCCATATAGATATCTTCCTCAAGATATCCATTTGAAGAATGTCGTTTTCACGTCATTTGCCATATTTCATATCAAATAGACTGCAATGGCAAGCAATGTGCGGATGGATTTTTAGCATAGCCACTGGGGAAAAGGTTCCTGATAGTCAATGCCTTCGCATTGACTATACCTTTTGCACTAGGTCTAGCCTTAATGTCTCCACATTCCATCTGCAAATCTTTTCTCTTGAAGGATCCATTTACACCCAATAGGTACTATACCTTCTTGTGAATCTCCAGGTCTAGACTTGGTTTGGTGCATTGAGTCAATTTCTGACTGCATTTGCCTCTAGACATTTCTCAGAGTCGATATCTTGATTAATCTCGTTGTAGGTTTTTGGGATCATCACCATAGCATCACTACACTCGAGGAACGTTTCCTTACTTTCTCTGAAATAATACCTATAGTATCTCTCAAAGGACGAAAAACTCTTTCCGATCTACGATGGGGGAGGTAGTGTTCTTATTGGCTCAACCTGATTTGATCCCATTGATCTTGAGCTCATTGTTATGAGACTTTCTCATCAAGCTTGATCTGCTTTTCCAATGCCGCTATCTTGAATAAACTATTTTTCAAGAAAGATGGCATGTCGACTCACAATCACATTGTGGTCTTCTGGAATGTAGAAATAGTATCCTAATGACTCTTTTAGGATATCCTATGAATCGAGCTCTAAAGGACCTAAACTCTAACTTGTCCGCTTGTTGTCTTTTGACATGAGTCGGACAACCCCAAAATTCTGAGATGACTCAGACTTGGTTTCTTACCATGCCATATCTCATACGGTGTGGTAGGAACGATTTTAGAGGGAACCCTATTCAGTAGATAATTGAAGTTAACAATGAGTGTCCCCAAAGAAAATCAGGGAGGTCTGTGAAGCTCATCATGGATCGAACCATATCCAATAGAGTTCGATTTCTCCATTCTGAAACCTCATTGAGTTGAGGTGTTCCTGGTGGAGTCCATTGAGAGACTATGCCATTTTTTCTTTGAGATAGTCTAGGAATTTCCGACTAAGGTATTCACCTCCTCGATCTGATCGAAGAACCTTAATGGATTTTTCAGTTTGTTTTTCTACTTCATGTCTGAATTCTTTGAACTTTTCAAAAGCTTCAGACTTGTGTCTCATAAGATACACATACCCATACCTAGACAGATCATCGGTAAAGATAATGAAGTAGACAAAATTGCCTCTAGCCGGCACATCAAATGGGCCGCACACATCAGTATGTACTAGGGCAAGGAGATCTGTGGCCCTTTCCCCATGTCCAACAAAAGGGAGTTTAGTCATTTTGCCTTGAAGACAAGATTCACAAGTTGGATATGACTCGAAAGTCAATGGACTCAATAGCCCATTTTTCTCCAATTTGTTGATCCTATCTTCTGCTATATGACCTAATCTCAGGTGCCATAGATATCTGTCATTTGGACTATCCCTAGGTCGTTTGGCATTCACGTTTTGCTCGATAGTTAGAACAGGTACATCAATATGTAGCTGATAAAGATCATTAATAAGGAAACCATTTGCAATTTTATTTCTTTCATAAAGAATATTACAATGGTCCTTAAAGAAGGTAATCACATAGCCTTCTAGTGCTAAGCATGAAACAAAAATCAAATTCCTGCTAGCTGCAGGCACATAATAACAGTCTTTTAAAACTAAGTCTAAACCAGATGGTAATCGAAGAGGGTATGTTTCCACGGCTACTGCAGCAACTCTTGCTCCATTACCGACACGTAGGATCATGTCTCCATCCCTCAGCCTCCTGCTATCCTCAAGACCCTGCATGGAAGTGCACAGATGAGCACTAGAACCAGAGTCAAGCACCCAACTGGATGCAGAAGAAACCGTAAGGTTAGACTCAATAACGAGCATACCTCCAGAAGGACCTTCCTTCTTGTTCTTCAGGGTGGCCAGGTAAGTAGGGCAGTTCCGCTTTCAATGGCCATCGCTGTTGCAATGGAAACACTTTCCTTTGGCATCGGCTTTCATCTTCGGCTCTGCCTTCTTCTTCTTTGCTCCTTCCACCTTTTGCTTTTTCACAGACTTCTTTTTCTTTTCCATAAGACTTTCTTTTGGAAGAAGTCCATTCCATAGCAAGAACTAAGCCTTTAGAACCTTTCATAGAAAGCTCAGCGGTAACCAGCATATTCATTAATTCGGCCAAGGAAATTTTGAAGTTTATGCATGTGGTAATTCATGATGAATTGCCCATATGCATCAGTCAAGGATTGCAGAATAATATCATTCTACAGGTCCAAGTCTAACTTCACACCGAGCTTCTCAAGCTCTTCCATGTCCTTGATCATTGTCAGACAGTGATCTTGGACTGACTGCCCATCATGCATCTTAGCCTTAAAAAGTCATTTCGTGACTTGATATTTGGCTGCGCGACTCTGTTCACCAAACATCTCCTGCAGGTGAGCCAACATTTGGCGAGCAGTCCCGATATCTTCATGTTAGCGCTGGAGCTCATCAGACATCGAGCCCAACATGTAATATCTGGCCTTATTATCTTCGTCTATCCATTTCTCCAGAGACGCTCTCTGTTCAATGGATGGACGGGCTGGTAAGGTGGGAGGGTCCTGGTCCAGTACATGGGTTAACTTCTCAGAATCCAAAACTATTTTGTAGTTTCTGAGCCAATCTTTATAATTGGGTCCAGTCAGTCTATGTGTGTCCAGGATACGTGCCAATGGGTTGGACGCAGACATTTTTCTGTAGAGAGTCAAAGATTCTAGTTAGATATTATAATTTTGACTTGACCAATTTATTTAGAGATTTTATTTTTAAACAAATTAGCTCTCCACTATTTTCTCGGATCCCTACACTCCCTCTGTAGAGATGCAAAAATCTCCATGATTAATGATTTCTAGTGGGTGGTGCGGTCTCACCAACTGACTCATCACCTCACCTAACAGTTATTGGTGATGGGTTAGCCAATGAGTGAACAACTCTTGTTCAATGATTCTCTAATCATGGTGCACCCAAACTTGGTCTCTAATTCATGAATCTCACCGTATCCAAAATATTGATCCACTCCTTAGTTAAGTCAGACCCACCATTTGCATAGACTGGGTTCCTAATTGAGTCTCTCACCGTATCCAAAATATTGAGCCCAACTCATCCTCCAGCCCATAGCATCCAATGCCTAATAGACATGGTTGCGTCTTTCCGATGCAACTGAGCCACTGTATCCAACCGAGAACAATCAACCCCGGAAAGGGCCCGCACATCTACAATGGTGGAAGACCTCAGACTTAATCTTTTCTTAGAAAGAATTGATTCAGGTCTCATTAAACTAGACTTGTCATAGTCATAACAATTATGACTAACCTAGTGGCATGGGTTAGCTCGGATTATTGACCACCTCAGATCAGAACTGTGTCAACAGATATGGCCAGGTAAGTGAGATCGGTGGAAGGAATATGCCATTAACTCGTACAAGAATGCATTCAGGTCGAGTAGCTTTCAATTAAAAATCAGTCGGTCGTATGTGCCAAACTTACCTTAGACACCAAATTGTTGAGCCAGAACCAATTGGGTTAGCCTACAATCCAGACTCTAACCTCTGAGCCTAATTAGGTCTTGCTTGATCGTGACTCGATCTTGACCCAGACTTAATCCTATTAGGTCGGTCAATTTAAGCATTGTTGATCCCATCTAACCAACTCTTGATTCGGTTTGATCAACCGCTTAGACCTAATTGAGCTACCCAAGCCCGAACCCAGTATTATGAATATGTCTTAGATCTGAAATTCTTAATTTTAGACCTAATTGATATTTCATAATCTTAATTTTTAATTAAGTAGGGTTCATAAATAAAATATGCACAATAAATCCTAGGGTTTCAGGATCTAGGGTTTTGCAGAAAGTAAGTTTTGGGTTTCTGATTAAGGACGAACATGCAGCACCCCTACACATCATAAGAACACCATCGAATGGAAAAGAGAGGGCCTTTAAACCCTTCTTCGTTCTTATGATCGGACGGTCAAGAGGAACGCCTTAATCAGGAACATGCAATACTACAAAACAGTTTTAGATCTATATCATATATCTCATATATAAATCAGATCTAATCATAGCATATTTTGCATACATCTCATGTATCGAATCATGCATATTTTTAGATCTAAATTATCTCATAATAATCTAAAAAATTAGATTTAAATTGATCTAATCAAAATAAATTCTAATCTAGATAATTATGTAGAACTATTCTACAACTAGTCTAGACATGCATCAATCATATCTCATATGATATTTAAAATTAAATAATTTTATTTACTATTTTTCAAATGTCATTATAACCATTATAATATCAAAAAATAGTAAATAAATAGATCTAAAATATAATTTAATCAGATTAAATCAAAAATATGCAAGACTATTCTATAGAACTATTCTATTTTAGAACTAGTCATGCATATTTCCTAATCTTAGATCCAAATCATTTAATTTTTTTTTTTTTTTATTTTAGATCTGATCACATCTCATGTGACATCTAAAATTATTTATTTTCTAATTAAAATAAATTTAAAATCAAATCTAAATACTTTTAGAACCTTGGCTCTGATACCAGTTGAAGAAAAATTCTGATTTTTCGATCCAGGTTCGTTCAGATCTGATCAGATCAAGAGATATATTTCAAATTTTTTTTTTTTGATTTATATCAAATCTAAAATATTTTAGATCTAATTATTATTATTTTAATAAATAAAATAAAATAAGAATAAATTAAATCAAATTTAATTTATCTGATTTGGGTAATCCTATTATCCGTTGATGATCCTATATGCAGCGGAAGGTTCTGGATCTAGCCACGCAAGTGCCTGGCCTCTATCGGTATCCACTCGGATTGGATCTGAAGATCCTCTTCTTCTCTATCACGTCTCTAGAAATTAGATCTGGATCTGATCTGGAGGATCTTCAAAACTTCTTTTGAAGATCAGCAGTCATCCTTTGTAGCAGCGCAGCCTTCTAGCTTTCAGTCGTCTTTCTTTGATCTAGATTGCACCAACCAAAAATCCAAAACTTCTTTTGGACGTGGAGAGGAGAGGGAGAAGGTGGTTTGGCATGGAGGAAGAGGGGAGAGGCAGCCTTGGGCATGGGGAATTGTGATTGCTTTCAATCACTTTCAATCACCATCTGGGTTGGGCGCAGGGTCTTATTTATAGACTAAGCATGATCCAACTCCTCTTCTTCTCAATCAATCACAACCCTTTATGAAATCAGATCTAAATCTGACCAGTCAAAGGTAGACTTTTGACCAAAGTCAAAGAATAAAAAATAGTAGATGACCAAAAATGGCAGATAATGTCTTACAAAATAAGATAACCTTTTCTAACTTGGATAACCTCCAATCAGACCATATGAAGGCCTCTGATTGAGCACAAACTCCTTTGGCTCAGTCAGGACAACTAATTTATGATAGCAAAAGAAGAACGTTAGGTTCAATCGAGTGCTAGCACGATTTTCTTGAACCTAATTGAATCTCATTCAGATCAATTGAACTAGATCAGTTCAATTGATGATCACCAGATTCAAACCCTTGTTTGTGTGACCCAGTTAGGTTCAGTTCTGTATGGTAATGGGATATGTCATGATCTCTATCATCGACATCATCGAAACTCCTTTCGATGGATCAGAACTCTTCTGATTCGAACAGCTAGAATGATCGATCATCTAAATCATTCTAATTGCTCCCAAAATCCACCAGTGACACCTAGCAGTATATGGTGGCAACCCATCAGAGCTGAATGTGAACCTCTTGGTGCAGCTATCTGTGTGATTAAGTTCCTTCTATCTTGAGCCTCCGATCAGATTAGGGTTAAGGTAAACTCGTCAAACCCTAGTCTCTGTCATATGATGTAATCATTCGATTCGAGTCCGATGTGAAAATCTAAATAGAAACTCTTTCTATTATTTCACTCTGCCATGGCCATGGACTTCTGGACTTGATTCTCATGATTATCATAGGGCTGCTCCTCTACCACCGAGGTAGATAGATTCCATCTTGATGCCATCCAGTTCCTACAATGAACATGCTATAGCCAACATACACCTCAGGGTTTCATATGGCTAGGAGATCGAGTAATGGTGTAGTCAAACTATAACACCCTCAAGGTGAACTATCGATGCACCTCAGGTCAAAGAACCAGACACACTACTGCAGCATCGAGTCAGTCATTGACGAGAAGGTAGACTCCCTAATGACTACTCGAGGTGGTCACGCTTAGTGCCCTCGTTCTCTAACGAGTACTTGTACTCTCGCTCCGATGTCTCCACACCGTAGACTCAAGACTCATCTACTAAAAAGAAGCGATTGTACACCAATCTTTTGGATCAATCACCATCCTCATGATGATCCTATGGTCGGAAGCATTTTATGAGTTAATAATGATTATTCATGTCTTAAATTTTCAACTCTTGAAAATATGAATTATCATTACCATTAACTCAAAGGATGTATCACAGATACTAAATACACATATGTGATAGAAAATAATCCATTTTATTGATATTAGTCAAAATTATAATTTTGTCTCTAGAAGTGTATTACAAGTGTCAGCCAATTCTGACTTCTAGGGCATATATATCTAATAGGGTCTACATTTGATATCAGAGCAAGGTGATGTCAATTGGTGGGTCTACATGAAATGCGCTATAAAATCTCATAACATCTCTCCTTCATCTTGGTTAATGGAGAAGAGACTGTTGGCCGTTCGCGGCATTCTTCGGCTGGTGCTGAAGTAAGCTGCGAATGAATCTTCTAGCTGCTAAAAAAAAAGAATACTTTCTGGCTTCAGCCCAGAATACCAGGCTCGAACAACTTTTCAAAGAGTTGCTGGGAAGCCTTTGCATAGAAGGGCGTTGGAGGCCCCTTGGATCATCATGAGCATTTTGTAACTCTCTAGATGATCAATCGAATCTATGGAACCATTGTACGATTCCACCTATGGCATTTTGAACCGACTAAGGATCGGTTCATTTATAATTCGCTGAGAAAATGGGAGAGCTATATGAATGCTGGAGTTGCTAGAACCCCCCTGATTACTCACCTTCAGTCGGACGAGTTGGCGGTTGATTTTCTTGAATTTGCGCTCATGGTCGTCGAGCCGCTGCAGTTATGAAAATTCAGGCGTAGAATTCCCTGAAGAAGGTGAAGAAGATGGCAATTGTGGCCTTTTTCTCTTTTTGGTACTGCATCAAAGAGAAGTAGAAGCTAATTTTCGAGAATGGCAGGAGTGCCGTGATGGTGATGGGTCATTATTATGGTGAGAGTATTGAGTCGATTGCCATTCAGGTGAAAGAGATAAAGATCACCATAGGGAGCAATGACTGTGTCTTGATGGCATAGGTTGTGCCGATGATTCTTCCACCATCAGTTGTTGTTGTTGGAGGTTGTAGATAGCCTCCATTAGGATCTGTATTTGCTGCATTAAAGCAGCGAACTGTTGGGTTTGAGCGTCCATCAGAATTGCCGGACATGAAAAATTGGGCTCTGCCATTAAAGGTGGAGGAGAAAGTCGGTCTTCTCGGTAGGAAGATTGCCTAATAGAGCCAGTGGAGTGCTAGACTCGTATTTTTGGCATCTTTATAGAATAATCTATTTTTTTGATCTCTAAGCCCTCCTTTCTGGCGCGCCAATCTATTGCGGCCAATCCTCTAATGCGCCTGTCGTCGAAAAAGATTACCTGAAAAGAAAGTCTACACTGATCAAAATATTTTTCGATGGAAATCCTTCGATGCTTAAGTCAATAGAGGATTGGTGAATAGGATGATTAAAATAAAATTAGATAGAGTCTTGGCTCAGAATTTTCTTACCAGAGTATTTGGTTTATCCTCTTTTTATAGACGAATATAGTAGTAACCATCTGTAACGGTTATAAATCATGGGGTTCCGCATATTCCGACATTAAGGGATAGTTAATGCCCATTGACTGATCGTGGAGGAACTGTTATGCGCATTCTTCACCGAAGATTAGCTTTTATCAACTATATATCGGTTACACCGAATATATGTCGGTAGTTAGTTAGTTTTTCATTCATTGAGCCATTTGGTTTAAAGAGTTGATCGGGAGTCAGCCGATTAATGGTCGGCTGATGGTCGAGAGTCAGTAAATTGATCGGCATTTGGTTAAGAAAAAATGACTGTCAAGAGAATCTAGCCGATTCATTATTCGTCGTAAATCGATCGACGAGTTTAATCAATCTGTAATTGATCGATCGCCAAATCGAAGTGATTGAATTTATGAACCCAACATAATATCTTAATATACCTTGGTGTGCAAAATTAGTATTATAATCTGATATGAGTTTAATATTATAATCAAATATTTATTGCTAAAATATTTATAATTCTAAAATATTTTTTTTACAATATTAATATGATTTAGATAATATGACCATATCAACACTACAACATTTAATACTTCAAATTAATTGCAATTTTTAATGTTAATATTATAATATAAGATATCATTATATGATGTATTTTTTATGTATGTTATACTCTTTAAATAATATGATACCCAACAACTGTAGAAAATTATAATTCTACTCTTTGATATAATATTATGTTCGAAATATTAATAATATTGTATAAAATATTTTTCAGTAAGTCAAGGATAGTTCTGTTAGTTCAGAAAATTAGATGATTTATTCTAAAAAAATCTCGACAAACGCCTAACGTAGCTTTGCCAATTTGTCATACTTTTTTTTTTATTATTATTATTTTTAATGCTGCTACCACACGCCTCCTTACTTTTTTTTTTTTTTAGAAAATTAGTTTTTTTGATCAGCGGAGGAGGAAGATATTTTTAGTAAAATTTGAGAATTAGCCAATGTATTGAACGCTCGCTGGTAATCCATCACGTTGTCTATCATTTGTGAAGCAAGCGCCGGCCGGATCACCAAAGTTGGCTCTTCGCTGCGACAATCGTTCATCGGAGGCTTGTGGGAGGTCGAACCAGGTTTTGTCGGGCTCTATTTATAGTCTACAAATCGCTCGATTCTTGGTATGTCTCTCAGAAGAAGACGAGAGAGAAGAGAAGGGGAAAGAATAAAAAGTGAGAGCTGCTCCTCATCGCCGATGGCAAATGAAGTGGAGGTGGTGTTATACAGGGATCCGAACCAGCCCGTGGAGGTGAGGGTGCGGGACCTGCTCTCTCGCATGACGCTGGCGGAGAAGGCCGGCCAGATGGCCCAGGTCGAGCGGTCCGTCGCCTCCCCCGCCGCCCTCACCGGCCGCTTCATTGGCAGCGTCCTCAACGCCGGCGGCAGCGCCCCGAGGGAGCGCGCCTCAGCCGAGGAGTGGGCCGACATGGTGGACGAGATGCAGAGGTGTGCCCTCGCCTCCCGCCTCGGCATCCCCATCATCTACGGCACCGACGCCGTCCACGGCAACAACAACCTCTACGGCGCCACCATCTTCCCCCACAACGTCGGCCTCGGTGCTACCAGGTCTGCAGCAGCGCCCTCTGAACTCCTCCACTTGCTACTTCAATTCCTTATCATCTCTTTGTAATCCTCTTGGTACAAAATCCGATTCGATTCCAGAGACGGAGATCTCGCACGGAGGATTGGAGAGGCCACGGCTTTGGAAGTCAGAGCAAGCGGCATCCACTGGGCTTTTGCCCCTTGTGTAGCCGTAAGTTGAACTACTATGTCGACGTAAATTATGGTTCCTTGGAACTCAATATTTGAAATTTAACTAGTGCCTGCTACGTGACGGATCCTTGCGCTGCCATATAATTATAGGTCTGCAGGGACCCGAGATGGGGAAGATGCTACGAGAGCTACAGCGAGGACACGGAGGTCGTGCGGACCATGGCCTCCATCGTAGCTGGGTTGCAGGGATCACCTCCTGAAGGGCACCCTGCCGGCTACCCTTTTCTTGCTGGAAGGTATTGACGAACCAGTCTCAAAGTTCCTTTTTTGATTGTAAAATTGCTGTAACTATTGATTCTAGCCCCCAAAACAATCATGTCCCCTTCTCTTGCTAGATTCAATTACAACATTCTATCTGTTCAACTACTCCTGGGTTACGTGTTACGCTATCATCGTTTCATCCGTGATAAAATCTCTGATCTTGATAGTTGTAGGTATAGTCAATGTTCTCTTGACCTCCAGAACTCATCCCTGGCATTGCTCATCAAGCTTCTTACATGATTGCAGCAAGAATGTGATCGCCTGTGCCAAGCATTTTGTTGGTGATGGGGGCACACACAAAGGGAGAAATGAAGGAAATACCATTTGTACCTTTGAGGAGTTGAAGAAGATCCATGTGAGGCCTTACCTCGATTGCCTTGCTCAGGGAGTTTCTACAATTATGGCTTCATATTCCGGCTGGAATGGAAAACCATTGCATTCTGATCGCTTTCTCATAACAGATCTTCTCAAGGACAAGTTGGGTTTTAAGGTACTGACACCTGCTGCCATGTTATAGTGTTATTTTAATGTGTGATGATATGGTCAATTAGCATTACAGGCAAAATATTTTGAAGACATCGATCAACCACTCAGATTGTGTTCAAAATCTACTTTTCCTATATTGTTAACCAAATAATGGTCTTTGTAGAATTAACTCTCAATATCAAGGATTTTGCTTTCAGGGTTTTGTTGTATCAGATTGGGAAGGTATAGATAGGCTCTCTATGCCGCATGGGTCAGATTACCGATATTGCATATCTGCTTCAATTAATGCTGGAATTGACATGGTAATGTCTGAATAGCAAAAATGTAGTCTACTCTGCAATTATTAGTGTTTTTTTTCATGTATGTAGCTGAAGAGTTTACAGATTATGGTGCCTCACAGATATGAAATGTTCCTAGAAGATTTGATATTTCTGGTAGAATCAGGGGGGATACCTGTCTCACGGATTGATGATGCCGTAGAGCGGATCCTAAGGGTCAAATTTGTTTCTGGGCTGTTTGAGCAGCCTTTCTCAGATCGATCTTTGCTTGATGTTGTTGGTTGCAAGGTAAGCTTGGCAAATCTCTTTCAACAAGTTGATTAATCAACCTGCATTCATGTTGCTCTCCTTTGTAACCCTTTAAGTCTTACGCAAGAAGGAAAAATCCACTGTATTAGTTAATTGAGGAAGAAAGCTGAACAAACTCTCCTTCATATAGTCAACTCACAGTCTAGATGTACTGCCAATGTGTATTCTCTTTCATTCCATACCCTCTATACCTATGTCATCACTGAAATGTCACCCTCTCCTGAATGGTCCTCTCTTTTTTCTCATTTGCTTTGTTTTGGTAGAGGAGGCCCATGAGCAAAGACTGCTCAACAAGGGTAGCCCTCCCCTATTGAAGATAGGATTGGAACCCAGGTCTGTTGATAGAGGACCAAAAAGGCTTTACTAGCTTGGTTAGATAACACCTTCCCCTGTATAGTCCTAATTGAAGAAGAAATTCCCTCAACACAGTAGAATCAGACAATTTAAAAGCCAGTACTTTTCCCTTTGGAAGAAAATATTATATCTCCATGGGTTTTATTAGTATAACTTGTTTTCACAAGACACCTTCTCAATCTTGCCTTTATAGATCACCAAGTTCAACCTTAATGGGTGTGTCAGAGCCATCTGAAGCAAGTTTTTTGGTGAGATCATCTGAACTAAGTTTGCTATACCCATTCATCTTAACTCATAATGGTCAGTGGATTGAAAACTTAGTGTTTAATATCACAATGGGATGTAACAAGAGTAAGGAAATTGTTGATCCTGTCTTCCTGGAGTGGTCATCCTTGCTTATTCCTTCGTTGGCTGTGATATTATTTGCTAAAGTTCTTTTGATCATATTTTGATTCCACGTAAGTAGGCTGATTGTATGACCTCATTAAATTTTGTAATCAGTTGGGCTGTATATGTAGACCTAATTTTTGTACTCCTTAGGAACATCGACTGTTGGCCCGTGAGGCAGTTCGGAAGTCTTTAGTTCTATTAAAAAATGGAAAGGATCCAAATATTCCATTTCTTCCTCTAAATAGAGATGCTAAAAGAATTCTTGTTGCTGGAACGCATGCTGATGATATTGGATATCAATGTGGGGGATGGACCATAACATGGTATGGAGGCAGTGGAAGAACAACGATTGGTATGTTTGTTTACCATAGAATTATTTCGGATAAGAGTTATTTTCCCGTACAATGTATTTTCTTTTATTCTTTTTTCATACCAATTCCATGTTTCCATTTGCTTGTAAGTTATTTCCTTTAACATGTACTACATTCCTGTATGCATATTTGACATACATAAATTTCTTTAATGATCTACGGGACCAAAAGAACCAGCAGCCATAAGTTTATAGGTGTCTATACTATGTAGCTTTTAAGAAGTGGAATGAGGGATATTTACGTATTATTTTTGTTTGTTGCAAAGTATTTTCTGGTTTGAAGTTATTGGATGGCAAAAGAAAGCCCAAGCAATAAGAAGAATGTGCTAAAGATGTAAGGATGGAGAGATGCAAGTATGGAGTTGGAGCAACAGCGAAACAATCGAGATGTTATTGGCACGTGCTATGGGGATTTGTGGAGTCCCTAGGGGAAGTGTTCCCTGCACCTTGAGACTTGCATTGTACACTTTATGGTATACAATAGAAAAGTTAACATATGTCAATGGAAAAATCATCAGCAACCTTGGAATATCTTATGTGATAACTGGAAATAGATGCAGATAATTTCCCTTTTTTCACTAAAACAGGATGATTTCTTAAGATTATGCATGAGAAGCTTATGCTGATTTCCCATGACTTAAGTTTAATGCTCATAAATTTGGAAGCTAATGTCAGAAGTTAAATTTCAGGCCTTTGTTCTGTCAAATCTCCGTTTCTGGAATTTTTGTTCTCTCTTTCTGTGTGTGTGTTTGTTTAGAATAGAACAGCGAGCGTCCCAAAACTCTGCTTTGCTCCAAGTGAGAAACGAGTGCTCTAAAATTTCTATTTGCAGGCACAACCATATTGGAAGCCATCAAAGAAGCAGTAGGTAAAGAAACAGAAGTGGTACACGAGGAACACCCATCAGAAGCTACTTTTGCGGATGAAGAATTTTCATTTGCGGTTGTCGTTGTTGGGGAGGCTGCCTATGCGGAATTTTTGGGAGACAGAACAGAGCTTGAGATCCCTTTTAATGGTGCAGAAACCATCTCTTTCGTAGCAAGTAAAGTTCCCACCTTGGTGATTGTGGTATCTGGGAGGCCTTTGGTTTTTGAGCCAAATTTGTTGGAGAAAATTGATGCTCTGGTTGCTGCCTGGTTACCGGGGACGGAAGGAGAGGGGATAGCAGATGTTCTTTTTGGAGATCATCAGTTTGAGGGCGTGCTGCCTGTGACATGGTTTAAATCGGTTGATCATTTGCCTATGAATGCCGGGCATCGGAACTATGACCCCCTATTCCCACTTGGATTCGGGCTGAAAATGAGCATCAATAATGAAAGTTATCCGTAGACCAGCCACAAACTGTGCCAAGATAATAATATTATGTATCGTATGATTATTAAGTACGTTCATGCTTATCGTCCATCTTGTTACCATTTTTTTTTCCCATTTATATAGGTGCCTGCTTCATGATCTTGGAGCAAATGAAATGTTCTGTCTTGCTTTATATGATTTTGGAGCAAATGGCATTCGGGGACCCTTTTATCCTTTCTTGTCCTCTATTATGTCGAACTTGTAGCTTAGGAACCATTATGCAATTAATCATCCATTTTGGGAGCTTGGAAGATTTCTTTTCCGAATTAAGCTCGCTTATTCGAAGCTTGTTAGTCAGGGACTTCAGTTAGATCAAGGTCTGGCAAGAGATCGATAAGAAAGTTTTCCTCTACTCCAGTATTTTATTCAAAGTTAAAGGTGATTTCCACTGTCGTGCTCCTTCCCCAGGCCCAATGGTGGCGTGCCCCCATCGCGGCACGGGGTGATTCCTGCTGAATAGGAAAGTTGCCCATCACATTTCAAGAATACAAAGTCAGCATAAGTAAGTTAAATTTCAACCAAGGTCTCATGGATAATTACTTTTAGACCATGTTCTGTTCTGCCGACTGTCATGAAGTCTCTGGCAAGTTTGCTGCCACTTCTCATGCAATCGAGTAATATAGGAACCTGGCAGCCAATTTCGGATCCGGGTTGTATCTCCGCATGAAAGAATGATTTATTTTCGTGGTGTTTGGATTGTGTTTTGTGCGAATTTCAAAGCACTTCAATCTCCATCTACTGTTTGCACGGATCTTGAAATGCATGTCACGCAATTCAACAATCGACGCCGCAGAAGGAAAGAGAATCATTCTTTCGTGCCAAAGATACAACCCGAACCCACCAACTTCCATGAAACCCAGTAACATAGGAACCTAGCAAATTTGATGTTTCCCCAAGGGATGTTTAAGCAAAATTTCCATGAAATCTCGGATTCCGTTCCCCTCTGTCGAATCCAAAACGGTCACCGCTCTCTCCAAACTCGAGGCCAGGCTCTTTGGAGGGAAATTGGCTCAGATGGTGGACGAAATGCGGAGTATGTGGGCCTTCAACTCCACCGATGGTCACAACTACCTCAATGGCGCTACCATCTTCTCCCACGACGCCGGCCTCAACATCTCCAGGTCTTGCTTTTCTCACGAAATGAGGAACTAGGGACCATAGATGAGAAACCTAATCCTAAAGTGCTCGTGATTTCAGTCCTTCTCCGTTTCAGCTTGGGTACACATTTTTTACACCAAAAACTTGGGGACGCGTTTTATAAACAGATATTGCCTCTACGATATTCTATTCCACTTCAACTTAGGAATTACCCTCTACTCCGCTTCCACCTAGGATTTAATACGTTCTACAAATACGTGGTGCCTCTGCCTGTGAATCATCATCGACCGCTGCCCTGCCCGCCGGACCGAGATTGGGAGAGGAAGTGGGAGAGACCAAGAGTAGTTAAGAAGAAAGGCTGCAGCCATGAAGGAGATCGCGTGGAGGTGGCATGAATTCGCTCTCTCCTGCCAGACATACGAGGAGTTTTTTGGATTCGCCGAGAAGAAGAATAAAGAAGTTAATGAAGAGGATGGTCTTACTCACACTCCTGAGGATCTTCTTGAATTTTAGTTCTTGGGATTCATCGTTTATGAAACTGAAGCAAAAGATGTCAAGAACGAGGAGGAAGATAAGGAAGGAAAAGAAGAGAAGAAAGCGTCTTCTTTCACTTTACCACCTTCACTAGTTCTTGAGCTAGAGTCCTTGGGATTGGCTGATGGGGTGCAGAAAGAAGTCAGAGAAGAGAAGAAAGAACAACGGGAGAAGAAGCAAGAGGAAGAAGAAGATGATGGCTATTATCTGATCCGAACACCTGAAGGGGACCTTGAACTAGCTCTCCTAGAATTCATCAACAGGAAAAGAAAAGAAAAGAAAGAATAAAAAAACGAAGAGAAAGAAGAAAGGCATAAATAAAGAGAGCACGAACCATGCTAAGGTGGCTTCTTCTGGAATAGCTTTGCTGGATCCTATAGTTGGACTTAGGCCATGCAGGTTTTAGTTAGGGTTCATGAATTAGTGCTCTTTTTTCCCTCAAGTATTTTAGGTGTTGGGATGATGTTTGATTTTGGTGAAGTTAGGACGACTGGATGTTTGTGCTGTTGAACTTGTTCTTTTTATTTATTTCACAGCACTTTAGCCTTTTAGGGCATACTTGCAATCAATTCTTGAAAAGTAGTAATAAAGTTCTTGAAAGTGACTTTAATGTGTTCTTGTAACTGAATGCATGGATGGATGAGAAGGGTTGTTTTTACGTGTTGTCAGGATCCTAGCTTCCAATGTTGCCAGGTTGCAGGGATCACCTCCTGATTATAAAAATTTCGACACCCCTAAGTTTGTTGTGCAGGATGCTCAAAGTCCATGCAAGTACATAATTTAGTTATACTCTAGGCCCCAATATAATAACGTTTGATTCTAATTTTAAGTTTATATTGCAATACTATTCTTATAGTTCTTTTATTCAGATCTATTAACAGAATAGAAAGAAATCAGGATGTGATCCAATATATATTTAGAGGATAAAGGTACATTAATTTTGGCACTCGAATTCCCTTTGGGAACACCACTATTTGCCGACGTCTCAAGATCAAAGTTTTGAGGATGATACTTGTTGATGATAAGGTTTGAGGCTCCGTGGTGGTGCCTAACCAATTTGAAAATTTTCTGGATTTTTTTCCTCTCTTTTTCTTTTTGAGCAATATAATGGTTATTTGCCACCATTTAAGATTGAACCCAGGACCTCTTCGACGAAGAGTTGGCTGCCAATCCACTGAGCTACCAACCGTTGCTGGAATATTTGATACTTCCGTGTTGTGAGGGTAAAATTTGTTGCAGGACTGTCTGAACATTCTTTCTTGGATCAATCCTTGTTTGGTATAGCTGGTTGCAAGGTAAGCTTGATATACCACATTAGCAAAATTGGATCAAACAATCTAAATTGTATTATGTTGCTAACCTTGTCAGCTAAAAAGTTTTTTATCTCTTTATCCTTTATGCAAGAGTAACGATGACTTTAATATGAGAAAACCAGTTTTCTTGTCATATATTAGTAATAGAGAAAGAAGGCAAAAGGTATTGAGAAGTTGGGAAAAACCAATACCCTGATGAGATTAATTACTACCATATAGAAATTAGAATGGGAAGGAAAGGTTGAGTATGAACCAATGTTTCATCAGTTCTGGGCTTAGAAAACTTCATGTTATAGACAACTTCTCATTCAAACAGTTTGAAACTCCGATCCAAGAAATAGAATCCATTGATAGAATTTGGCAAAGCATAACTAAGTCAATGAAGTTAGGCCAGGAAAACTTCACTTTATTCAGAGGAAAATATGAGCAGAAAATCAAAGAAAGCAGGAGGATGTATTCTGTAAGTCCTGCTTGAGGGGTGAAGACAAAATTCTGTAAACGCAGGTAAATTGAACTCATCTTCTTTGACACAAATTTCTCACAGCATATGGATGAATTTTATATTACATTTTCTTTCCCTCTTTACCCTCTATCCATCTAAATTTGTTGAACAACTTGAAAAGTTGGACAATAAATAGTAGGAAGCAGTAAATTATAATAACTACTTCATCGGAATCCGATCGAGGATCATAATTTGTGAATTAGAGATCCATCATTTCTATGCCGTCTAACTTCAACTCATAGATGTCCTCACGTGATGCTGTTTGTCTTTTTTTTTTTTTTTTTTTTTTTGAAGGAAATGGAGGAAGTAGATGTATAGCATATTACACACCCTTTCCTCTATATCCTTCTTCCCAATATTAGGAGAAGGAAAAAAAGGCAGTGGATTTCTCGAAGAAAATCCTACACTCCTGAGCTCTGAATGTCAACAAGAAGAATCCCAAGTAAAAACTTTAACCCATGGTGTCCATAACGTGACAAGAGTTACTCGTTCTAGCGTCTCCTCTCTGGCAATTTTTTTGAAAAATCGGATACTTTCTGGGAAAATTTTGTCTCTATATGGGTATTTCTATAGCTTTTGTTCCCATGGAACCCTTACGAGTTATGCTTCTTTATTTGACCAACTTCTACCGTGGGTAGGTCTGAAAAGTTTCTGCGACTGGAACTATGATAAAACACCAATTCGTCTTTTGAATTTATAGCGAAAACTTCTTTCAACGTGATGATAAAGTATTTCTCTTGTTCCTCTGATGTGGTTGTCTTTGCATGCATCATGGTTAGCTCTGTTATTAATCTTAAACCAGTTCCCAGGCCTAACCGCAAGGGCATCACATAAGATAATTTAATCATTGAACCAATATAAGTTGAACCTAACTCTATTTCTTTTTATCATAATTATCTTTAGGAATAGCATCCATCTTGCACGCAGTTTGGAGGTCTTCAGTTTTATTTAGAAAAGGTAAAGGATCCAAAGAAACCATTACTTCCTCTAGATAAACTACTGAAGAAGTCTAGAACAACATGCTGACGGTATTGGATATCAAGTAGGGATAGACCGTATCGTGGCACAGGGATGGTGGAAGAATAACCATAAAACTAATGGAAATAACCCTTTTTTCTTTTTCTGAATGACCAGGGTCTTTTAATACTTTACCTTTGGTGATATTTTCCCCTTCTACATCTGAGTGACAGTTTGTTCCTATGTTAGCTATACATTTTAATCTAAATTATGCACTTTGTGTGCTCCTCCAACGAGTTAATAGGAAGCCTGATTGAACATGCAGATGGGTGTTCTTTCAGTGTGTGGGTGTTTGCCCCTTTTGTGCAATATGATTTCTTCTTTTCTCTTGTTTGCTTTGAGTTACCTTTTAGTTTACCTATATTTGATGGATATATAGATAGATCTCTTCATGGATTTAAGGATATCAAAGTCTAGTTGTAAGAACTCTTCTCCTTATATGCCTGTGCTGCATGATGCTTGAAAAGTAGAATGAATAATTTCTCTAAAGCAAAAACTTGTCATAGGCTATATAATTTACCAACCCAAATCATTGATCGTATTTTAAAATATATGCATACTAAATTTCAATTGATTCGGATACTTTTAAAGTATAGTATAGGTCAAACCAAAAAATATCATATCACATTGTTAAAATTATCTATTCTGCATCCATTTGATGCATAGGGGAACAACATCAAAGATGCATGGATAAATTTTTGCAGATGATGATCAACAGCGTGGATTTTGATTTAAAAAGTTTGTTACTGATCTTCACCAAGCAAGCAGTTGAGGCCAGATGCTCTCGAGTATATATATCTACATATGTATGTACATAGGTTTGTGCGTATGTATGTCTGTCTGTCTCTGCAAATGTGATAGGATGGATCTATATTTGGGTAAAAAATATTTCATACACCATTGATTGAATTATCTTGGGATGTCTTTACGTGGTTATACATGTGAATACTGGAAGATTGATTTACTAATAATTGTATGTTGCGCCATCACCGAAGATAACTACGGATATTTGGATGCCTTAGCAGGAACCTGTTCGACCAACTTGTTCCTGAACTACCGACGGAGATATGCATAGGGGAGGAAAAAAAAGGAAGTTACACATTGCTCTTATTGACTTGGTGAAAGCAAAATAATGTATTGCCATGAAAGGTTGTTTTGTATGCATCAAGGCATAATGATCTGCATAAAATGTACATGGAAACAGTGATGACATATATTGGGGCAGTGGCAAAAGTTCTAGAAGTGGTGGCAAGTGAAGTTGGCAGTCATGGTTGGCTACACAAAGGCCAAGTTACATTGAGGTTATTTCTTTTCAAACTAGCTATGGATGAATTTGCTTTTAATATTCAATAAAGTGAATGATAGTGTATGATGGCAACGAGGAAGAAAGGCGTGCATAAGAGGTGACATGTATGTTCTGGCAATGATGGACATCGTAAGTAGTGGCGAGATAAGCAAATTCTAGTCATGCTCAGTTAATTTTTGGAATATTGTCAGTGACTTATAGTAATCCTAGGATCTAATGCCAAGATTTCAATCTCAGGATCTCCTTTTGTCATTTTTTGCTCACTAAATTTTTTTTTCTTCTTTTTCTGCTGACAATAGTAGCAAGCAGTGCCCAAAAGGATAATCTAATTTTTTTGTTTTCAGGCACGACTATTTTATAAGCTAAAGAGAAACAGTAGGAGAGAAAACATAAGTAATATATGAGGAATCATCATCAATAGCTACCTTTATGCATCAACCATTCTCATTTGCAGCGTTGCCATTGAGGTGGTTCCCTGTGCAGAATCTTTTGGAGACAAGTCAGAGCTCGGCATCCCTTTTAATGGTTCTGACATGACATCGCCCGGTAGCTAACAAGGTTTTTCTTGTTTTTGATGAAACAGTAGCTAGCGAAGTTACCACTTTGATGATGGTGATATCCAGAAGGCCTTTCATTTTTTAGCCAAAACTGTTGGAAATGGATGCTCTGAAGCCGCTTGGCTAACAGGGAGCGCCATACGGGGAACAACTTAGCTACTGTTTCCAGATCATGAGTTTGAGGGAGGGTGTACTGCAGTGACATGGTTTAAATAAACACGTTGCCATCAGGAGAGAAAAAAAAAAAAAGACAGTTTGCAAACGGACGCTGGCATCTGTCGTAAGACCACCTGTTTTCACCTGGGTTTGGGCTGTCAAAATAGTAGTTGGTAACAAATTTATGTAATAGTTTGCATTATAATTAATACAAATGCGTCGGAGCTGATTATGTTTGTATTCTAATTAATAATACACAAGTTCATGCCTGTGGATTGTATCAGTTACTTCATCAGTTTAACAAACTCCTTTTCCATGTGGATACATGCTTCTTAATGATTTGAAAGCAAACGGGAAGCTATATTTTTAAATTTATATCTGACATTTGCACAAGTTGAGATACCATGTACTGGATGGTTAAAAATTCCATGCATCTCGAACCTTGGTTTGTGGTATTCAATGGTAAACCTATGCAGGAGTCACCAGATTTCTCTTATTTGAAGAAAGTAGAGAACCTTGTGTCCCTGCGCACCAGCTTTAAATCCTCCATCATATACAATTGGCGGAACCCATTTGAAGGGCTCGGAATCAGAACAAAACGAAAAGTTAGGAAACGATGTTCAAAAGTATAAAGGTGTTAGAGCACATGCGTGGTGATGGCTGATCAAAGCTAGAATAAAGTGGAGCCAAGTGCTTTTCTAATGCAAGTTGCAGAAAAGGATGCAGCATCTTTCCAAAAGAGTGGGCAGTCGCGTCATTTACGTTGCAAGGTGAACAGGGAAGACCACTTTGCTCATGTTACATTGAATCCTCTCTTTTTATTGCCCAAAGTGTGGGGCCTAAATAATTTGCAAGTGACTCGCCTACCCAGGCACCATTCTTCCTGATAGTTGCAGCCACAGCAGCAATGGCAGTTTCCACAGTGAAAGCAGTGGCAGATGCTAAAATAACAAGAAAAAAAAAAAAGGAAGAAAAGAAACACCAATCACCACAGCCACAGTAGCAAGGGGCTCTACTTTATTCTTGCTGTCACCATTAAAACAGCCAGGTCAATTAACAATTGCCAGCAGTAGAAAGCAACTATTCTATAAGTTAATATGATGGAATCAACATTCACCCATCAAAAGCCCAGCGGAGCCAATGGGAAGACTTTGGTTGGCAAGCAGAGATGATATGTACGACCATCCCCAGCCAAGCAAATCCACAGGCGAACATCGAGCGATTAGTAAATTGGGCGATGACAAATTGACAGAATGTTGGATGCTGCATCACGTAGGAATTCACTCCGCTCGAGTTTACCTGCTCCACTTGACCCACAGTTTACATGGAAGTTAGGCTTAAGGTTCTTAGATTCTCAAGACTAACTTGGCAATCGCATAACAAGGAGACGTGGCAAAAGAAAGATTTCAAATCACAAAGTGCAGCCTAAGATTCACTAATTAATTGTCCCATGTAGCTTTCCATCATTAGGCGCAGCATATATTATACAATATACTCTGGCCATCTGCTCAAGGAAGGCATGTAATTAGATTAAGCTTCCAGTTCAGAAAGAGTTGAAAGAACATTTGAGGCCCACAACCCATAACAAACATTCTTCGGTACTAGATTACATACTCGGATGATCATTAGATAGGCTGCATTGAGATTTGATACATTTTAGCTAAAAGCCAATTTTCTGTAATACTCATGATATCAATGACACAGCATGCACAGGAAAGGGAATTCCTAATTCACGTGGATGGTTTGCTCTATTTTCTAGAGTAGTTTATGACAATATTTGTGTCTCCAGAGACTCGAAAGATCCCCCTACTTTCCCCTACAAATTATCCAACAGAGTAGCACTGCATGTGCTGGGCTAGAAGCTAAAGGGAAGGGAAACAGCAGACTAACTGGGGTAATATCTTGTATGCGTTCATCCACTTCTCTGCAAGAGATCAACCTATGTCCCGGGCTGCCTTCCTGAAGAAGATAAAGAGCAGAACAAGGGAAAGGAGGATGGACGAAGCATGAGATGCTTAACAAGTGGAATGCATACATAGCACCGACTATTTATTTTTAATGCTCGAGCTCGGTCAACAGTGTCATATTAGAGGATTAAAACAGTAAAGCTGAAGAAGACTATGGAGACAGAATCTCCGTACATGGGTCAAATTGCATCCAGAGAGAGAATCCAGAAGCAATAAGTGGATATGCAAGGGAATACTCTTTTGAGTGTGACTAAGACAAGTTGATCAATGCACATGACATGTCCGAACAAGTTGGGCGTTTGGGATCAGAGCCTCCACATTTGCACAAAACCTCATATAAACTGTAAATTGATCAGGATACCATTGCTGTAGAACTTCGGTTGTGGGTTACTGCAAACAATGAATAGAGAATTGGAAGTACTCTGCAAATTAGTAGCTACTCTGCAAGATAAAATGGACACAGCAGCAAAGATCTTAGAGGAAACTAGAACACTTGGTATTTATCCATTGTTTTGCATAAAATAACCAGTGAAAGGAAGATGTTGCATGGATCTCAAACCACGTAGCAATGAAACAAAGATCAATAAACCATGGCTAGTGCACATACATATGACAGATGAAATAAGAAGCACCATCTTTATATCACAACAGCTTACATACAGATCTCCCTAAAACATCTGAGACACAACAAGGTAGCGACATGACATGGGCCTTCGATTCATACCTCAACAAATTCTCCATGAATTTGAAGCTAGCTTCTCCTGGCCAGCACCCAAGCAGGAAAAGTTACCATAATACTCGCATGCAGATCTCTTGGAAACTAAGCATCCAACCAAGAGAAGTCTTCATACAGGGTATGATACCAGCACGAGCATGGAGCATTCTAACCTAAGACTATTATCAGATGACAAAGTGACATCAAGTGAATATCTTGACGCCATTATATTCTTGAGTTCTGTACCTTAGAATGACAAAATTATACAAACAAGAAAAAGAAAAATCATAAGGCCCATCTAAGAAAATATCTCAGTATCGACATATTGACAGCATTGGAAATACATCCTCTATCATTCCATTTCAGCCTCAAAAGTACTGGATTTAATGATCTGAGTAACCCCATCCCCTCCCACTCCCCACGCAGAAGATGTCCATAGACAATTACCGTCTTATGGAGTGCACATTCTACATTTTGTTATCCACGAGGGTGCATTTGAAACAGCATATTATGGTCTCCAACCATGGAATCTTGAAGGCTGCCTCTTTGAGAATTTTGAGCTGGTAATTTCATCCCATATGTAGTAATCTCATAAGGTGGGTGCATGAATGGATTACCATGTGGCGATGGGCTAAAGACACCAGCTGCTTCATTAGGCTGGTTTGGATCAACCATGACCGAGAACTGGTCGGAGATTCCAGTGGCGGCAGCAGAACTCGAACGCTTTGCAAGCACTGATGCCTGAGATGGTGAAGGAGGTCCATTGTTCGGCAAGTTGACGGTCGTGATGTCATGGATGCTGGATCTCCTCTTATCTTTTCCACCTGAATTGAGCCTGATGAAATACTTCTGTGCATGGCTAGCCACTTGGGTAGGCGTCCTGGTGATTACAAAATTGCGAGATATGTTTCTCCAATCCCCTTTCCCATATTTTTGGAGACCCAATAGAAATAGCCTGTCACATAAAATTTTTCACCATCAGCAAATATCCACATCGAACGATCCCAGAAACAAAACTAAGCTAGCATCACAGCTAACATTAAACATAAAAAACCCATTGTCCCCCCTATTAAAGAGGAGTACTTCGTACATAGATGAGTAAATTATCAAAACAAGTGCACCATCTGCAAGATCGCATCATTTTAGGGTCTTAAAAAAAAAAAAAAAAAAATCTAATTAAAGATGATGATGTTTAAATGCAAAACATGGTATAATCTTCTCAAACGCATATAATCATGTTAAAATGGCATGCCATGCCAAGCCAAAGGGGGTGTAAACGGGAATTTACTTGTGCTCCTCTTCAGTCCAGGGGACTCCTTTCTTCCTCTCCTGATCCGGCCTCCCTCCTGACCTCTTCCCGCCGACGCAGTAGGATGGCTTGAACCCTTCATACCCATGGCTGTTCTCCCAATCCAAGGTAAAAGAGGAAGAGGTGTAGCCAGGACACGGGATCCGGCCAGCTTCTATGTCGTTCACGTCGTCCTCCAAGTCCCTGTAATGGGTGATGATATCCCGCACCGACTTCCCCGGGATCATGGCCGCCACCCTCTCCCATCGGTCAGGGGTGTCCCCGTCGAAGTGCGCCAGGGCATCCTCGAACCGCTTGTTCTCCTCTTGGGTCCAATTCCCGGTCCTCTTCGGGCCAGGAAGCCAGCTTGAGTTGGGGAAGCACGGAGCCCTCGGGGTGAGAACTTGCATCCAAGAGTTCGTCACCATTTCCAGCTCTTTCGATCCTTTATCAACTCAAAATCAAACCTTAGACTGTTTCTCAGACAGCAGAGAACACGGAGGGCAGATCCACACCAGTGCAGGCAACGGGGCAAGTTATCGTTTTTCCAAAGGAATCGGAACGGATAGCTAAAGAGAATCTATAAACAAATTCTGAAAAGGAGAGACCTCGATGAGAAATCAATACAATACTCAATTCAAGAACATTTCTTTTACCGAAAACAAGCAGAGAGTCTGAACCAAAAAAAAAAAAATCTGAACTTCAAGTCCAAAACATGAACCTAAAGCTCCCCAGGCACATCAGATCCGGACTACCTATTCAAGTCGAACGCGATGCCAAAACTTCCTGTAAACCCCCGGACCACCAAGCAGCAGAGAAAATTCGATCAGGATAAAAGAACAGAGAGTAGCAGCAATCGAGTAGAAGAGAGGGAAAAGACCCAACTTTGGATGTGAATCCGAGGAGAAGAAGTAGAAAAAGAGGCACGAGAGCAATCTTTTGATGGTTAAAGGAAGCGACAAAAAGAAGGAAAGACGGGAAAACGGAGGTGGGGGATAGAAGAAGGGAGGGATCCAAACCCAATCTATTCCTCCCCACCGGCTCTTTATTTTATTGTTTTTATATTGTCCGGAGATCTAAAACCAAAGAAAGCACAAAGGAGGGGAGAAAGACTGTGATCGGGCCGTGCGGGAGTTTATGGCCACTCATCCGCAGATTCTTCCCGTAGCTTGTTTACATGCAGACCAGAAAACAAGCATCAACCTGCTTGCCCTAAAAGTTAAGCATATATTATTTTGGTTAAACAAATCTCAAATTCTCATATTATTCAAGAAAGATGAAAAAGATTTCTTTTACTTTCAAGATTAAGTATATATTGTTTTGATTAAATAAATCTCCAATCCTCATATTATTTTGGGAAGATAAAAATGATTTTTTTTTTTTTTTTTTACCGAGGACCAAATTTATTATAATTAATTATAACTATTTAATAAAGCACATACAGCATTATATCAAAAATATTATTTATTTTTAAAATTTTATTTTATATCGACTTAATTAATCACCACTATCTTTTCTTCACACCCGCTTTTAGCCTCTAGCTTCACCAATATCATAAGATATGTCCGTTAATAAAAATTTTTATTTTAGCCTTTTTCTTTTGATAAATTTTCATAAAGAATGAAAGATAGGTTACTAAAGTTTATTCCTTACAACCGCTCAGAAGATTGGATGTTTTGGCTCAGATTCTTACAGTACGCACCATCTATTATGAATAAAGTGTTTCAAAATTTAAATGCTTAGCCTCCTTTATGTTGAAAGAATTTTAAAATTTTAATAATTATTTTAAAATATTAATCATTTATAAATATTTTTAAAAAAAAATTAGTTATGGAATTACATATTTGTTTTTATTTCTTTTGGTATTTTTTTGCAATTCAAACTTTTCTCCTCTCGGTTTTTATTTTAAATTCTTTTCATTTGGACGATCAAATATCTTTGAAAGAAAGTTTCAACTTTCAAAATCTAGAATGTATGAATAAAAGACTAAATTCATGATTGTTAAATTTAAAATCTTCAAATGTAATCTATATCAGATATAAGCGCAAGGATTCATGGCAATTATACATATAGTACAAGATATGAATGCAAATATAGATTAAGTGCTCTCGATAATTTGATCTCTCACAAGTAGTGTGGCATTTGGATTTGTTGTGTCGAATATTTACATACTTATGAAGCCTACAATATAATTCAACACCTGGAAAATACAATAGCTGATAAAGAACTACAGGAATTCGAATTCGAATGGTTCAGATGAAAACGGGCAATAAGCCATGCCATTACACGTTTTTACCTAAGAAAACGTCTAAGTTTGAAATCAAAATATGATAATTTTTGTGTCTGAAATTAAAACATCAGATATGCAATCTAGAATCAATAAAAAGATCTGCTTTGTTTCTCAGGAATAAGAGCGCATGCTTTGTTTCATTTGAAAGATTTTTTTGAGCGAAGCGTATGATTTTATTATCAATCCCCATTTTTTGGGGTCCAAATTCGGTTGGAGCCCGTCCCAATGCTTGACCATGATAAGTCGAGAACCCCATACGTGGAGTTCAACTTTGACAAAGCAATCAGCCGAAATGCTTTGGAACATGGTGAGCGGACCATCTCTGTTCCACGAGATCGGTCGCAATTTACTCCACCTCACCATCAGACCATAATTGGATAGGCTTTATCCAACTCGCAGCACATCCAGGACTGGTGCATGCAATGGTAAAACCTCTCCATCCAGCCTCGACTCGAGGTAAGTAGAGAATGAATAAAAGTAACGGCTTGCCTGGCCCGCTGTCATCCCTAATCAACCATCGTTTGCAAGCTAACTGCAGCCCTAGGAAGTGCTAAAGCCAACTCTCTACAGAGCGCACGAGAACTTAGGCTGAAAGGATCTGGTGGCCACGATCAAATTGCACGTTTCCCATATTTTAAAATAAGAGAAACCTTCAGCGGATCTTTTCGCATATAGGACCGCTTCCTGGTTGGTTTTCAGATTTCTCTACCCATCCGTTGCAAGTCGTAGGTTTTAGGTCCGAAAGGCTTTTATTTAGCCAACGAAGTTGTCTCAGACTGCAGGTTTAAATAATCGAAATTGGAGGTCGTTTAGATTTTTTTTTTTTCGAAAAAAGAAATTATATATATATATATATATATATATATATATATATATATATATATATATATACATACTCCTCCCATCATTTTTATATCAATATCAGAAGTCAAGTGCGCTCCTTACGCACGATTCGTTTCCTTGATCCTGAAGCTACAGCCTACAGCCAACGCATTACCCTTTCTATCTGCCACTCCTTTCTACTCTCGTAATATTTATATTTCAATCCCTGATATTGGTACGGGCAAAAGTAAAGGAAAGCATTCTTCCTTCCTTTTTTAAAAAAAGAAGAGAGCGATGGTTTTCTCGAACACCTTCGCTTTGCAATGAAATGGCCAACAATAGTATTTGCAGCGAGAATAAATGATAGATTTACCACTGAAATTTATATATATATATATGCACACGGGTGAAGTTTAGGTACCATCTAGATCATACCATCGTGACGATTCTCTTTTTGAATTGAGATGATTCCCAGCAGTCATACATGTTCCTTAAATTATAAGCTAACCAGTATTAACACGATTATCTAAGTTTTAGTACGTATATGTTTATGATAGAAGCAATGCCATCTTTGGCTGGTAGCATTCCCATGAAATAGTATCATCAAACCATGCTACCTGGATAGCACGTAATCCGTGCCTTGTGACCACCCGTGGAGGAGATAGTGGAATTGCAGATGATATCCACTACCAGCAAATTAAGTTAGGCAGCAAATGTAATCTAAATAGTGAAATCTCTCTTTCACACCCCCACCATTCTTTTTTTTTTGATGAGACGGGTGGACTGAATCATCCCATGATAGATAAATCTCGAGAGATCTGAGTACAAAATATCTCAAAAATGAGAGGAGATCAATGGCAATTTGTCCCGAACGATGTCCACCAACATGCGAAGCGACTTAATGTACAGCTTTATTCACCTTTGGGTAAGCCCATTTGTGGATTTTCATGCGTCCATCAATAAATGGTGGGCACCAAAAGAGCATCCTCAACCACCTCACTACAATGTTGGAATCCCAACTTTTAGGGATAAAAAATTTATCTAAGAATCTATATTTTTTTAAGTAAATATTTTTAAAGCAATATTTAGATAAAAAAATAATTTATTTATATTTTTTTATACATAAAAAAATTACTTACTCATATTTTTTGCATTACTATTTTTATGAATAAATTATTAAAATTTATTTATATTTTATTTATACAAAATGGATGACAAATTATTGAGCATTGAATGATGAAGATATTAGAAATGAGGATGTGATAATTTAAATATAAAATTAAATATCTATTTTATTGATTGACGAAAAAATAATTTAGTCATCTCTTAGATAGATAAGATTTTCTTTCACTTCATAGGTAAATGCTATCTAAAAAAAAGTAACTTCTTCATTTTAAAAAATATGAGAATATGGATTAATTGGTCAAAAAGAAAGTAGACCAATTTTTTCATGATATTTATCCATTCTTAGGATAATCTAGTTAGTCCTGATAACCCTGGTTGCATATCTAATTGTTTCTCATGCCCCCTCTCAATTCGACCATGGGAACATTGGTATTATAGAGATGGCATCCCTCGGCTGTCAAAAAGTATGAGCTCAATCCTCTAATCAAAAATCCCAATTCACCGACTCTACCTCATCCTGAAACACTATCATTCAAATTAATCTTAAGTTATACGTATCTAAAGACAAGTGAAGAAAATCTTCCAAGAGCATGCAGGACTTGCTCGTGAGGAACCTTAGATTTTAGATTTCTGTCTACCATGGATTCTCTGATAGCTTGCAAATAAGATTTTTAAAGCTTGCATCAGGACCCTCCTCAAGATGACTCCTAAAGAGTGCTTTTGCTCAAAAAAATACAATCATTTTAATTAGACCAAATATGATAGGAACGAGATCCTCTATCATACTCAAAAAATATCATAGAGTACTGTACATGATGGGATGCTATTCATCTTAAGATAGATGGTTGTCCAAACTATTCAAATACTCTTAAAATTTGTAAATCTTTTTTTTTAAATATTTAAGAGGTGCTTGGTTTGCGATCGAAATCGAAATTAAAATGAAAATCGGAATACATTGAAATCGAAATTGAAATAGCCTAATCTTCTTAAGTTTTTGATTTATGATCGAAATAAAAATCGAAATAAAAATTTGAATTCATAAAAAAAATAAAAATTAAATTTTAGATAAATTAGGCCATTCTCATTCTATTTCAAAATTAAAATCAGAATAAAATTTTTTTCAACCAAGTGGTTAGAATGATAATCATTCATTTTCATTTCAAACCCCCACTTTCTTCAATCAAGCACTCTCTTGATACATACATGTGCATCAAAATAGATGGCATCGCATCATCCATAACATCCTATGGTACTTTTTAAGTACCGTAGATCCATTATGATAAATAATATAAACACACTCTATATTTATTTAACCATGGATTCTTATCCTACTCTTCACGCTAAGGTTAGATTTAGATAGCTTGCTGGTCACTATCGAGCCTATATTGTGGTCCCCTGATTTATGTGACCAAGACTACTCACCTCTCTATTTATTCCCTTTTTTGTGTCGTCCTCTTCATTCCCCATGCTTTCTTCCCTTGATTAAGTTCTTTCATCCAATTTGCGGACCTATCGGACCATAACTTTAGAGAATTGTTGGTATATAATTAATTAATTTTTTTTTACCAATGTATCATGAACTATAGGACCTATTATTTGAAGGATAAAATTTTTTTCTAAAAATCTATATTTTTTAAAAACTCATAGATAATATCTAAACAAAAATAATTTATTTATATTTTTTATATATTAAAAAATGGTTATGAAATCTATTGTCTAAGTTATTTTGCATTACTATTTTTCAAGATAAGTTTCTAAGATCTATCCATATTTTTTATAATATTTTTTATTATATAAATATAATATTATATTATTTATTATTATAGGGTTAAAAGTATTTTAAGAAAAAAATAAAAAATTATTTTTTAAGTTGATAGGAAACTAACTTATCTATCCAAAAATAGCATAGGAATATGCATAGATTGAACAATGAATAAGTTGACTATAAGAGGGAGAAAAAAAATCTATTTATCATGACTTATATGGATGTAGCATGCAGCAAGTATATATACGCACCTAGCTACTTTCAATCAATTGAAAATAAATAGTATCATATGATCAAAATAAATACTCTATAGCAGAATAATTAGATCATTAACAAATATAGTCATGCACAAACAAAAATCATATAGGGCGAGTACTAAAGAAAAAATTATAGGATGGGCTTCATAATTTGATACATTTTTTTTAACACCAATTTTAAAGAATAAATTTAAAAGTCAAAAACTTTTCTACTAATAAAGTTATTCATTCCATGATTTTAAAAAAAAATATGGCATTCTCTTTCTTCTTCATTTTCAGCATATACTTTTTACTAGTATATATTACATAGCTATATGATACATACTAAATAAATTAATTATCAAATAAGTCAATACACATCTCCAAATTAATCAATATATAGTTTCTAAAATATAAAGTTCATTAATATACAATATATGACTAGATGATACACACTTAGCAAATTAGTCTTTTAGCAACCTAATACGCATCTTTAAGCAAATTAATACATAATTTTTAGAGTATTATATTTATCAGTATACACTATATGCCTAATAATATATATTCATCGACTTTCTAATATATATTACTAGCTTAGTTCATATACATCCAACGATAATTCAATACATACTTGCAGGTAAATTCATACATAGTTTCTAGGTATGTATTAAAGAAATTTATAGTATATATTAGAATGTTGATCAATATATATTATCATTCCATGTGGTATATATTGGTGAACATAATATTTTGAAAATTATATATTAGATTGCTTGAAGGTGTGTATTGGTTTCCTAAATGATTAATTTGCTAAGTATGTATTATCTATCTGTATACTATATATTGATGAACTTCATGTCCTGAAAACTATGTATTGATTTACTTAAAAATATATATTAAATTATTATTAAATATATATCAAATAGGCTTATAGTATATATCAAAAAAGCCGATGAATATGTATCATCATACTATAGTATATGTTGATAAATATAATATTTTAAAAATTATATATCAATTTACTTAAAAATATATTAAATAATTAATTTATTAAGTATGTATCATTCGATTATATATTATAAATTAATAAATTTTATATTTTAAAAATTTTATATTGATTGATCTAAAAATATATATTGACTTGCTTGATATTTTATTTATTTGATATATATCATTTGATTATATAATATATACTAATAAAAAATATATTATAAAAAAAAAAAAAAGAAGAAGGAGGATATTATTTTTTTTTTATAATTTTGAATAACAAGATAAATGATTTCATTAGTAAAAAAATTATTTTTTTATTTTTTAAAATTAATATTTTAAAAATATGATTAAAAAAAAAAAAAAAAACTCGTTGTTGGGCATGCACTAGCTAAGTGCATGATTATTAAAAGAAGCGTCAAATCCATTAATGAGGTTGTGTCCTTTGCAGGCGCCATGGGGCGGATAGGTGCGTTGCTGCTGTTGTTTTTATTTAATTATAATAAATTAATAAAAGGTTGTGGAAACTTGTGCCCGTACATAGAATTGGGTCAAAACCATGCGAAACAACCGGACAAACAAAACGTGTTTATTTATTTATTTATTGAGTCCTGGTCACATCTTTATACGGCTCGTCGATTTATTTATTTATTTATTATGTTTATCATATTTATTTTTTTATTATGAAAACCGGTTATGATAATGTGAACAGGGCTGACCGTGTGGTAGGCTTTGGAGGCTGAGAATCCAATCAATATTTAGGATGGGAGAGTTTAACCATAGTGAGTTCAATTTTTTTTTTATTTTTAGGCATCAATACAACTCTAATTAATCAAAAAATATTTAATCAATCAGATCAGTCTTAACCGGATGATCGAAGATCCAGTATAGATGATCGCATTTAATGATTCTAATATCATGAATATTGAGCCTCTGGTTGCTCAGATAGATTTAGGATCTATTTGACCAATGAAAATTAATTTATTTTAAAATTATTATTTTAAATATATTTTTTAAAAAATATTATAAATAAAAAGTAGTTTATTTTTTAAAAAAATATTTAATAAATATTTTTATTGATATTTGAGAAGTAATTTGTGCCTGACAAATTTTTTAAAAAAATATTTTTAACTATTAAATTATGAAAAAAATATTTATAAATTTATTTTATAATTAATATTATTTAAATAAATAAATAAATTTTAAATATTTATTATAATTAATTTTAATTTTAATTTTTAATTTTTTATTTAATTAAAATAAAAAAATAAAAAAATAAAAATATATTAAAATTTTAATTAATATAAATATAATTGAATCAAAGATAATATATATTGAATATTTTATATAATTTTTATATGATAATATACATGCATCAAAATATATCATTTACTAAATAATATAAGAATTAGATGAAAATAAATAAAAATAGTTATGATAAATAATAATTTTAAGTAAAAATATTTTTATTTTTTAAAAAATTAAATTTTTATTTTTACTCCTGATTCAAAAGAGAAGTTTTAATTTTTTATTTTCTTCCTATAATAAAAAAATTACTTCTACTATCATTCAAAAATAAATTATTTTTTAAAATAAATTTAATTAAATATTTTTTAAAAAAATATATATTTTTTTAAAAAATATATATATTTTTTAAAAATTTTACCAAATAGATTCTTATGACTGTTATGTTGACATCCAATGAGAATAAGGCAAGGACGCGCCTTTGAATCCCGTCCCGTTTCCACCGGTAAATGCGAAGTCCCAGGTGAATGGATTAAAGGCTTAAAAGCCCATGGTATCCTAATTCCTTGTTTCTTTATGTTTCCGGGATCCTCTCGGTAACAACATTTCTACAGTAATAATAAGATTAAAAAAAAAAATATATGTGTGATGCAGCAAGTGGCAGGAGTGGGGCCCACCTTCTTTCCCTAAATGGAAAAGAATCCGCGCAGTGCAAGGGGCGGCAAAGGGATCACGTTCGAGCACGGATCCTCTGCGGAGCGGGATTTAAGCGCTGCGGTCGCCATCAAAAAGATGGACGGTCATCAACCACGGGCACGAACGACCACTTTGTTTGACAGCGATGCAAACCGCGCGCCGTATGCCATCCCGGGTTCGCGCTGTGCGGTTGGCGCACCGCGCGAGCCGTGTTTGCGCATATTTTAGTAGTGAAATCGACGTTCTTAATTTGCCGCCACGTCTGACCGATGATGATGTTTGCCACCTCTGCGAGAGCCATAACATAACAGAGTTTCAAACTAAGTGACTCCGACACAATCATAATTCCATCCATTAAGCTGGGAGTTAAGTACCATCCCATGTAATCCAATGATATGGGGAAAGGAGAGAAGATTCCCCTCCCCCCGTGGGGTGTGCATTGGTGGAGGAGACCACCGCTCCAGCTGTTCAACTAGAGAGAGGTGTGGGGGGGGGGACTGGAGGTGGTCCAGTCTATTCTCGTTGTTGGGTTGGGATCCATTGGGGAAGGTGGGTGTGAGGTTGTTGCCCCATCATCAGAAAACCATCAAGCCCAGCTCATCATCTCCCCACTCTTAAAGGCAGACAAAGGTAGAGGCAAACTCAAACGCAGACACCCTCTTCTTCGCGAAAAGTTTGTTGGACTTTTGGTGCACTCACCAAGGAGCCTTACTGGTTGGGAAACAATACAAACAGCTGGCTTTCCCCGATTTATTTCACTTCACTTCTTTCCTTTCGTTATTATCAGCGTAATGAGAGAAGGATGTTATAATCGTGCCGACAAGTGGGCCCATAAGACCTGTTTAGGACCACAATGGAAAAAGCTATATTCCGACGAACGCCACTGGAGTCACGGGGACCTGAACACCAAAACGATGCAGAACGCTAGAAGGACCACTTGTCACCCTACTGCACGAAGTGAACTGGAGATTTGATGCAATTTGGGTTCAAACTAGTCCACTAGCATACTGTTAAATAGTGTGGATTATAAGGATCTACTTTGTGACAGCGATTGAGCACTTCAAGCCCGTAATGGATATGCTGGATAGTTTGATTTATTAGGCTGTGTCTAGTCATGGAATAATTTTAAGAGGACAACAATACTTCTTTTATTCTGTTTGAAAGAACAAAAAATGTTATTGGGGCACCGTAAAAGGGGTGGATTTATTCTGCAGGATAAGTGCCTTCTGGCGTATAGCTGGAGGAATAAGTGGCAGGGAATAAAGCGGGGGAATGGATTATGTTTAATATGCTCTGAAATTCACGATAATTTGATTTTTGTCACAAAGGCAAAATTACCTGCCCCCCCCTTTTTTTGTATACTTAAGAGTGGATAGAAAAAAATAGAGACATAATATAGTAATTAGTCTATAATGTTGGAGGAAATAAATCTATTCCATCTTTTAACATGGAATAGACTTATTCTTCAAGTGGAAGGAATATATCTTCTCATGCATCGAACAAGGGAACGGGTTGTTCCGCGACGTCAAACGGATGGTTTGGCAGAATAAGGGAGCGAATAGGGGAGCTAACCCTCACTCATTCGCCATCCAAATGCCGAAGTTGATGAATGATGATGGTGGGAGTGGTTCTGCCACCAAATTTGATGGGACGTATATAGCCCTGGGAGTTGACATTAGCCCATTTGTAATCACACTGAGATCCACAAGCCAAGTCAATGATACATGTCACAAAGTCATATCATGACAGCTGGGAAAATACATGGTCCACGGTCCAAGCTGATATAACGTGACCGCATTATAAAACTCGCCAACGAAGCTTTGGCCCATCAACTTAATTGCTCGTCTCCACAAATTGGTAAACCAACTCATATTCCATCATCAAATTCAATAGGATCCGTTGGGGATAAATTTCACTCCTATTAAAATTAAGTTCGGTCCCAATTTGATGTGGTCAATGCAGAAAAACTTCAGCGGATGCATCCTAACTGAACTACTATATTCGATCGAGCTTCTCAGCGGCTGAGCCTCAGCCGAAGTCTTTCAACCAACCGAACTATCAAACGGCCGAGCTTCAGACTCTTAGCGGCCGAACTCCTCAAGCGGCCGAACTACTTATTGCCCGAGCCCCTTTGGACTCCGAGCGGCCGGGCTTCGGCCAAGACCCCGACGGCCGAGCTTGTTTCAACCCTCTTAGCAGCCGAGCTCTCCGAACTCCTATCTAGCGGCCGAACTCCCCAGCGCCCAGGCTCCGGGCCGAACTCCTTCGGACTCCCAGCGACCGGGCTTCAGCCAGACCCTTGCGGGAGCCGAACTTCCCCAAAACCTCCTCTCGGGCCGAGTTTCTACGGAAGCCGGACTTCCTATAGACTTCTTCAATGGACGAGCTTCTCAATGGCCGAACTTCTTATGATGGATTCCTGCAGGCAATCTCGCTACGGTTACACAGCAATAACGATCGACATTTATCAGCAATAACGATCGACATTTATCAGCAATAACGATCGACAATAACGACCGGCATTGATCAGGACGGTTACAACAAGCTCCCTCTATAAAAAGGACCCTCGGATACCTTTACGTCAGACTCTGAAAATCCTTTTATTCTCCTCTATACTCTATCGAGCACTCCATTCCTGTTGACAGGAACTAACTTGAGCATCGGAGGGTCTTGTCGGAGCCACCCCCCACCGATTCTGAGCGAGACTTTGTTTTGCAGGTCTCCGACGGCAGCCTCTTCGGCCTCAACTCCGGCGACGATAAGTTTCTGCGTCAACAGATTGGCGCTAGGAGGGCATGAACCTTCGAGGTTCCCTTGTTCTTAAAGGAGTGCTCGACGATGATTTCTCTCTCTGAAAATCCATCTTCTTCCTCACTAAAGTTCTCTCTCGAAGAGAAAATGCCTTGAGAGCTTCGACTCGATGATCGACGGCCTGCACGCCAGATCCGTCTGTTCCTATCTCAGCCCCAATAGCCCAGTTTCCATACGAAGCCCTCGCAGACATGAGGCAGGTCAACCTGCTGGTCGAGTCTGTGGCTCCACCGAGATGATGCTGGCCGTACGACAACATCCGACGGGGACTTTGCCAGCAAATTCACCATGAGGACACGAGGAACAGGCCATAAGGTAAAGCATTTGGGCATACCAATTGCTCTTAGGAAGGAGAAATGGAGAGCAGAAGTTCTTCCATAGAAAATTTCATAAGGAGACTGAAACGAAGTTCGGCGGAAGAGAAGCCGAACTCCCCCTCGAAGATATCAATGAAGTTCGGCGGAAGAGATGCCGAACTCACTCTCGAAGATCATCAACGAAGTTCGACGGAAGAGATGCCGAACTCCCTCTCGAAGATCATCAACGAAGTTCGGCGGAAGAGATGCCGAACTCCCTCTCGAAGATCATCAACGAAGTTCGACGGAAGAGAAGCCGAACTCCCCCTCGAAGATCATCAATAAAGTTCGGCGTAAGCAAAGCCGAACTCCCCTCGAAGCTCATCATCGGAATAAAGTTCGGCAGAAGTGAAACCGAACTCCCCTTCGAAGCTCACAATCCAGTGAAGTTCGGCGCAAGCAAGGGCGGAAGTTCTCCCGCAGAATGAAGTTCGGCATAAGTGAGGTCGAAAACCGCAGCTCATCATCCGAATGAAGTTCGGCGGAAGGGAAGCCGAACTCCCGCTCCTGATCAATGAAGTTTGGCGGAAGAGAAGCCGAACTTTCCCTTGAGGCTCTCATCGCTCAAGTCAGGCCGAACTCCCCCATCTCGAGTATGTCATCTACGAAACCTGCTGCAAAGAATTCTTTGGAGGCGGAGTGAAGTTCGGTAGCTAAAGCAAAGCCGAGCTCCACTTGAGCCCATCATCAAGGGAGTTCGGGTAATGAAGGATGAAGTTCCCCCATTTGCAACGAGGCGGAATGAAGTTCGGCCACGTCTACGACCTTCAGGCTCATCATCGAGGAAGCCCCGACAAAGAAGCAGGAAGTTCTGCCGTGGAAGAATCTCGTGGGAAACCGGAATGAAGATTCGGAATGAAATCCGACGCCAGGAAAGCCGAGCTCCATGAAGTCCTTCCGCGGAAGCTTTCGCGGGAAAGCGGAGCGAAGTTCGGCTCAAGTGAGATCGAACTTCCGTAGTCGCCACAAAATGAAGTTCGGCCTAAGCAAGGACGGAACAAAGTTCTCCCGCAGAATGAAATTCGGTATAAAGTGAGGCCGAACTGCGCAGCTGCTCATCGGAATAAAGTTCGGCGGAAGTAAAGCCAAACTCTCCTTGAAAAGCTCATTATTAGAATGAAGTTCGGCTCAAGTGAGGCCGAACTTCCCTTTGAAGCTCACCATAAAGTGAAGTTCTCTTTAAGTAAGGCCAAACTCCCCCGCTCGAATATGTCATCTCTAGAAAGAATTCATGGGAGGTGCAATGAAGTTAGGCCGCGCTCGAGACCACCCGAGGGCGAGCGAGGCCGAACTCCCCCTCATGAACGTCACCAAGGAAGCCCCTGCAAAGAATTCACGGGAGGTGCAATGAAATTCGGGCAAGCAAAGCCGACCCCCTCTCTGCAAGCAAGGAAGTCCGAACAAAAAAGCATGAAGTTCTCCCGTGAAAGGTTTTGCGGAAAAGCGGAACAAAGCTCCGCGCAAGCGAGGCCGAACTCCTCGTACATCATCGAAATGAAGTTCGGCGGAAGCAGGGCCGAACTCCCATCAGAAGCTCATCATTGGAATGTAGTTTGGCTTAAGTGAGGCCGAACTTCCCTTCGAAGCTCACCATCAAGTTAAGCGCAAACAAGGGCGGAACAAAGTTCTCCCGCAGAATGAAGTTCGGCCGCGTTTACGAACTCCGCAGCACAAGGCCCGAACTTTTCCAAGGAATTCCCACGGAAGGTTTTGCAAGTTCGGCCATCGGTCGCCCCCAAAGAAGGATATCTTATTCGGCCGCGTCCACGACCACCCCATCTCAAGTGAGGCCGAACTTCACCTCGAGCTCGCCACCAAGGAAGCCCCGATGGAAGGGTGCGAAGAAGCCCTCCTCCCGAAAGGTTCCGCAACTACGCTCCGCTACTTTAACTCGAATTCTCAGCGAAGTTAAGAGCCGGCCGCCAAGACCTGAAGCACTATGGCCTCCCAAAACGTGCGCGATCTAAGCAAGTAATGCCCCTAGCATCGCGACTACGGCCATGACACTGAGGAATACATTCAGCTCCAAGACGAGATTAAAATGCTCGATGGGGTAAATTCCTTCAATGCCAGCCTGAAGTAGGAGAAGATCGGCTAAGAGCGCTACCGTAACTGGAAACTATAAGGTCGGCCACCTCACGGCGTCATCAACGTTACCCCAGAGGAGGGGCTAGATACATCGGCGATTCATCACCTCCCAGCGTCAAAACCAATGAGAAGTACGCTCCAAATGAAAGAGGCCAGCATGAGATAGAGGAGGTCGTCTGGATGGGACTTACTGTCCGAGCGAACTCAGAGGAAGAACGCCCCGA
Organism: Cocos nucifera; assembly: GCA_006176705.1. Taxonomy (NCBI): domain Eukaryota; kingdom Viridiplantae; phylum Streptophyta; class Magnoliopsida; order Arecales; family Arecaceae; genus Cocos; species Cocos nucifera. The sequence continues at coordinate 633,787 of QRFJ01000033.1, read as the reverse complement.
CGACCCTAAAATGGGGATATGCTGCCCGTAATTTTTCTTCGATAACATTCTTTCCTTCCGATAATACTGTTTTTGGATGCAAAAACTGTACGATGACAGCGAAGGAGCAGCCAATAGCCCGTTAGAAACAGGAGGAAGACCTCGTCCTAACGCGAGCAAAGTCGAAGGCCTCGTTCACCTTAGACGAGATGGGGGAAGAAGCTCGGACAATGGTCCGCATGTGCCCCCACAGCCCGTTAGGAACAGGAGGAAGACCTCGTCCTAACGTGAGCAAAGTCGAAGGCCTCGTTCACTTTAGACGAGATGGGGGAAGAAGCTCAGACGACGGTCCGCATGTGCCCCCACAGCCCGTTAGGAACAGGAGGAAGACCTCGTCCTAACGCGAGCAAAGTCGAAGGCCTCATTCACCTTAGACGAGACGGAGGGAGAAGCTCGGACGACGGTCCGCATGTGCCCCCACAGCCCGTTAGGAACAGGAGGAAGACCTCGTCCTAACGCGAGCAAAGTCGAAGGCCTCATTCACCTTAGACGAGATGGGGGGAGAAACTCGGACGATGGTTCGCATGTGCCCCCACAGTCCGTTAGGAACAGGAGGAAGACCTCATCCTAACGCGAGCACTTACATCAACCTCAGCCAAAGGAGATGAGATATCCTCCGAGCAATCTTATCAACTTCGGCCAAATAAGGTCCCCCCGAGCGACTAGGCTGACCTCGGCTGAAGAGCGCCGACTTCGACCTCGACGAGAGATAAGATTTTTGACCGAATCAATCTCGGCTAGAGAGCCTCAACTTCAGCATCAACTTTAGCCAGAAATGAAATCTCCCCCGAACTTCGACATGGACCGATACGAAGCCCGGAAGAAAAACTTTGGCAGTCGCCTTATCTGCACTCCCTTCCTTCGAATTTCGAACTCGGGAGTGGGGGGGCTAGTGTTGGGGATAAATCCCGCTCCTGCCAAAGTCAAGTTCGGTCCCAGCCTGATGTGGTCAATGCAGAAGAACTTCAGCGGATGCGTCCTAGCTGAACTACTACACCCGGCCGAGCTTCTCAGCGGCTGAGCCTCAGCCGAAGTCTTTCAACCAACTGAACTATCAAGCGGTCGAGCTTCAGACTCTTAGCGGTCGAACTCCTCAAGCGGCCGAACTACTTATTGCCCGAGCCCCTTTGGACTCCGAGCGGTTGGGCTTCGACCGAGACCCTGGCAGTCGAGCTTGTTTCAACCCTCTTAGCGGCCGAGCTCTCCGAACTCCTGTCCAGCGGCCGAACTCCCCAGCGCCCAGGCTCCGGGCCGAACTCCTTCGGACTCCCAGTGACCGGGCTTCAGCCAGACCCTTGTGGGAGCCGAACTTTCCCAAAACCTCCTCTCGGGCCGAGTTTCTACGGAAGCCGGACTCCCTATAGATTTCTTCAATGGACGAGCTTCTCAATGGCCGAACTCCTTATGATGGATTCCTGCAGGCAATCTCGCTACGGTTACACAAGCAATAACGATCGGCATTTATCAGCAATAACGATCGACAATAACGACCGGCATTGATCAGGACGGTTACAACAAGCTCCCTCTATAAAAAGGATCCTCCGGATACCTTTACGCCAGGCTCTGAAAATCCTTTTCTTCTCCTCTATACTCTATCGAGCACTTCATTCCTGTTGACAGGAACTAACTTGAGCGTCGGAGGGTCCGCCGGAGCCACCCCCCACCGGTTCCGAGCGAGACTTTGTTTTGCAGGTCCCCGGCGGCAGCCTCTTCGGCCTCAACTCCGGCGACGATAAATTTCTGCGTCAACAGGATCGATGGTGTATCCATGACTGCCACATCTTCTCGGCGTACGACTGCATGTCTACCATATTTATCACATAGATTTTATTGCCTCTACTTACCTAATTATAACATGCTACAAAATGATTTTGATGTTTCTGCTGATAGGCCATGCCATAGATGTGTTTCTAGGAATCATCACGTAAGGATATATCTAGACGGTAGGCTCTAAATATGTGGTTCAAGCTTTAGTGGACTAGTCTAATAATCAATCGCCACATTACTTTCTTTGTATTTAAACCATTCAAGATCAAAATAGAGGTAAGGATTCATCTTATTATCCATCATATATGTGCTTCTCGATTTGAATTAGTCCACTTGATCTTGTCCATTTAATAAATTTTTTCTAAACCTAAGGATATCTCCATGCAAACATGCTTTCTTTCACGATAGTCCAAGTTTGAAGTGGATTTCGAATAAAAAGTATAAGATTATGCTTTGATGAGGGTCAATAATCTTTCATTATCCTTTAAATCATTGATGATTACATTCAAATGACAATCAAATTATATTCATACATAGTTCAATCAATCCAAAAAAAAGGTAAAAGAAAAAGGAAAAACACTCCAAGATGGAAAAGGTGCCCTAGGTTGTTAACCCTTGGACATCCTCCCTCTCTTTCTCCGAAGCTAACAACTCCCCTTCCAAACATTGGCTCTTCCCCCGATCCTAGCTTAAGAAAATTAGAGAGCGCAATTTTATTATGTGGGCTTGGGCCCTCCCTAACAAGGTGGAAGATCTTTCGGGGGTGGTAGCAGGGACTCGTTCGGGCCTTTCCCGTTGTCCACCACAAACGCCATCTTTAGCCCCCACGTCGTGTGCACCTCCAAATGACAATGCAAGAACCAAACGCCTGCATCCACGCAAACCGTAAAAACTAAGAATTATGCTGCCATATATCCTGGCCAATTAAAAACTCCTCCACTAAAATTCGTGCTGCATGCTGAAACCGACACGATGATTTGCGAACGTTTCACAAACCTGGGTTATCCGCCCTGAATCTTATGGCAGTCCATCCCCCAGAGGGAACTCCGATGGTGTTCCTTTCGACAGGATCGACGAGATTGAACTTGGAGGGAGACTTCTTTGGATTGTAATTCCCGAGACCCCTTCCGACCGCGAAGAAATTGAAGCCGTGCAGATGGATGGGGTGGTTCTCCGGTGCTATAATCCCCGTGTCCTGGAGAACCAGATGAACCGTGGAATTGAAAGGAAGGCGATAGACCCGAGTCCCGGTCATGGTCCCCAGGTTACTGGGGCCGCTGCCGGTGTAGTTGAAAGCTATCGGCGGCTTTCCCGGGAAGTCGGCTGTGAACACCCCACTTATGTTGAAGTAATGAGCTTGGAGGATGGCGGTGGTCGGCATGGTGAAGCTCACGTTGTTCATGTCTGCCACGACCCGGCTCCCATTGACGCACGTCGGGCACGGGTTGACGCCGAGACCCGCGGTGAAGAGGAGGGAGTGGTCCACCCTCAACGGCACCCTGGCGGGATACCGCTTGGAGTTTAGGCTACGGAGGGAATCGATGAAGTTGGAGGCCACAGGGGTCGCATTCTGAGGTGGTGGTTTGGTGGTGGTGAGGACGGTGGTGGACACGGTGTTGGTGTAGTGCACGGTGGCCATGGCGGTCTGGTTGTCCACCGCGATCGGGGAGTCCATGAAAGGGGAGGCGGTGACCAGGTACCTGCCGGCCCCTCGATCGGCGGTGAGAAGGACGTTGGTGGTCTGGCCCGGGGTGATGAGTATGGTGTCGGTCTTGAAGGGCTTGGTGTAGGTGGCATCGACCTCGACGACGGTCAGCTGGTGGCCGGCCACCTTGAAGAAGAGTTCCTCATTGAGGGCAGCATTGATGATTCGTAGCATGTATGTCTTGCCGCTGTCCACTTTTAGCTGGAACCCTGTAATTAACGAGGTCCACATTAGATTCCATCGCTTAAGGTGCATTTGCCACACATGAATCCCTTCTTCCAATAAAACACGCACATCCATAATGTTTGGCAGCATCGCTGGTTTGAAAGCTTCGCTTAATTAGTTACCTTTGGAAGTAGGACAAGTGGACATGGGGCCTGGATGGCCGTTGATTACGTGAGCATCAGAAACATTGGGCGCGAGACCAGATTTCAGAGCCTGGTTGATGACGGCTTCCGTGTCCGACTTCCACCATTCTCCTGGCGTTTATGATAAGCAAATCATTGTCAATGGGAAAATGACATCTTAAATTCTGCCAATCTTAATTCGATCAGGGAGGATCGGATTCGTAATTCGTAAATGATATAATAAGTCGTCAACTTACCCAAGATGATGACCTCCTCCTTATGTGGAGCGGGGAAGGGATAGGGAACATGGAGTTTGGGTAAGATGACAATAGCACCGTGAACGCTGACCCTGAGCCATAGGATGTGTGCATGCCAGAAAAGGGTGCCTCTCTGACCCGTGAGAGTGAAGTTGTACACATAGCTGTTACCTGGCCGGATCGGGCACTGGGTGATGTAGGCCGGCCCGTCGGCCCAACCCGTCCGAAGCTGCCTCACTCCATGCCTGCGGGCCCAATTTATAACGTGTGGTTAGCTCAATTGCGCAAGATTGGATAATGTTTGCTTATATCTCTATCTGAAGTCGGACGGTTTGTGATGATACTAGTGATTCAATCCCTGCATGGATGAAGACTACTCACCAATGGATGGTAACATTGTACTTGACATGGTTCACAACCTTGACGAGCACATTATCCCCTTCTCTAGCGTATAGGGTTGGACCAGGGAATCGGCCATTCACGGTCACGATGGGTTTGGTGGAGCAGAGACGGGTCGCATTTTTCGTCACCACCTGCACAAGGCACGCCATGGTAGTTCAAACGTGTCGGTCTTTAAACTTGATCCATGGTTGGCTTTTGTATACGGTTGGATGTCGATGGTTGTTATTTGTCTTGAACAATTGTCAGATATTGGGCTGACCTACCGGCCCAACTAATGGTTCAGCCTAGACAGGTGAATTAGCCCACAGAAAGATTCAAAGTTTTATGGAAAAGACGCGGGCGTGCCCCATGAATAAGAATACTAGGAAGACCTTTGTCGCAAAAGGGAAAAGATTAAAGTTAAAACGAGTGTTTTTTTTTTTGGGTAACAAATTTATAAAATTTATCTGTAAAATATTGTGTAAGATGTAGAGATCCTCTGAGACTTTATATCCTCTTTCACTCGGGATCAAACTAAGGGCACTGCTAGATGTAACGTTCTATTTATTTAATTAATTCTCATGGTCGACTTTGGGTATGCAATGCACACGCATTGTTTAACAAAGCATGCAATGTAGTACATCTCCACCACCAGTGACGCAGTCGGGATCTATCGAGAAGTTATTAATGCAACACATCCTTCAACACAAATGACACAATGAAGCATGACAGATTGTTAGCAAATTTCATGGTCACATCATCAGAAAGCCACCGACATTGGATTTGGAAAGCAACAACTTACATTGAACTTGTAGTGTCGAGTCCTCCCATCAACGAGCACCGGAAGCAAGCATGCCACTAGCACCAAGGCTCTGATAAAGGGCAACATCTTCTCTCTCTCTCTCTCTCTCTCTCTCTCTCTCTCTTTCTGGGGTACAATGCATGGGAAGGACCGGCCAACGCATCCTTATAAGAGGATGGTGATTCTAGCTGCCAGGTCCTTTTTAACTTTAGGTGGCCGGGAACCTTGATCGACAAGGTTTAGGTAGAATAACCGCACACTACCTCTGGATTTCTTGAATCCCACATAAAGTTCACATATGTCTTCGTTGGCGTCTGATGTCGCTTTCTATTGGTTAAAAGATCGGCTTCTTGCAGAAACATTCACGTAAACAAGTTGGAACACGCGAGACATTCTTAATTCTATTCTAGCTTGATGCAGTTGGATGGAAGGAACTGACCGACCCATTCCGTATCGCTAGAATGACATAACAATTTGTTCCTTTTTTGTGGCTGCCTTAAGGTCGGTGTCGTCCTCTCGGTAGCTAAAGCGTGGATGGGAAGGATCAATCCTGGTCTATGCTTCCAAATCGATCGAACAACTACAAGCAAGCTCTCCGAGAATACAATGATGCTATCTATGGCAAATGTCATGACAAATATTCCTCACCACTTTCATTTTAGAGGCGAAGCATTCCATGCCCGGGGGTCCCACTTGCCGAGTTGTGACTCTGTTTTTTGTGGAGGGAGTTTTTTTACATGGGGGTTTCTAATGGCGTATGTCATCATGGTATGCCTCCATAAAGTATGGTTGAAATGTCCTATCTGATGTAATATTGGGGAGATTTCGTGCTGGTTTGAAAGCTAAGCTATCCAGCCGGTGAAATCTCGGTGGTGAGAGCTCCTCAACCATCGACTCCACTTCTGGTTGTTGGATCTCACGTTATGCAACCCCATGCTCCTCGATCGAGATTGTGAGAATGCTCGCACTGCTATCCTGAAAACTAGCACGGGATGCCGACGGACCCGGACTGGCTTGAGCCATAGGTCAGCCTGCTGACGTTACTACTTAAAACAGAACACAAGTGGTCCTCCTGCATCTTCTTTTAAATGATATACAAAAATAGCAATTCAGGAAGTGCTTGGTGAGGAAGAATGAAGGTCTCAAATCGAAATAAAAATAGATAATTTTCATTTCAACCATTTAATTGAAGAGAGTTTCATTTCGATTTTGATTTCAAGATGGAATGAAAATGGTTCAATCTATCTAAAACTCAATTCTCATTCTGTTCTATGAATTCAAATTTCTATTCCGATTTTGATTTCGGTCAGGAACCAAACACTTCAAAGGATTAGACTATTTCAATTTTGATTTCAATTCATTCCGATTTCGATTTCGATCGCGAACCAAACATCCTTCAATATAGATAAAATTTTAAATTTTAATTTTTTATTAACTGCATAACCATTCAATGTTCATTCTATGACACAAGGCCAATGATATGAGATGTCCATCATTCAATCATTGACTATAGAAAAAAAAAAAAAAGAAAGATTAAATTTAATGTCTCCATATAGCCACCTCTGTTGTCCGGTATATGAAACATCACGGCATATCCTTCTTTAGTTCATCGATTATGGTATGCGATATTCATACATGACAAACTAATAGTGATCCTTACCTCCCGCTTCCATTCAAAATTTTAAAATAATAATAATAATAATAAAAAAGGTGATTCTTAGCGCGCCATTAGATGTAACATTTTTAAATAAAGACTGACGTAAAAACTAGAAAAGAATCCGAGCACATAGGTTCAATTACTAGTAAGACAAGGGTGTCATGATCAATTCTCTAGCTCCAGCAGTGGCTTGATGCAGTGACCTCCATTTCCGAGATACTGTTTGATTACCGAGGCTTGATCGATGATTATGGCTCGATAACATTCTAAGATGCCGTTTGTGACAGTTTCATTTTTTATATTTTTAAAACAAAAAAAAAGAATTATATATCTACTATTTCAAAATTTTAAATATAAACATGTTGATATTATCAATTATTTTTTAAAAACAGAATAATGGTGAGGGTGGAAAGAAGTGATAACGGTGGAGGTAACAAAAATAGCAATGATGGTGGTGGTGTGGGATGCTCCAATATAATGAAGGTGGTGACAATTGATCTAATGGAGCCATGAACGGTATGGTAGAATCGACGACAATACAATAGAGTGAGATAGAGATGTTAATGATATGATAGAAGCATTAATGGTGGCGACGGTGAATATGATGATGTGATAGAAATAGCAATAATAATAGGATTGATGAATGTAATGAAAGTGACATAAGATAGTAATAATGGAGACTATCTTAATGGTGGTGGTAAAAAATAAATTTTTATTAATAAAAATATTAAAAATAAAAATGACTTAGAATCTGTTTGATCAAGCTGTAAAAATTATTTTATTTTAAAATTACTTCTTTTTAAATAAAATTTTAGAAAAAATGCTGTGAGAGAGAAGCAGTTTGTGTTTGATAAAATCATTTGATAAGTATTTTTATCAGTATTTGAGAAGCAGTTTATGTTTAACAATTTTTTTAAAAAAAATATTTTTAACTATAAAATTATGAAAAAAGGATATATATAGATTTACTTTATAATTAATATTATTTAGATAGATAAATAATTTTAAATATTTATTATGATTAATTTTAATTATTTTTTAATTTTTTATTTAATTAAAATATAAAAAATAATGAGGATGTCAAGTAATATGAGAATAATGGAAGGATTAGATAAAAATAAATAGAGATAGTTATGATAAATAATGATTTTGAATAAGACTATTTATGTTTTGAAAAAATTAGTTTTCTGATTCTACTACTTTCAAGAAGAAGTTTTAATTTTTTGCTTCTTCTCTATAGCAGAAAAATTGCTTCTGCTATCACTTAGAAGTAAATTATTTTTTAAAATAAACTTAGCTAAATATCTTAAATTTTTAAAATAAATATTTTTTTAAAAAAATAAATAATTTTTTTTTTCAAAAACTTGATCAACAGGCCCTTACTTTAATTTTTAAAAATAATAAATAATTTTTAAAATAAATGAGAAAAGTTTGTAATGTGCTTTTGGCATCACTTTTTTTATTCTAGTTTTTAAATATAAATAGAAAACCAAGCTAGTTAATTATTTATGATAATTTTTCTTTGGGTTAGAAAATAGGCACCTTCGTCATTCTAGCACTTCATCTGGATTGTTTAATAGCAGCAAACACGATTATCAATATAATAGCAATCTAATTGGAAATCACAGATCCCCGTAGGCTGCAATCAACTATTTACTTATTTATTCTTAAAAAAGTAGTATATAACATGTACGATGCATTTGATACTGTTGGAGATAAACTCTGCTCCTATCGAAGTCTAGTTTGATGCTCAGCCTAATGCAATCAGTAGCCACAAAAGAGCTTCAGCGGATGGATTTTAGCCAAACTCCTACAGCCGATCGAACTGCTCAGCGGCCGAGCTTCAATCGAATCCATCAGAGCCGAACCCCTTCAACCGACCGAATTTCTCAGCGGTCGGATCTTAGCCGAACTCTTTTCCTCGGCCGAACTCCACAGCGGTCGTTCCTCGGCCGAACTCCTCAGCGGTCGGATCTTAGCCGAACTCTTTCTGTCGATCGAACTCCTCAGCGATTGTTCCTCGGCCGAACTCCACAACGATCGTCCCTCGGTTGAACTCCTTAGCGAACTCCTCAGCGGTCGTCGCCCGACTGGACTCCTCAACGGTCGAGCTCCTTCCGAACTCCCAGCGGCCGAGCCTTAGCCGCACTCCTCCAGTTGGGCATCTATGAGAGCCGAACTCCCTCCAAGCTTTCTCTTCGGTCGGACTTCTTCAGGAGCCGGACTCATCCCGGACACCCCCTTCGGTCGGCCAAGCTCTTACCGAACTCTCCAGCGACCGAGCCTTAGCCGCGCACCTCCAGCCATCGCCTATGGGAGCCGAACTCCTTCCGAGCTTCCTCTTCAGAAGTCTGAACTCATCCGAAATGGGTACACGTCGAAGCCCTTCAACCCTTCATTCGACTCCGAGCGGCTTAGTATTAAGATAGCTGCAGCCATCACCATCAGTCCGCTGCAAGTGACAGCGATCCGCTATCGGACGGCGATGGCTGTCACCATCAATCCACTGCAAATTAATTTGATTCGTCTAATTTAATTTAATACTTTTGTTTAATATCCGTTCGGTAGCGGGTCGCTGTCACTTGCATCACTGCAAATTTAATACTTTTGTTTAATATCCGTGCCTTCCCCGACAATGGCGCCAAAAACTTGGTGTGTTTGCCGGAATTATTTTTAAGCAACGGCGCCAAAAACTTGGTGCGTTTGTCGAAATTATTTTTAATAAATCAAAAAAATCAAAATCAAAAATCAAAAATCTTCCCCGATAATGGTGCCAAAAACTTGATAGGAAGTATTTGCCGAAATTATTTTAAATTTATTTAAAATAAATTAAAAAAATTAAAATCAAAAATCAAAAATCTTTCTCGGCAACGGCACCAAAAACTTGATAGGAATTTAAACTTGATAGGAATCCACAGGGAAGGTAGTATTTTAGATTTGAAATCTTTGATTTTTAAAAGAAAAAGAAAAAAAAGAAGAGTTTTGGGATCAAAAGTGAAGTCAGAAAATTAAAAGTAAAAATTAAAAGGTGTAGGAATTTAAACTTGGTACTAAGATCTATTAGTTAGATCTTAGCATCTACTTACAATAAAATAAAAAATAATAATTAAAATATAGAAATTAAATTATAATAAAAATAAAAAGTAAGAAATTAAAATATAAAAATAAAATTTTTATTAATTAAAATTTCAAAATTTAAATACAGAATTTAAAAAGAATAAAATAGCCTGATCTCTGATCTTGGATCGGCATTGGCAGAAAGATGGTGTAGAAGTTCGACTCTTCTTCTCGGCACCCGTTGCTTCGAAGCAGCCTTTAACCCATAGCCTGGCTTCACCCTATACCAAAGCTTCACCTTGATCGGAGATATTGATTTTTGGAGGCCTGGGGTCCTTTTTATAGAGCTAGGAGGGCTGGAAAGTTTGCTTCTAGGCAATATGGGACTAATGGCCTTTGTAATCATCAAAATCTGAATAAAATTTGAATTAAAATAGCTCTGATACGTCTCTGATAAATCTGATAAAATCCAGCCATTCAATAGGAATAGGTCCAAAAATCCAACGGATCCGGATTAAACCGCTTGATGGAGGAAATCACGCGCCTGAGAGTTTGATCGCCGTCGGGAGCTTTCTGGACCATCGGATCATCGCCTGGATCGAGCGCTGCCGTCCGATGGTGATCCGCGTGATGTCTGTAGCTGAATAAAATCCGGAAAGCAACCACAGCCGTCCGATCCTGACCGCAAACAACCACATCCGTCCGATCGCGCAATCACTGTTCCCATGGACCGCGTAGACCGACCGCACCGCACGCCGCAACCAATCAGCGCCTCTATTATCGAGCGAAAAAGACTAAATTACCCTTGTGAGCCACGATAAATTTCTGTAGACCCTTTAGGGGTCTAGGTCCACCACGTGGCAAGCTCTGATTCGCCGGATTTTGCTGAGCTGGCGGTCCACGCCTGGATCGTGGACCGGCTGATGGCTTCAACGGCTGAGTCGGCTTTGATGGCTTGGCTTGGCTTGGTGGCTCGGCTTGGCTTGGTGGCTCGGCTTGCGGAGCCGGCTGAGCCATTTTCTTTTTTATTTAATTTTTATTTATTTTATATTTTTAAAAATTCATATCTTTTTTATTTTATCTTCGTTTTACTTGAAATTTATTTTATTGTGATAAAAAAAATGAGCTCTTTCTATTGATAATAAAATTTTATTTTTTTAATTTTTAATTATTTTTAATTAATAAAAATTTTAAATTTTTCAAAAATTATATATAAATTGATTAATAATTTTTAAAAATTAATATAAATTAATTAATAAATTAATATTTTTATTGGTGAATTTATGATGCTTATCAACCACCATCAGCCAGCACCACCTATGGGCCCCTTTAGCGGGCTAGGGGTCGCACTATCCTGTTCCAATTTTTTCGTACGTAACTTCTCCATCTGGACTCCATTTGGACTATTCTTAGGCTCGTTGGACTTCATTCGCTATCCTAGATCATATTTTGGACTTATTATGGATTGAATCTTAAGATATTTTTCTCAATAATCTCTACCTCAACTTGATGTTTAGTCTCCATCTATTTCTAAGAGCTTGTGATCCATCTCATCCCTACGTCCTGGAATATGCTTGCTGTCTCATGGATATGCAAACATGAGAGTCGAGACAGACCGCTCGATCTTATCTTCATCATTGGCTGTGTCTACTCTGACCAAAGATCTGTTTGAAAAAATCTTCTACGGTAATAGAAACTTCACTCTACGATATTACCTCTCATCCTTCCAAGTATCGCATCTTATGCCCGATCCATCTCTATTTGGAGCTCTACCTCGTACTGGGCTTCTTCTGGCTCCTGAAGCTCCATCTTGCACTAGGCTTCGTACCAAATAGTAATGTCCTCTTATCCTCTTCTTTTTTTCTAGAATAATTCAGTTGTCGCACATGACCTTCAAGATTTCATCATCAACTATCCATCTGTAGCCGTTTGAATCCAATCTGCTCAGTGAGATAAGATTCCACCTAAAATTGCGTATGTATCGGACCTATCCCAATCTTCTCACTACACCATCATGTGTCCTCTAGCTGACCATTTTGATGTCTCTGATCGCACAATTCGATCCATCTAATGGATGAACAGTACCTTTACTATTGTCTAGAAAGTCAAGCTACTTCTCTCTACAATAAACATGATATGTGCATGCAAAATCTAAAATCTACTATTGAAAAAAAGTAGATATCTCATCAGATATCATCTTCTGACTCGCTATTAGTCATCGCTGCAGTAGCCCTCATTCGATCACTGAGCTACGAGCAATCTCTGACACGATGCTCCAACATCGCATCGATAACATCTATTCTTGCTAGGATCCCTCATCTTAGATCTGGATTGTCCTTCTTGTGATTCTCTATCACTCCATCTGCTGCCACCTGCTCCTTCAAAAATTGTCAAAGCTGAGCTGTCACTATCTAAACTCAAAGCTGGATTCTTTCTCTTGAGAATTTTATTTTGGAGAATCATTATAGTGACATCATCCATCTTGATGGTACTCTTTTTTACTAGAAGAGCAGTCACCAAGGACTTATATGAAGAAAAAAGCAATGTTAGCAAGACCAACGTCCTAGTCTTCTCCTCAACCTTCTAATCTATGCTGAGAAGATCAATAAGAATCTTCTGAAAGTGGTTGAGATGCTCCTGCATGCTCTGTCCTTCGATCATTCGTAGTTGGTAGAACTACCTCCAAAGAAAGAGAGTATTGATGAGAAACTTTGCCATGTACAACTCCTCGAGCTTCAACCACAGCATCATCAAAAAAATCTTGCTAAGTACATAGATCCCCACCTCATTTGCTAGGTATATGCGGATGGTACTCACCATCGGTATCTGTAGCCCCTCCCAGGTTCTCTTCTTTATAGTGTCTGACTTCTTTTCATTCAAGAGAGCATCGATTAAACCATGTTGGATGAGCGTATCCTTCACCCTTGCTTGCCATAAGAAAATTTTATTCTTTCTATCGAATCAGTTAATCTCTATCTTGATTGAGCTTGTCTTCTCCATCTTCTTTGATCTCGATCAATATCGTCATGTTCTAGACAACCATGTGTACTGGTATCGTCTAGCTTTGATATTAATTATTATGGTATCAACTTATTCTGATATCAATTATTGAGATATCAACTCACTCTAATATCGATTATTATGAGAGTCTGGCTAGGACACCACAATTATAGGACCTTCTTGATACCACATGCATTACACTCGATCACGTATGGATACCAAAAGAGAAAGAAAGAAGAATACAAGATAAGAGATCATACAATCAAGTATACATGGATTAGACAAAGGTCTACCTTCATGGAACGTGCAAACTTCACTATAAGAGATAAAAAATCAAACAATACAAAAAAAATTACCACTCAATCTTGTACAAGAGTCTCTTAATAAGAAACTCTAAAATCCTCATAAAAGCTCTTTGAAATCTTTCAAGAAGTCCCTCAACACTTCTAGGATGTCATTAGCTTTTCGATGCAATAAATGGTTCGCTAATCAAAGTTACACAGACTCCAAAAATCTAAAAATAATATTTTAGTAAGAAATCCATTCCTAAACACATTCGAGATCAATTCTGGATCGTCTGATCATGACCAACTCCCTTCTGGACCATCGGATCATGCACACAGCCTCCTGATCAAGCCCAAATTGCTCTTGAGCCATCTGATCATGATCGGCTCACTCCTGAGCCTTTGGATCGTGCAAAATACTCCTAGATCAGTTCAGATTAAGTCCCAACCATCCGATCGCGATTGGCTCCTCTCCGAGCCATCGAATTACAATCGGTCTATGAAATAGTACCGTGAACCATGTGAAATAGCTAAAAAAATTGAGTTCCAATCCACGTTGGCCCTTGTAAATCGGTGGTCCATCGTGGACCGTGCTCCATGGTGGGTCTCAACGCCTAAGTGACCTGCTCCCATGCAGCCCGTGTGCACTTTCGCATGCACTCACGTGCTTGGCCGGCCTAGCATATGGCTGGCCCAGTGCTGCCACGTGCTACCAGTCTGGACAACACCGCTACTGGCCGGTGCTGCTTGTGGGCCCCTCCAATGGGCCCGGGGTCGTGTTGTCCCATTTCAATCTTCTTTCGTGTATAACTTCTCCATCTAAATTTCGTTTGGACTATTCTTAGGCTTGTTAGACTTCATTCGTTATCCTAGATCTCATTCTAGACTTATTATGGACTGAATCTTAAAGCATTTTTTTAACAAGAACTTATAATGTCATTATTTTTAAATAAATTGAAAGATCCAAAACCAAACTTATTTAAAGGAAAATCCCACTGTATCTAGTTTTGATAAAAAAACTAAATTTCGAAAAAAAGTTGGTATATAAAGAGTTTGAAACAAATCCAAATGATGTCCAGTATTTAAAATTAGGTGATAAGTGCCTATGCCTTGAACTGGAGCTTTCTTTCTGTTTTTCATGAAAACAAAGTTCTCATTTGGCTTTATAGTTTGGATTGTAAGGAAGCCCTACATGTTGATAAATGTGAGTAGTAGAACTAGAATCAATCCATCAAGTATAATAAGAAACTTTAGTAAAATTTAATTCGAAACATACAAAAACATATGGCTTACATTTCTTTTCAAACTAAGCCTTAGATTTTAGACAATCTTTCTGAAAGTATCCAATCATATGGCAAAAGTGACACTTTTCATTATTGTGTTTTTTTGTGGATTTGAGCAGCTTTAGAAGATTTATTCATGTTATGTAAACCTTTCTTCTTGCTTTTGCCTGGTTTCCTTCTAGAATTCTTTCTAACTTCTTGATGACTTACGAGATGAATAGAATGAGCCTTTTGATTTTTTTAATCTTGTCTCCTCTTAAACAATTATACTAGTCAATTCATAGTATTATAATCCATTTGAAATGGCCCATATTGTTTATGGGGCAAGAAATTCAAAATGAAATATACTAAAAAGTACTCATCCATATTCATCCCTAAAGTCTTTAATTTTTGCTACTAAAGTCATCATTTCAAGCACATGTTCATGCATGCTACGTGAACCATCAAATTTTATTGTAGTCATATTATTCATTGATGTACCAGCAAATGACTTATCAGCAGTTTAAGAATGCTTTTCCACAAATTTCATAAATTCCTGAGAATTGTCAATTTTGGGAAGAGTAGACTTAATGTTGTTTGTAACTGTTATTTGCATAAACATTAAGCTTAATTTGTTTGATTTTTCCTAAACTTTATAGAAATTCTTTTCAGTATCACTACTTGTATCAATAATAGCAGTGAGTTTTCCTTTTTGAAGTGCTAAATCAAGATCCAGACACCTAAGTGAAATTAGACTTATTCACACTAATCAGAGAAATTTAATTTATTAAATAAAGAAACAAATGAAGCATGCGAATAAAGTGAAACATGAACAGATACTGCAAATAGATGAAATATTTATGCATCAATACTTTGAGTCATATTCAGATTCAAATAAATAATGGAGGTAAACATTAAATGTATATCAAAGTTCTCCTTTGGGAAAAACTAAAATATACAAATATTAACCATAATGATGCTTAAGAAAGATTTTACGTAATTTTGGTAATTATATATATGTTAATTAGATTTATTTGCTATCTTTGGATTTGCAAAACAAAACTAATAGAATAAATCAATTACCAATAATCATGTTCATTAATTATAAGAATGACTAATCAACCTTTAGGCGATTATGGATGCGTCTTATAACAATGAACTTCAATTTACCCATAAAGAACATGTAACATTATGTCATCTACAAACATCTACATTCATGAGTAATTGAAAAATTGAAATTATTTTACACTTTAAAATTTATTATACTTAAGATTTGGCCACTTTGGTGACTAACATATCTTTCATAATATAAATTTCAAAATATAAATAAAATTTTCAGATAATATGTAATCAAATAAACTACACCTACAATCATACGTGGTCATAGTTCATTATGCTATTATAATATGTTTGATTTGTAAACATTTCATTGTATTATATATAAAATAACAAGTATGGGGACTATAATCCATTCGTATAAAGCAAAAATACCGAAGTAATGCACTATCAAATACCCATGATCATTAATATACCGATATATACTTCATACAGATTACATTAAGCACAGATTGGTATCAATATTAATATTTCTTAAAGTGTGTAACAGTAAGCAATCAATGTATATGTTATACCAATGTGTATAACACAAAATGCATTATACTAGCATTGATGTGCAGTCTTTTAAAATCTGTGCTTCATGTTTATGTTGATGTATCATGAATTAAAATTATTCATAAACAATTATCCCATGAAACATATCAACAGAATTCAACAAGTACACATTCTCAATATTTTTTTTTATTTTTTTTTATCCATGCCTCACATGAGTTCCCAATTCGATAACTTTATTCAGGTGGGAAAACAATAATACAACAAACAAATTATAATTGAAATATGAGATAATCGTATAATCATAATAAGTTGTAGTGGAATATTTAATTAAAATTATCAAAATCATAATTATAGGATTCTTCAATATTATGAGTTCTTCAACAAAGGGAGAATTAATAATCTTCAATGAAAAGATATGAGTTTCTAAACCAAATGCTCTGATACCATATGTAAGCAATAATTAATTCATGCAATACATTCTGGCATTAATTACTTAACCCCCATGATCTTAAAACTACATGATTTTCATATAAAATTAGGAATAATAGACATACCTTGATCCATCATGCCTTTTAAAGATACCAACAGTGCAGAACTTGAAAAGAAATAATTTCTCTCTAAAAGAATGGTTTCTCTCCCTTAACCCCTTTGTTTCTTTATGTACGATATTGATGGAAATGGTGTATCTTTTGCCATGGGCAGAAAGTGGACCCGATTCTGAATTTATAGAACATGAAAATGTGTCTCTATCAGGCATCTATTCGTATCTATTCTGAATAATCATATCTTTTCATTATCCAATATATATCTATTTGAATAGATATGGTTATTCAAATAAATCATATCTCTTCAATAATTTAACCAATAGAATATAAGCATTTAAATAATTATTAAATCACTAATAATTTATTAGATAATTTAAAATTAAATTATTAGATAAAATAATTTTAAAATATTATGTGAGCTATAAATATTCTTACACAATTAGCCAGCCTATCTTTTTACTTTTTTTTTTTTGATACATGCTAGCAATCAGACCACTCTATTGTGAATACAATCTAAAACCAGAGTGCCAGCTCCAATCATCGAAATGGTCAGCAACAAAAGATGCTACTTGTTGCCTAGCTATGCAATCCAAGAGAGAGAGTGAATTGGATTATAACAAAGACAATGTGATGATATGTAATTTATATTAAATGGATGATTTAAGTGAAGTGAAAAGATAAATAGTAAGAGAGCAAGTATTTAATAAAATAAGGATAAAAAGATAAAGTAAACACACCATAAACAAGCAATATTTATAATGGTTCGGTGCCAACCTTGCACCTACATTCACTTCCTAAGCTTCTACTTGAAAATTTAAATTCACTAAATGTATTTAACAATAATACAACATCGGTACCTCTGATCCTAGCTATCCCAAGTTAGAATACTTGATTTTTGGGTACAAGCAAATTCAATACAATTCGATTTAAGGTTTGGATCAATCTTTCCAAGTTTTGGAACTTCCAAAACTTAAATCAAAATAATAAAACAGAGTATGAGTGTTAACAATAATGAAATACAAAGTTAGCTTCTTTAATGAGCAAATAAAATGTTAAAAACTCTTTACACAATAAAGAAAGAAGCTTTTCTAATTTTTTTAAAAAGTTGTTGAAGACTTGAATGAGCATTTAAGAGGTTAGTGAGCTTGAAATGAAAGCTTTTTTGCTTGGAGAGGACTTTTTGCTTAGGACTGAAATGAATGCTTGAATCTCTTCTTTTCTTTTCTTTTTTTTGAGCCTATATATCTTTAATAAGTATTAGAGAGAAATCTGGACAGGATTAAAGCCGTTGAAGGGCTTTAAATGCATATTAAATATGGTCAAAATAGATAAAAAAAATGGTCGTTGCAAAAATTTTTCATCGTAGGGATCGATCTTGAGGTCGTCCCCTGCACAGAGGTTGATCCTGGGGTCGACCTCTATGACAGAAGTCAAGAAATGCTCAGTTTCTATGTTTTTGACCTTCGAAATAATAGAGGTCAACTCTGGGGTTAACCCCTGGCATAGGAACAGCGTGCCAAATAGCCCGTTTCAGTAAGAAAAGATTTAGGGATTGATCATTTTCTTCAAAATTGATTTTTTTTCAAAATATGCATTCAAAATTCATGAAACTATCTCTAATATATCAGAAATCTTCTAGACTTATTCTTGAGGCTTCCAAAATATATTTTCTCCAACTTTATAAAATTTATGATTTTGCCTCTCATTATCTTTCTTCCTGATTTTCTTCCAAATTATATATCCAAAATTTATAAAACTACCTCCAATAGATCAGAAATCTTTTAGACTTATTGTTGAGGCTTCCAAAATATATTTTTTCTAACTTTATAAAATTTATGATTTTGCTCCTCATCATCTTTCTTTAGTAAACTTGAAATTTTTTATTGAACCTGAAATACAATTGATCTTTCTCCAAGCCAAAATTATTAGTATCCCCTCAAATATTTTATAACTATCAAAATTAATTCTTGGAGCAATAAATTTTTTTTTTTATGATGACAAAATACTTGAGCATAAGCAAAAATATAACATATATGAAGCATTGAATAAAAATTTTAAATTTACAAAGATACATCACTTGAACATTAAAGCCAATCATTTGAATAAAGTACATCAAGAGTAGTTTGAAGTTTGAAGATTATTTATAAGATTCTTTTCTTTGATAATTTTTCTTATCACATTTGCTTATTATTCAATTGTCTTTGATAATTTTTCATAATTTTGCTTATTGCCTATTTCTATTTCTCTACTCTTTTTTTTTTACATCATCAATTAAGAAAAAACTATTCTATTCTTATTTTGAATAAAATTTACTTCCTCTTTCTAATAAGAAGGAAGAACCTGCTTCTTAAAAGATGATTCATAATATAATTGATATTATATGTGAAAAATACATTCCATACCAATATTCAAAATATATAAGAGTCACATATTAAGTAAATAATTCTAGCCAAAATAGATAAAGATGTGACATGAATTTTATATTATATATCAAAAGTATAAATAGTTAGCCATTACAAAATAAGCACCATATACAATCAAAATTGGCCACCATATATTATGAAGTAATTAATTTAAATATATGAATGCACACTTCATAAATATTCTTAATTTATCTTTAGTTCATTATGTATTTTTATATACTCATTATACTATAATATTTCAATTCAAATCAATGAGTATTAAGATTTCAAGCATCAAATTGTTGAGTATTTTAAGCATCAATTCATTAAGCATATACTTAGCATTCCTCTTTTCATTTTTGATAATCATTAAAAAGCTTATGGAAAGGATTAAGAAAATCATCAAAATCAATAAGATATAAGAGTATATCAAATGAGAGAAATATCAAATTCTTAAAATAAACTCAAATAAATAAGTATATCAAACAAATTATGAAACATATCATCAAACAAATCATTGAAATATATCATCAAAATCAATTAAAATTCAAAATATATATATCAAATTTAGAAAATTTTAATTTAATTTCAAGAGAATATTTAATTTAAATTTTATGAAATATTTAATATAAAAATAAGTATGTTTGATACTAAATTTGTATTGATATCACTATTCTTCTTTTTAAAAAGTTTTAATTTAGATTTTTTAAGTCAATATTGAGGGATAGAGTCTTTCAAGATATTTTAGTACATTTGATACCAAGAAAAGTATATCCGATGTCAAATTTTTATTTGATACCATCAATTTAGATTTTTAATTTAATTTTAAAAATAAAAATTTTTAAATAAAATGAGTATAACATGAAAAAATTGATACCAATTTTAATATTTATTCTTTACTTTTCTCAAGAAATTTTAGTCAATTAAACTTTAAAAATATATATATTGAAAGAGTATGAAAGATGGTATCAAAGCTGAAAATAATTTTATAAAGATCTTATATTATACATTAAAAATTTTATAAATTTATTTTTAGAAGTAAAAAAAAATTTAATTCAATTCAACTCAAAGAATATCAAGAATATTCAGATAAATCAAATTATGAAATCAGCATATGAATGATACGACTTTAAGCAAGTTTCAACATTTGAGAATAATTTATTTATCTAATACTACTTTAAATTAATAATACTTTAAATCAAGTAAATCAAATTGAATAAATACATAAAAGCATAAATTGAAAAGACTAAGATATTTGATTGAGAGTTTAAAATCAATTAAAATAAAGTACAAATTTGAGAGAATTATAAGATAAATAATTGAAAATTTAAGATTAATATCAATATTTTTAATATCAATTTACAACAAATATCTCTCCTCCTATTTTTAAAAGTGAATACCATAAAATTCATCACATAATTTTTTTAAATTTATTCTCTTCCTTTTCTTTCAAGTTAAGTGCCATTAATTGATACCACATTAATCTTTAACTAATACTAATTTAACTTTTAAGCTCCAATTTTTAAATTTAATTAATACTAATTTTATAAATAATTCATCTTAAATAAATTTTTCTCCTTATTTTTGCAAATAAAAGTATTTTTAATTAAATAATTTTTTAAGATTAATTATTTTTAGTATTTTTTTCTCTATTATACTTATTTTAAAGTAAGCATATTGAGTTTCAAATAATCAATCATAATCATGATACAGTAAATTTTTATTTTAATAAAAATTTTGCTATTATTGATTTTAAAATAAAATATTTATAGCAGGATGTCTTCAATTATAACAACATCAAAATGATCAATTGAAGTAATGTATTTTTAAAATATTCATTAATCATTAAAAAATGATGACACGATTAAATCAATCAAAGTATGAATCGATAAATTAAAAAATATATAAATACCTAAATTAAAGATGAATAAATAAAGCAATATAAGTGATTTCTTTTTAAGTTTAAAAAATTATTTCTTTCGGCATAACTCAACCAAAAATAGAATAAGATTTAGTTTAAGAAATATTTCTTCTTCATTTAGAAAGTATAATTTTAATATTACATATATATATTAAAAAAATATTTTTTTTTCTTAAAAAATATTATACATTAAGTTCATAAAAGATATCAAATATTTATAATTTATATCAAATATTATCATATTAAAATATGACGGTGCAAACTCAAATTTGAGATAAAGCATTCTTTTCTTTCTTCCTTTTTTTATTAAAAGATGGAGTATAAGGCGATAAAATCTGATACCAATTATTGGGGATAAATTTTGCTCCTGTCGAAGTCCAGCCTGATGCTCAGCCTAATGTAATTAGTAGTCACGAAAGAGCTTTAGTAGACGAGCCTTAGCTGAACTCTTTCAGCCGACCAAATTTTTCAATGGTCGAGCTTCGATCGAACTCCTCGGTGGACGAGCCTTAGCCGAACTCTTTCAGTCGATCGTACTCTTCAACGATCGAGCTCCAGTCGAATCCCTCGATGGACGAGCCTTAGTCGAACTCTTTCAGTCGACTAAACTTCTCAACAGTCGAGCCCCGGTCGAACCCCTCAACGAATGAGCCTTAGCCAAACTCTTTCAGCCGATCGAACTCCTCAACGATCGAGCTTTGGTCGAACCCCTCAGCGAATGAGCCTTAGCCGAACTCCTCAGCGACTGAGCTCCATCTGAACTCCTCAACAGTCGAGCCCCTTCAGTCGAACTCCTCTCGAGCTTCTTCTCCAGTCAGATGCCTCCAGAAGCCAAACTACTTTCGGATTGCTCCTACAATCGGGTTTTCCCAGGAATCGAACTCCTTTCAGATAGCTCCAGCTCAGTCGGACTACTTCAGGAGCCATCCTCTTTTCGAACTCCTCCAGCTCAGTCGGACCCTGAATGCGTGCTTCCATCAGATGGCATGACTGCCATTATCGATCTGGCAACTCCGCTCTCTCCATAACAAATTCCATGCAGCCCACGATCTGATGACGTGGCCACCACTACCAGTCTAGTAGCACCTCTCTCTCCGTAGTGAACCCCATGCAACCCACGATCGGACGACATGACCACCACTGCCAGTTTGACGATACCTCTCTCTCTCTATAATAAACCCCATGCGGTCCACTACCGGATGATACGGCTGTCACTATCAATCCACTACAGCCTTCGTCTATAAAAAGAGATCCTCCAGATACGATTTCGCTAAGCTCTCCTCTCCCCCTCTAAAAATTCTACCAAATTTTCTCCTGAGTACTCTATTTCTGTTGGCCAGAAGAGCTGACTTGATCACCGGAGGATCCTACCCGAGCCACCACCATAGACTTCAGGTGGGACTTTATTTTTCAGGTCATCGACGGTCACCTCATCCTCCTCCACTCCAACTCGATCCAACGTCAATCAAATTCTGCACCAACAGAATTGGCGCTAGAGGAAGGACCCTCTGTTCTTGAGGTTTTCTTGTTCTTAAAGGACTGCTCAGCGACGACCTCTCTCTTTCCTCTCTAGAGATCTCCCTTCTTTTTTTCTAGAGTTTCTTTTCGAGAGAAAATGCCTCCTAGGAGAGCTTCGATCTGGCGATCGACGACCTCCACACTTCGATTCCATCCAGATCCATCTGCTCCCGCTTTAGCCTCAGCAACTTAGGTTCCATCTATAGCCACGGAAGATGCAGAGCAGTTCAACCTACTTTTCAGCAGGTTCATGGCCTCACGGAGGTAATGCAGGCCATGCATCGATAGGCCCTGACACCAGTTCGACTGATGCAGGATTCTTCGAAGCCCTGTGGTTCGATCCGGGAATAGCCGACTTGGGCTATCCGGCCTTAGATCCCTAGAAAGGAAAAGCAGAGGATGGAGGGCTCCTGCTCGGACCAGGACTCGATCCAGGGGGAAGCTTCGCATCCATTCCACCAGAAAATCCTAGAGATCAATGATCGTGAAGATCTCTTGGATCAAAGACTCTTAGAAATGAGCCGACGAATCAAAGAGCTCCGTCATACTTTCTTCTCACACGATAATGATATTTGTACTGATCCTCCTTTTTTGTAGAAAATTATGCAGGAACTGATCCCACAAAACTTCAAGCTCGCACAGTTTGAGAGTTACGATGGGACCACCGATCTGATCGACCAGCTAGAAGCCTTCCAGATAATGATGTTACTCCATGGTGCGTCAGATGCTATTTTATGCCAAGCTTTTTCCTTCACCTTCAAGGGAGCCATCAAGAATTGGTACTCGACGCTTAAGCCGAGTACCATCTTATCGTTTGATCAGATAAACCATCAGTTCGCAGCCCACTTCATCAGCAGTCGACGTCCGCATTGAGGTTCGGATTCTCTGATGACCATCAAGCAGAAGAAGGAAGAATCCATCCAGACTTATGTCATCCGATTTAATGCTGCCGCATTGGAGATTTGAAATCTAGATCAATCAGTCACCATGGCTGCTCTCAAGGATGGCCTCTAGAAGAATGATTTATTGTTCTCCCTGAAAAAGAAGTACCCCAGGGACTTTGCTGACATGCTAGCTCGAGCTGAAGGTTATGCCCGGACTGAAGAGACCTTCAAGGCCAAGGATGATGAAGCCTATGGTAAGCGGTGAATCGACGGGCCGGGCAGGCCCATCGAAGAAAAAAAGTCGAGTGAAGCTCGACCGCGTTTCCGGACTCCTTCTGGGCACAAGCGAGCCCGAACTCCTCCCGAGCTCGGAGGCAAGGAAGCTCCGACGAAAGGGCGTGCTGAGATTCTCCCCAACGAAGATTTCACAACCATGCCCCCCCTTAACGCTCTGAAAATCCAAGCTGATGAAAATCAGGAAACAACTTCTGAAATTGAAGAGGATGCGTTTTCGCCCTAGCAAACGCAATCCCAACAAGTTCTGCCTTTATCATCGTGATGACGGTCACGACACTGAGGAGTGCATCCAACTCCAGGTTAAGATCGAAGAGCTCATCAAGCGAGGCAGACTTGGTCGATTCCTATGGAGACGGCCTGAAGGGTGGGAAGATCGGTCGAGGGCATTACCGTGGCCTGAACCACCAAGGAGGGAGGACCGGCAAGAAGATCGGATGCCTCTCGGTGTCATCAATACCATCTCAGGGGGACTTCAGCAAGGAGAGGCCAGCGGATCCAAGAGATCGATGAAGAGATGGAGGATCGAGGAACCCATGATCTTTACCGAGATGGATGCCCAGGGGGTCCAGTTCTCGCACAATGATGTAGTTGTAATCTCTTTGAATATTGCCGACTATGATGTACGCTACATTTTGGTGGATAATGAAAGCTCGATCGACATATTATTTTACGATGCCTTCTCGAAAATGTCCTTATCCGATGACCGCTTGGGGCCTACATTTTGGTAGGATTCACTAGCAATATCGTACCAGTTGAGGTCGTAATAACTTTAGCTGTGACTGTAGGGCAACATCTAAAATTGGCTAAGGTGCAGATCGATTTTCTAGTTATGAGGACTCCGTCCGTCTATAATGCCATTCTCGATCGACCTGATCTAAATGCACTTTGGATGGTGGTATCAACCTATTATTTGAAGATGAAGTTTTCGACAAGTCACAGGATTGGAGAGGTCAGGGGAGATTAGGCTTTGGCAAGGCATTACTACTCAATCATCCTACATAAGGAAGAGTGGTCCGACCCTTATCCTGTTGATGGGCTGGATGTCCGTGACGACCTCACTGAGGAGCGGGACGAGCCAATGGAGGACCTCATCTCTGTACCCTTAAATGATAGAAACGTAGAGCACGCGATGCAGATCATCTCTAACTTGGGAGATGAGGTTCGGGAGCAACTCGTTGCCTTCCTCAGGAGAAATGCGGATGTCTTCACCTAGACCTCAGCGAATATATCAAAAATCGATGCCGAGGTCATAAAACATCGACTGGCCGTTGATCCGAAGCATCGATCGATAAAAGAAAAGATGCATCACCATGCCCCAGAGAGGCAGAAAGCAATCGTCGAAGAAGTAGACACGCTCCTTAAAGCCAAATTCATCTGAAAGGTTAATTATCCGATCTGAGTCTTAAACGTGATCCTCATCAAAAAGGCGAGCAACAAGTGAAGGATGTTCATTGACTTCAAAAGACTGAACAAGGTATGTTCGAAAGACAGCTATCCTCTATCCAGAATTGATCAACTGATGGACGCAACCTCGGGCCATGAGCTTCTTACTTTCATGGATGCCTTCTTCGGTTATAACCAGATATGGATGGTGCTTGAGGACGAGAAGAAAACCACTTTCGTTACTGACTCTAGTCTTTATTATTATAGGGTCATGCCTTTTGGACTCAAAAATGCAGGGGCAACATACTAGTGTCTGATTAATAAGATCTTCAAGAAGCAGATCGATCGCAATATGGAGGTGTACGTGGATGACATGCTCGTTAAAAGCCGAGCTTCTATAGACCACCTTGCTGACCTTGAAGAGACCTTCGGCACACTCAGCAAGTACAAGATAAAATAGAATCCGACCAAGTACGTCTTTGGTGTGATCTCTAGAAAATTTTTGGGGTTCATGATATCGAGGCATGGGATTGAAGCAAACCCTGAGAAAGTCTGGGTCATTCAGAAGATGACCGCTCCAAGAACGATCAAAGAAGTTCAGCGCCTGACTGAGAAAGTGGCATCCCTAAATCGCATCATTTCAAGATCAGCCAAATGATGTATGCCCTTCTTCCGAGTTCTCAAGCAATCAAAGAACTTCTACTGGATGGTGGAGTATCAACGGACATTCAAAGAGCTTAAAAACTACCTCGACTCATCCCCACTGCTGGCAAAGCTTGAATCCGGAGAGAAATTATTTTTGTACCTAATAATCTCTCCGGTGGCCCTGACAGCAGTCCTGATCAAGAAAGAAGTGAAGATGCAGTGATCGATCTACTACGTAAGTCGGATCCTGAGGGATGCGGAGATCAGATACTCTAGACTAGAAAAATTGACTTACTCTCTTCTAATTGCTGTCAGAAGATCCTGACTTTATTTTCAGGGGCATACCAAAATGGTCCTCATGGACCAACCAATAAAAGCAATCCTTCACCAAATGGATGCTTTCGAAAGAATCACAAAATGGACAATCAAGCTCACAGAGTTTGACATCAACTATCGACCCCGGCCATTGATCAAGGTCAAGATATTAGCAAATTTTGTGTTAGAATGCACCATTCCAGTTAAAGTTGAGCTTGAATAGAATGAGACCGACGTCCTGCTGTCGCGATCAAACCTCTCTGAGAAAAGTGCCGACCTTTTCAAAGGCTTTTGGACCCTACACGTGGATGGTTCGTCCAACTCCACTGAAGTTGGTGTGGGGTTGGTCTTGGTCAACTCTGAGGGAGTCATCGTCGAGTACGCGCTACGCTTCAAATTTCCTGTGACCAATAATAGGGTCGAATATGAAGCGCTGATCACTGGATTAAAAATAGCAAAAAAATTAAAAATAGATCGACTTCAAGTCTACAATGATTTTCAGTTGGTGGTCGGTCAAGTTAATGATAGCTATGAAGTACGGAAGAAAAGCATGATGAAATATCTTGAAAAAGTGAAGGATTTTACTCCGACCTTCGGCAATTTTGGCATTCGATAGATTTCGAGGGCAGAAAATGTAAGAGTCGATCTTCTCTCCAAGTTGGCCACTTCAACCCCAGTCGAATTATCCAAAGAAGTACTTTTGGAGACTCTGAAGTGCCCAAGCCCAGAGGAATCCTAGGTCATTCTACAGACAAAGTTCGAGCCGAGCTAGATTGACCCATTGGTCGCCTACCTCAAGAAGGAAGTCCTTCCTCATGATTCGAAAGAAGCTCGAAAACTCAGGAATCAAGCCTCTCGGTATATTTTGTACGAGGGCAGGTTGTATAAGAGATCGTACTCGCTCCCACTGCTAAGATGTCTTCAACCTTTAGAGGCCGACCTCATATTATGGGAGGTGCATGAGGGACTTTGTGGTGGAAGTCACGTAGGAGCCAGGTCCCTATCACAAAAACTACTTCGGTAAAGGTACTATTGGCCGACCTTATTTCATGATTTCATAGAGTATGTTAAGAAATATGAGCGCTGTCAGAAGAATGCAAATGTACAAAGACAGCCAGCCTTCGAGCTTACTCCGCTAGGTGCACCTTGGCCATTTATGCAATAGAAAATGGATATACTTAGCCCTTTCCCGATGGCGTCCGGGTAATGAAAGTTCCTCCTAGTCGCGATCGACTATTTCACTAAATGGATCGAAGCCAAGCCACTAGCGAAGATTATCGAGGCTAAGGTATAGGACTTCATCTAAAAGTCGATAGTCTGCTAGTTTGGTCTATCCCAAACTCTCATAACCGATAATAGGCGATAGTTCGCTGGGGTGAGGTTCGCCGAGTTTTGTGAAAACCTAAATATTTTTCACTACTTCATATCGGTAGCTCACCCATAGGCCAATGAAAAAGCTGAAGTGACCAACCAGACTCTACTGTAAGACATCAAGATAAGGCTCGATAGAGCAAAGAGGGCCTGGGTGGACGAACTCTACCATGTCCTTTGGGCGTACCGAACTACACAAAGGTTGCCGACCGAAAAAACACCATTCGCCTTAGCCTTTGGCATGGAGGCAGTCATCCCGATTGAACTTAAGCTTCCATCAGCACGAGTCATGGCCTTCAATGAGCAGCACAATCCACAGGATCTTAGAGTTAACCTCAACCCACTGGAAGAAAAAAGTAGGAAAGCCCACATCCGGATGGCAGCCTATAGACGGAAGGTGGCTCGGTACTACAACTCGAGAGTTAGAAGTAAGACATTCAGAGTGGAGGACTTAGTACTCCGACGAGTCATCATCTCTCAGCCTCAGAACTGAGAGAAACTCATCCTAAATTGGGAAGGCCCGTATGAAGTGGTGGAGGTCATCCGGCCCGAAACTTATCATCTGAGGAAGCTCGGAGGGATAATGCTTTCACGACCTTAGAACTTAAAAAATCTGAAGATGTATTATCAGTAATCTACCTTCAATAAAACTTTTTTATTTCGGTATTATTATTTTCTGATGCAAGAATTATGTGATGATAGAAAACAAATGATCGAAGGTGGCCGTGTTAAGAACAGAAGAAGAACCTCATCCTAATACGAGCAAAGTCGAAGATCGAGCTTCGAGGTCTGCGCCAATAGGAGATAGAATCTTCTTCAACCTCGACTGCTAGAGATAAGATATCTCTCGAGCGTCTGAGTTAATCTTGACTACTGGAGATAAGATCTTCCCTGAGCGTTCGAATCAACCTCGACTGTAGGAGATGAGATCTTCTCCGAGCTTCAACCTCGGCTGCGAGAGATAAGATCTCCTCCGAGCTCGAACTTCAACCTCGACTGTCAAAAGCCTCATTTATTTTAGACGAGATGGAGGGAGAGGCCCTGACAATGGCCCTTATGTGCCCCCACAGTCCGTTAGGAACAGGAGGAGAATCTCATCCTAACGTGAGCAAAGTCGAAGACCTCGTTCATTTTAGACGAGATGGAGGGAGAGGCCCTGACAACGATTCTTATGTGCCCCTACAATCCATTAGGAACAGGAGAACCTCATCCTAATGCGAGCAAAATTGAAGGCCTCATTCATTTTAGATGAGATGGAGGGAGAGGTCCTGACAACGGCCCTTATGTGCCTTCACAGTCCATTAGGAACAGGAGGAGAACCTCATCCTAACATGAGCAAAGTCGAAGATCGAGCTTTGAGGTCTTTGCCAATAGGAGATAGAATCTCCTTCAATCTCGACTACTGGAGATAAGATCTCCCTCGAGCGTCTGAGTCAACCTCAGCTGCTGGAGATAAGATCTTCTCCGAGCTTCCATAGGAGATAAGATCTCTTTCAACCTCAGCTGTCGAAGATAAGATCTCCACAGAGCATCCGAGTCAACCTCGATTGTAGAAGATAAGATCTCTCCCAAGCTTCAACTTTGACTGTAGGAGATAAGATCTCCCCCGAGCCTGATCTTCAACCTCGACTGTAGGAGATAAGATCTCCCCCGAGCTTCAATCTCGGCTGCAGGAGATAAGATCTCCCCCGAGCTCAATCTTTAACCTCGGTTGCTGGAGATAAGATCTCCATCGAGCTCCTATAAAAGATAAGATCTTCTTCAACCTCGGCTATCGAAGGCCTCATTCATTTCAGACGAGATGGAGGGAAAGACCCTGACAATAGCACTTATGTGCCCCCACAGCTCGTTAGGAATAGAAGGAGAACCTCATCCTAACGCGAGCAAAGTCGAAGGCCACATTCATTTTAGACGAGATGAGGGGAGAGGCCTTGACAACGGCCCTTATGTGCCCCCATAGTCCGTTAGAAATAAGAGGAGAATCTCGTCCTAATGCGAGCAAAGTCGAAGGCCTCGTTCATTTTAGATAAGATGGGGGGAGAGGTCCTAATAACGGTCCTTATGTGCCCCCACAGTCTGTTAGAAATAGGAGGAGAACCTCATCCTAATGTGAGCAAAGTCGAAGACCGAGCTTCGAGGTCTTCGCTAATAGGAGATAGGATCTCCTTCAACCTCGATTGCTGGAGATAAGATCTCCTTCAAGCGTTTGAGTTAATCTCGACTGCTGGAGATAAGATCTCCTCCGAGCTTCTATAGGAGATAAGATCTCCTTCAATCTCGACTATCGGAGATAAGATCTCTTCTGAATGTCCAGGTCAACCTCGGTTGCAGGAGATAAGATCTTTCTCGAGCTTCAACCTCGGTTGTAGGAGATAAGATCTTCCTCGAGCTTTAGCTTCAACCTCGATCGCTAGAGATAAGATCTCCTCCGAGCGTCCGAGTAAACCTCGACTGTAGGAGATAAGATC
The DNA here is from genome assembly GCA_006176705.1 of Cocos nucifera. Lineage (NCBI taxonomy): Eukaryota > Viridiplantae > Streptophyta > Magnoliopsida > Arecales > Arecaceae > Cocos > Cocos nucifera. Next base: position 603,869 of record QRFJ01000033.1, on the reverse strand, counting down.
TCTCCTGAGCTTTTTCTTTAACCTCGACTGTTGGAGATAAGATTTTCCTTCGAGCGTCTAAGTTAACCTCGATTGTTTGGAGATAAGATCTCTTCCGAGCTTCTACAAGAGGTAAGATCTCCTTCAACCTCGGCTGCTGGAGATAAGATCTCTCCCGAGTTTCTACAGGAGATAAAATCTCCTCCGAGCTTTAGCTTCAACCTCGACTGTTGGAGATAAGATCTCCCTCGAGCATCTGAGTAAACCTCGGCTGTAGGAGATAAGATCTTCCCAGAGCTTCAACCTCAGCTGCAGGAGATAAGATCTCCCCAAGCTTTAGCTTCAACCTCACCTACTGGAGATAAGATCTCTTTCGAGTGTCCAAGTCAACCTCGGTTGCTAAAGATAAGATCTCCTCCGAGTTCGACCTTCAACCTCGACTACTGGAGATAAGATCTCCCCGAGCTTCTATAGGAGATAAGATCTCTTTCGATCTCGACTGCTGGAGATAAGATCTTCTCCGAGCGTTCGAGTCAACCTCGATTGCAGGAGATAAGATCTTCCTTGAGCTTCAACCTCGACTGTAGGAGATAAGATCTTCTTTAAGCCCGACCTTCAACCTCGACTGCAGGAGATAAGATCTCCCCTGAGATCAATCTTCAATCTTGGCTGCTGGAGATAAGATCTCCCCCGAGCTTCTACAGGAGATAAGATCTCTTCTGAGCTTTAGCTTCAACCTCAGCTACTGGAGATAAGATCTCCTCCGAGCATTCGAGAAAACCTCGGTTGCAGGAGATAAGATCTCTCCAGAGCTTCAACCTCGGCTGCAAGAGATAAGATCTCCCTCGAGCTTTAGCTTCAACCTCGATTGTTGAAGATAAGATCTCTTTCAAACATCCGAGTCAACCATGGTTGCTGGAGATAAGATCTCCTCCGAGCTTCTACAAGAGGTAAGATCTTCTTCAACCTCGATTGTTGGAGATAAGATCTTCTCCAAGCTTCTACAGGAGATAAGATCTTCTCAGAGCTTCAACCTCGACCGTAGGAGATAAGATCTCTTCGGAGCTTTAGCTTCAACCTCGGCTGCTGGAGATAAGATCTCCCCCAAGCATCCGACTCAACCTCGATTGCTGGACATAAGATCTTCCTCGAGCCCGACCTTCAACCTCGGCTACTCGAGATAAGATCTCCCCCGAACTTCTATAGGAGATAAGATCTCCTTCAATCCTGGCTGTCGGAGATAAGATCTATCCCGAGCGTTTGAGTCAATTTCGACTATAGGAGATAAGATCTCTCCCGAGCTTCAACCTCGACTGTAGGAGATAAGATCTTCTTCGAGCCCAACCTTCAACCTCGACTGTAGGAGATAAGATCTCCTTCGAGCTTCAACCTCGACTGTAGGAGATAAGATCTCTCCCGAGCTCAATCTTTAATCTCGACTGCTGGAGATAAGATCTCCTCCAAGCCTCTACAAAAGATAAGATCTTCTTCAATCTCGACTGTCGAAGGCCACGTTCATTTTAGATGAGATGTGAGGAGAGGTCCTGACAACGGTCCTTATATGCTCCCACAGTCCGTTAGGAACAGAAGGAGAATCTCATCCTAACGTGAGCAAAGTCGAAGATCGAGCTTCGAGATCTTTACCAATAGGAGATAGGATCTCCTTCAACCTCGGTTGCTGGAGATAAGATCTCTTTCGAACGTCCGAGTCAACCTCGACTGAAGATGAGATCTCTTCGAGCCTCAACTTCAACATCAATCTTGGCTAGAGATAAGATCTTCCTCAAGCTTCAATCTGAACTAGCGTAGAGCCCTGAAAAGAACTTCGATAGTCGCCTTTTTCGTACTCTCTTCCTTCGAGTTTTGAATTCGAAAGTGGAAAGACTACTGTTGGGGATAAACTCCGCTCCTACCGAAGTCCAGCCTGACGCTCAGCCTAATACAATCGGTAGCCATATAAAAGCTCCAGTGGATGAGTCTTAGCCAAACTCTTTCAGTCGATCGAACTTTTTAGTGGTCGAGCTCCGATCGAACTTCTCGAAGGATGAGCCTTAGTCGAACTCTTTCAGCCGACCGAACTCCTCAGCGATCGAGCTCCGATCGAACCCCTCGATGGATGAGTCTTAGTCGAACTCTTTCAACCGACCAAACTCCTCAGCGATCGAGCTCTGATCGAACTCCTCAATGGACGAGCCTTAGCTAAACTCTTTCAGCCGATCGAACTCCTCAGCGATCGAGCCTCAATCGAACCCCTCAGCGGACGAGCCTTAGCTAAACTCTTTCAGCCGACCGAACTCCTCAGCGATCGAACTTCGTCCGAACTTCTTAGCGATCGAGCTCCTTCAGTCGAACTCCTCTCGAGCTTCTCCTCCAGTCAAATGCCTCCAAGAGCCAAACTACTCTCGGATCGCTCCTACAGTCGGGTTCCTCCAGGAGTCGGACTTCTTTTGGATCGCTCCAGCTCAGTCGAATTCCTTCAGAAGCTATCCTCTTTTCGAACTCCTCCAGCTCAGTCAGATCCTGAATGCATACTTCCACCAGACAGCATGGTTGTCATTATCGGTCTTGCAACACCGCTCTCTCCATAACAAATCCCATGTAGCCCATGACCTGACGACATGGCCACCACTACCAGTCTGATGGCACGTCTCTCTCCATAGCGAACCCTATGTGGCCCACGATCGGATGACATGGCTGCCACTATCAGTCTGACGATACCTCTCTCTCCATAGCAAATCTCATGCAGTCCACTATCGGACGATATGGCTGTCACCATCAATCCGCTACAGGCTTCGTCTATAAAAGGGATCCTTTAGATATGATTTCGCTAAGCTCTCCTCTCCTCCTCTAAAAATTCTATCGAACTTTCTTCTAAGTACTCCATTTCTATTGGCCAGAAGAGCTGACTTGATCGTTGGAGGGTCCTACCGGAGCCACCACCACCGACTCCGAATGGAACTTTATTTTGCAAGTCACCAACGACGACCTCATCCTCCTTCACTCTAGCTCGATCTGGCATCAACCAAATTCTGCACCAACATCAATTATTTTAATTTTTTGATCAAAAAGGATGAATCCATTAAGTTCAAATCAAATTATTTTGATAAGTCATTTTGAATTGATACCAATAAACTATGCAAACAAATCATAGAGAGATTTACTATTTAAATTTAGATCTTTTTTTCTTAAGAAATATCACTCAATTTAGTTCAAAAAAGATATGAAATTCTTTGAATTTATCTCGAAAGATATCATCTAAGCTATGCAAAACTAGATTTGAGATAAATTTTTTTTATCAAAAAAAAAAAGCAATAGAGTGCAGGATAGAAAAAAATCTATTTAATACTAATAATGAAACTTTACTTAATGATGAATTCTTTGATACCAATATAAAATATGAATAAATAAGATCACATAAAAGCTCAAGTATAAGTGAACCAACAAGTCAAGAAATAAATAAACGTCTATTAATGATTTTTCATTAGATTCAAAAATTATTTGTCTAAGATTTTCATTTGGAGTAAAATATTTTTTAAGATTCAGCTTGATACCAATTAATTATTAAAAAAATCATGATAGGATCAAACCATGAAAAGTATGGTTGAATAAAAGATAAAATAAAAATAATTTTTCTAAAGCAAATCAAATAACTAAAACAACAAGAGTGCATCAATAGATCAAAATAATTTTATTTTTAATATTTTAATAATATTTTCTCTTATTCAATTCAAAATCATTTTTTTTCTATTTTTCATAATAAATGCTAGAAAACTTGATTTCTTTAACTCTCCTCCTATGTCAAAAAATTAATTTTTTTTTTTTCATTTATTTCAAATTAGGCATATTTAATTAATTTAAATAAGTAATTATTTTTTTTTATTTTATAAGCAAAGTGCATATTGAGTCCACTACTACAAATAAGGGCAATGACAGCGGATCGTAACTGCTGTCGTAGTCCAAAAAATTACTATCATAGGCTATGATAGTGATTTTCTAATCGCTGCTACTGCGGTCATCACCGTAGCTCTATGGCAGCGATTATTGTAGTGGTTGTTAGAACTGCTGCCATAGATAGCCTATTACGGTGGTTTATAAATTGCTGTAATAGATCGATCTATGACAACGATTATGTAACCACTGCCATAGGTTATCTATAATAGCGATTATATAACCGCTGTCATAGGTAATCTATAGCAGCGATTTCTTAACCACTGCCATAGATCTAATGCGGAGATTGGTACCATTTGCATCAGAGACCTATGACAGCGGTTGGCATGGATATGACAGCGGTTATAAAATTACTGCCGTAGATCTTAAATAATTAAAAAAATAAAATTTTTATTTTTTATATATTTTATCTGATAAATATAGATATATAACATAAAAAATATAATAAATATAAAAATTATTCTAAAATATAAATATTTTATTATCAAATAAAATTTATTATAATATTTTTTAAAAAATAAAATACATCAAAAGTTTTCTAAATCTACATCATCGTCATCATCGTCGTCATCGAAAGTCGGAGCTAGAGCCGGAGCCGAAGCCAGAGCTGGAGCTGGAGTCGATGCTAGAGTTGGAATGCGGACCAACATATTCTTGAAGCTCGTGACTCTAAAATACGTACTGAACGTCAACATCATATCTCTCATGATATCCTCCAGATGAGATGCGCGCTCCTCAGCCCAATCTGTCCGCATCGCAGCATGATCTGCCCATACCAAGAGCTTCTCAAGCTCCTCCTGAATAACGATATCAAAAATCTATGAGGAGACACTCGCCCCAGATCAGTAGCTCTTCGACGTGTGTCCAGGCTTGCATCGGATCCTCCTAGAGTGCTCAGGCCTCAAGACCTGAGATAGATGGCCATGGAGCCCAGAGGTATCCGGGCCCTCGCTCGCGAGCGCATCTAACTAATCCTATAATTATAAATTAAAATAAAATTTTATAAGAAATGCTATAATACTAATCATATATACTAATATATTTAATACTTACAAAAATATGTTTGATCATGGCGTTCATCGGTCTGCCCGTCTTGTTCATGCGGTTGGATCGAAAGATCATGCTACGGCTGGACATCACTCAATCTTTCATCAGCTATAATAAAAAATAAATTTATTAAAAAGATGATAAAAAATATAAATTTAATTTATTAAGTAAGAATTAGAATTAATTATCTTTCTATACACACGACTAGCCATAAACTCATGGCCTAGAGTGTGCGTATACTCCTGGACTGCACGGTTCTTTTGATTCTGATGAAAGATAGCCTAACAGGTATTCAAATAAATAATAAATATTTAAAAAATATTTAAATAAAATTTTAAGTGTATTGAAAAATTTGAAAGTTAGAAATTTTATCTCGAACTCTGACTCCTCTAGTGTCTAACCATCTTCTCCCACTGACTCGGAGGATAGTCCTATATCCAGAGAACAAGCTCCTCCAGAGTGTCTCATCGGTGCTTGAGCCATCTTCTATGGAGCTTGACCTTGTAACCCTGATACAACTCTCCAATCTTCTTCAGTCGAGCATCTCGAGCCCTCTCATGATCGAAAAAGTCGTACCTCCTCTACATAAATTTATCAAAAATTACTTATAAAATTATTCTAATCAAACATATATAGTGTAAACATATAAAATGCATAAATATAACTAAGATGCGCATACTTACCCATATCTCCTCCCATATCTGATCTCTGACGGCAGCATCAATCAAATGCCAGTCTCTAGGCTCCAAGAGAATGATGTCCGACCGTCTCACAAAAAAAGAATGCATCTCCTGTGCGGTCTTCCCTATCGGCCTCCTCCGTATCATACTGTACCATCACCTGATGCTGGTAGTTCCACACTGTGCCATGCATGTGGGACCATAAAATATTCGACTGGATGATGTACCTGCAATGCAAATACGTTATGCAAATATATAAATATATAAATACTATATAAAAAATAAAGTTATGCTAATATAATAAAAATATACACTTAGATGCCTGCGATGGTAGAGGCTCAACTGTTGGTGGAGTAGATATCGTTGGTGGAGTTGATGCCGGTGGTGGAGGTCCCTGAGCAGTCGATGCCAAGGTGGATGGAGTAAGCTCCGACTGCTCTTCGGATGCTGAACTGCATGTAACCCACCGAGGAGCAGGGGTGAAAGCTAGAGGATAGTTTAGTGACATCGTGACCTGCAACATTAATAAACATTAATCAATATAACATCGTGACATATCAAAGTCTATTCATTCGAAAGTCAAATCAGCTTGGTGCCTGAGACAGTCGGCTTCATGCCTAAGACATTCGGCTAGGATCCTCCCCAAGCCGACTCGATCACGGCCCGAGCTGGCTCAGCTACGTATCCGAGCTGGCTAGGCTATGTGCCATCCCCTCGATCACTTCCTCTCTCCCTTTCTCGATCTCTCTCATCGATGGCGATAGTGAGGCCGAACCCCTTCCTTCCAGCTTTTCTATCTCTTGATCTTCCTCTCTCCCTCTCTTGATCTTCCTTGTTGGTGAGGCCGGACCCCATCCCTCCCTCTCTCACTCTCTCAATCTTCCTCGCTGGCAAGGCCGGACCCCATCCCTCTCAGTGATGCCGATAAGGCCAGACCCCCTCCCTCCCTCTCTCGCTCTCTTGATCTCCCACTCTCCCTCTCTCGATCTCCCTCGCCAGTGAGGCCAAACCCCCTCCCTCCTAATGATGGTGGCGAGGTCAGACCCCCTCCCTCCTAATGATGGCGGCGAGGCCAGATCCCTCCCTTCCGCTCTCAAGTACAGATCCAATGGATATTTGGATTTGGTTTCGATATTAGTAATTAAAATTGGGACCAAATTTAAATATTCAGGTTTTGATCCAAATCCAACTCGTTGACAGATCTAGTCCACAATCACCGACATGGCATGGCCCAAGGCTAGCACTACGATACGATCCAAAAACTACGGTATGCAGATAATTATAATATTAATAATAAATATTTATAATATTTATTATAAATATTCTATAAATTATTATAAATATACATGATTAATAAATAATATTATAAAATTAAAAAAATTATATCTGTGGCTATAGAGAGTGGGTCGCACCGAAAGCTCCGAAGGTCGCTGGCGATGATGCTAGAGGAGGATGACGACACTAGAGATAACCTATGAAATAAAAGTAAGATAGTGAGATAGAAGAGAGAGAAAAAAAGAAAAGAGAGAGAGAGAGCAGGGGTGGCCGGGGATGGGGGGTCAAGAGGAGGGGGCATAGTGACGAGGAGGTCGAAGGAGGCTTCGCACTCAATCGAGGGAGGGTCAGAATGGTGGTGGGGGGGTTTCGTGGGGCCGAAGGAGGGTGGAGGGGGGCTCGTCAGAATGAGGGTTTGGTTTCGCACCGAGGTCGGACAAGGATAGAGTGTGGGGGAGGGGTTTCACGGAGGGTCGGTGTAGGGTCGAGGGTGGATGAGGATTCATCGGAAAGGAGGTTTCATAAGGGGCCAAGGGAGGGTCGGATGAAGATTCGCTAGAGCGGGGGATTCGTTGGGGATAGAGGGAGGGTCGGATGGAGGGTGGGGGGGTGGGATTTCATGGGGGGCTGAGCGAGGGTGGAGGAGGGTTCGTCGGAGGAGAGGTTTCGTGGGGGATCAAGGGAGGGTCGAATGGGAATTCACCAAAGGGAGGGTTTTGCTGGGGGCCGAGGGAGGGTCGGATGGAGGGTGGGGGGGCCGGGTGGGGGTGGTAGGGGGGGCGGTCGGGGATGGGGTGTCGGAGAGGGAGGGGGAAGGAGGGGCGGTGCCGGTCGAGGGAAAGAAGGGGTGACGTCGATCGGGAGGAGGAGGGTCGACGTCGATCGGGGGTGGGAGGAGGGACGACATCGATCGGAGGGGAGGAGGGGTGACGTCGGTCGGGGGGGAAGGAGCCTCATCGACGATGAAGAGAAGGGGGAGAGAGAGAGAGAGCGAGAGATATCGAACGGGCACGAAAAGAAAAAAAATTTAGAGATTTTTAACCTAACCTAAGACAGTGGTTATCGAACCGCTGTCATAGATCTACGATAGTGGTTATCGAACCACTATCATAGATTTATGGCAGTGGTTATCCAAAATCACTGCCATAGATTTACGGCAGCGGTTATCCAAAACTGCTGCCATAGATCTATGACAGCGGTCATAGGTGAAAAATAATTTTTTTTTTCATTTTTTTTAAATATTATATAATTTTAAAATTTAATATCCATCTTTATCGTTCATTATCTAAATAATTATCATTAGAATGTCGTCATAAAAGATCGCCTTGATCCGATGGCCCTAGCTTCATCGATCAGAAAAATTTGATTTTGACGATCACGAATGATGATACGATGATCTGATAGATAAAAATCTTTAATAGATATAAAAACCTATAACAATAATCTTGATGATGTTTATAGTATACTATCAAAGTTTTACTTCAATCAGATATCATTATCATGATCAATTTAGTATGAAATAATTTCGATCGTTAAATTAGAAATAAGCGATTAAAGGGTTAAACAACATCCAATTATGAGATAATTTTTTAGTTAAATGATCTTTGTTATAATTTTAAATATTTTATATGGTGGTGGTAGTAAAATTTAAATCATTTCTATATAAACTATTCATGTTAAGCAGATATTGTAAAAGTTTGAGAATAACAATCAGCGAAGTTTTAGAATGATTATCAGAAAACATATAGTTTTATATCATTCTTCATCTCATGAGTTAAATTTTATAATTACCATCATAAAAAATGATTAAAGTGGTACCCAATATCATTTATAAAAAAATTATCTCATAATCGAACACCATTTGGTTCTTTGATTACTCGTTTATCATTTAACAGTAGAAACTAACCTATACTAAATTAACTAAGATAACGATATCCGATTGAAGTAAAACTTTGATAGTATACTATAAACATCATTGAGATCATCGTTGTAGATTTTTGAATCCATCAAAAATTTTTATCTATTAGATCATCGCATCATCGTTCGTGATCGTTGAAATCAAATTTTTTTAATCGATGAAGCTAGGGCCATCGGATCGAGGCAATCTTTTATGAAGATATTCTAATGATAATTATTTAGATAATGAATGATGAAGATGGATATTAAATTTTAAAATTATATGATATTTAAATATATATATATATATATGGCATTGGTTATAATTAACCGCTGCCATAAATCAGATTATAGCAGCAGATTCCTACTAACCGCTGCTATAGATCCGACTTATGGCAGCGGTTACAATGAACCACTTCTATAGATCGACCTATAGCAGTAATTTTTTATAACCACTACTATAGATCCGACCTACGGTAGCAGTTTTCTGTAATGCTGCTATATGTCGAATCTATAGCAGCAGTTACAAAAATCACTGCCATAGGTTCGACCTATAACAGCGGTTAACAAAAATTGCTACCATAGTAAGCATTGTTATAGGTCATTTTTATAGTAGTGGTCAAATAAATAATATCAAACATATTAAATTTTCATAAAAGATGAAATTTTTATTGATTAGTCAATGATGATTACAAAGATAAAATTATGAAAGCATAAAAAATGTATGAGAGCTATATCCTATATAGATGCCAAAAATAGATTAAAAGGATCATTAAAGCTATGAAAAGAAATCCTAGCATCTTAAGCAGGTATATATTAGGATAATTCTAAGATGTAGGTCTAGACTAGGTAGAAGGAGAATGTAGTCTAATATCTCTAAATGACTAGGCTCGATAGCAAACATCTTTCCTCGCTGTAGTAAATGTCCGAATCAATCTTCCTAACTCATCTCTAACCAGTGTAATGCCTCCATCTGATCTCATCTCATCTGATGTGCCTCTTATATATATCTCTAAAGCTCTGCATAGACTGATGCTATGATCTTGATAGAGAGTCTCTCAATAAATACATTCTCATTTAGTCTATTAGGTAATCATAAGCTAATATCTGGATCGTTGATCTATGAAAGTAAAACTGTTTCTATTTGTTCATTCGGTTCTGCTGGCTTCTTATCCTGATATATACTGCAATAGACTCTGCTGTAGAAGTTTCATCATCATCATCTGCTATAGCATGAGAGCTGATATCCTTAATACCCTTAATCATCATCTTGATCAAATATAAATCTTAAATGTGTAGCGTGCATCCAATGCTATCAATATTTATCTCAATCTGTACATCTTTCACTTTGAAAACTAGACTTTTTCTTCCTTTGGACAAAATGCTTTTGGGGTGCCATTGGAGAACAAGGACTATAAGATTAGAATAGAAATAGAAAGAAAAGGTCCAATTTTAGTAAGAGAGGGGTTTGAAAGGAATTATGGCTCGAAAAAATTGATAATAGAATGATAGAGTCTTGGGATATTTTCAAATAAGAGAACTAATCCCAAAAAAAAAAGATCGATTTCTGCTAAATCAAAAGTCGGCTCCTTAAGAGAGGTCGACTCCAATGAAACTGGGAGTTGGCTCCTTGAAGTAGAAAATAGTTCAAGCAGTTTTTGATTCAAAAAAATTTAATCTAGTTGAATAAGAATCAATAGGCAATCAAATCGACGAACAAGAAAGATATTCAAGTCAAATTGGAGGATCAAGAAATAATCAATTATGAGGATAAGATTATTAAGTCAAGAAACTCATGTAAAAGAAAATCTAGATATAGGCTCTATGAGTTTTGGTTGAACAATAAAATTTTAAATCCTTAGGGATGAGTTAATATGCAATACAATTCAACACATCAAGCACTTAATTTTTATGATTGAATGACTTATCTTCAAGTACTTTATTTCATATAAAATCTTTTATTAAAATTTTAATAATTTAGTATTTTATAGAAGAATGTCAAACATAGTTTTACTTGTATGTTCAGCAACTTAAAAACATTCATATCCAATTAAGCATCTTTTAATTTAAGTTTACCAATTATAAAAATGACGTGGAGAAGCTATTATATCATGTTGAATTTTAAGATAATTTCAATTCATATCATAACATGATACTTAGAAGAGAGCATATTGATCTCGTAAAATCAAAATTTTCAAATCATCAAAATCAATCAATCATACTAATCTTACTAATATATGAAAAGATTTTCAAGCAAATAGACAAAATATGAAATCGTATTAAAGTTAATAGATTTAATCAAAATAACTTTAACAATCACTGATGGTATAATGTGAGAAAAGATTTAGATTATACCATGCATCAATACACATCCATTTTCATTTCCAAGGCATCCATAAAAATCTTCTTTCTTTCATTTCATTTGGATCCTTGGTGCACCTACAAAATTACTTAATAATTTTTGGTACCTAAGTCATCTTGGATCCATAGGAGTTAGTATTCAAGGTTTCTTTTGGAATCCAAATTTATTTAATAGAAGTTTGGCTATTTTTTTAATATTGCATTCAAAAATTTTATGGCCAACTTTATTATATTTAAAATACTTGATTAAAAAATTTTCAAATAAAACTTTTATGGAAATGTTTTTGATAAATTTTTATTTTCTTAATAAATTATAGCCAACTTTATCTTTATCAAAAATAGTCCTTTAATTATTTAATATAGCTTGAAGTTTTTGAGATCTAATTATAAACTTTTCAACCATGGACTTCAAGCTTTTAATTTCTTTCTTTAGTTTGATATTTTTTTTAAAAGAGATTTTTCATATTTATTTTTTTCTTTAGTAGAAAATCTTAGTTTATTAAGTTCTTCTTTCAACTTAAGATTTTCTTCAATCATAGATTTTTTAGATTTTAAAAATCTTTTTTTTCTTTAACTAAAAAATTTTTAGATTTAACTATATTCTCATTTTTCTTAGTTAAATATTTTATTTATTTCAAAAAAAAAATTTATTTGACTATTGATGCGTGCTAATTTATAGCTATGGCAAGTGCACCAGTCGATCAAGTAATAAAGTGAATGAGTTGAGTATCGTCCCTAGAGGATTGAAAAATAAGTACTGAAAAGCTCTTTCCTATGCTTTATTTAGAAGATCGATTTATGAGAATAAAAAATTTAAAAAAATAAAAAAATAATAATTAAAAGTTTTTAATTAAATAGAGAGAGTGTAAATTATTAGAATTTTAAATTCAAGAGCAATGAATTACTAAGGCAATCGGTTCACCAACTCAGTCAATACAATATTCAATTTTTTAGATTAATTTTATTTCATGTGACGGTGGAGTCTCCTAATTTATTCACTACCCTTTGGTCCAGGCATAGCAAAACTATTAATATTTATTAATTATCCTTTGGTCCAGGTGTAATTTAAATAAATATTAATGCATTAGGTTTTGTGAAACCCTCTAATTAAAATACGCTGCGTCCAAAGCGCACTAAAATTTCCGCATGCATATGAATTCTAATTTGATTCATAATACAAGGTATATAATCAAGAAGCATTAACATAGATGTACTTGGTCCGTAACATCTATGTTCATCAGATCAATTAGAAGATGGCCAGTAATCTAAAAGCATTAAGATCAGATTTATATACTCCTCATGAATAAAATTTAAAAATAAATCATACTGAATATTGCATCAAAAGAGTGGCTACACCTTAGCCTTAGTAAAATAAAATTTAGTTCATGATAACAAATTCAAAAATAGCAAATAAAATAAAAAGCATGAAGAAATTAGACTGTTTGATTGCTGAAATTGATTGTCTGCTGCTCTTGATGTGGAGAACTTGGCGAAGAAGAAGAGGCTCCTTGATCGATGTCTTGATCGTCGAAGAAAAATTAAAAAAAAACTTTTTTGATTTTCTCACAAATCACTTTTTTTTTATCTCTCTCCTCTCTCTTTCTCTCTCTCTTTCTCCCTCTCTCTCTTTCTCCCCGTCTCTCTCTTTGTCTCTCTCTAATTCTTTTTTTTCTTTTCTCTCTCTCTTTTTTTTTTCACGGCAACTCTAGGTTCTTTTATAGGTAAAGAGTTTTATTTCCCCAAAATCCATCAAAAATTAGGTTTAGGACTCCTAAATCAACTCAAATTAAGATCTGGGTAATTCTGCCCATTAGATCTTGATCAAACGGTCCAAAAACCACTCAAAAAGCCCTTAAAATAACCCAGATCAAGTCGGATTTAATATCAGCCGTTGGATCATCCATTGGATCGAATCTGGGCCGTCCGATCGCGTTGAAAGAAGGCTTCAGATCTATAGTTTAACGTCGGGATGAATCTCAGCCGTTGGATCTCGATCGGGAGCTGCGGATGCCATCCATCAGCGCCTTCTTCTCGTCCGTCCGATCAAGCTTCAGTGAAAACCGCCCGTTAGATCAAGCCAGAATTCCCAAATTGCCCTCCGTGGACCGTGCGCGAGCCCGGTGTTGCATGGACCGCCGCGTTCTTCAACCAATCAGCGCGCTCTTTATGCTGTGAAATTTCCGAATTACCCTTCAGATGGTCCACCGTGCGCCGCGAAAAATGCTGACGTCATCCTGACGTCAGCGTTGCGTCTGCGGTTTTTTTTTTTTTTTTTTTGAAATTCGATTCTGGGCTCGTTTGAAGTCCGTTTTGCCTGAAATTTTTTTCATCAGAACCAAAAAAATAAGATCTTCACATTGGTGGCCTTCTTTCCTACATAAGATTAATAAAAGTATTCAATTTCTAATAAAATAGATTAATTTATTTTATAATTTAATACTTTTATTAGTATATTTTTACCACTTATCACACCCCCCAACTTAGTCATTGCTAGTCCCTTAGCAATGTTTTATTTAATACCATATTTCAATAAGATTATCCATCACAAAGATAAAATCTAGGATTAAAGGTCAAAAAGTTTAGAAAATACTGCTAACTAAGCATTGAGCTTCAGAAGCAAATTTTTCAGTCAATACAATTAAAAACTTTCTTAGAGTACATCAAAGATCTATAGCACTTGTGTTCGTGATGACTAACTTTAGCATTTCAGTATTAAATTAAAAGAACAAAAGTATCCTCTCTTATCACCTATTTTGGTCAATTTTCTATACATTCTCAATTTTATACTCATGAATTAAGGTAGCTTTCACACTGCCTTTTCTTTTCTTTTTTTTTTTTTTTTTTTTTTTTTTACTGTGCTGAGCATCCTGGCCTTTCCTTCACCATTTTACGTGAATTTTCACACTTGACCTAGGTGCAGAGACCCAGTTACTAGGCTTTGGGCAATCCACATATACTCTGTCTTTTGCACTTTATTTATAGGCAGGTAGCTCTTTCCTTAAATTCAAGTTTCTTTGATTAGAATGTATATTAATTACCAATTTTCAGTGATAATTGAATCCTCAGTTGACCTTATAATCAATACCTACTTTGCCTTGTTAGTGTGCATGTGCAATAAAAAGTGCTAATAATCTTTTAATGACCTAAGTAGGCTGCTAAAAGTTGACCAACTAATCTACTTCTTTAACTCATTACATTCATTAGCAAATAATTCTATCTTTTATCACTTATCCAGTTTATCTTGCTCAAGATTTTCTTCTTGACACATGATTTTTTTTTTTTTTATACTTTAACTTGTTCTACATTGTCTTAAAGGAGAAAGAAAAATAAAGGATGTAATAAAGGATAGGAAAGGAATACACCTGATTTGGTTCAAGTCTGGTTCTTTGGAGCTTTGAAATTTTGCTTGAGTTCTCATTGATTTTTCTGCAAAATTGAAAATACACACCAGAGCAGTAAAAGAGCAACAACAAATTACTAAAAAAATAAAAAAAAAAAAATGATCAAAACTAAAAAGAAAAGAAACAACCTATCTAGTAGTTCTGATTTATAGTCTTCAGCTTGACTTTCTTTAAGTTCTAAAGTGGATCAATCCGGTGCCACTTCAATTGGAATACTTTCATGTTTGATCGAGTCTTCTTTCAATTTGACATTGCTCGCTTTTATAGTCTCAAACCTATTTTCTACAGAATTCTCATATAATGGATTGTCAATAATATCAATTAAAAAATAAGTTTGATTATCATCAGGATGTTTAGTATCTTTGAAAACATTAAAAGTAACTTGTTCATCTTGGACTCTAAGAATTAATTTTCCTTGTTGAACATCTATTAAAGCTCCTCCAGTAGCTAAAAAGGGTCTCCCTAAAATAAGGGGTACATCATAATCTTCTTCCATATCAAGAACAATAAAATCAACAGGAAAAATAAACTTGTTTACCTTTACCAAGACATCCTCCACTATACCTCTTGGATATTTAATGGATCTATCGGCTAATTGAAGAGTAATAGTGGTAGGCTTTGGTTCTCCTAGACCCAGCTTCCTGAAAATAGAAAAAGGCATGAGATTAATGCTTGCTCCTAAATCACATAAAACTTTATCAAAACTACAATCACCAATAATGCAGGGGATAGTAAAACTCCCTGGATCTTTTAGCTTCTGTGGTAATTTATTTTGAAGTATTGCTGAGCATTCTTCATTCAAATTTATTCTCTCATGCTCCTTCAGCTTTTTCTTATTTGTTAAGATTTCTTTGAGAAACTTGGCATACCTGGGCATTTGAGTAATAGCATCTACAAAAGGAATATTAATATGTAAATTCTTTAAAATTTTGAAAAAGTTAGAAAATTCCTTATCTGGATGCTGTATTTGTCTCTCTGGGAATGGTAGTGGCGGCACGTAGGGCTTCACATTTGGATCAGCAAATCGTATACCTGGAGACCATCCATCTGCTGGTTGTTTTGGTGACTGACGAAGTTTGAGTTGATGGTTCCTTATTTGTAGTTGGCTCTTCAGTCTCTTTCTTCTGATGTGGCTCCTCCAGCTTTGTACCACTTCTTAGGGTGATAGCATTGACTTGCTCCCTTGGATTTGTCTCCGTATTGCTTGGCAAGGATCCTTGAGGTCTCTCGGAGATTATCTTAGCCATTTGACCTATTTGCATCTCCAAGTTTCGAATTGCTGCTGTTTGGTCCTGCCTAAGTTTGGCTTCCAAATTTTTTATAGTTGCTTCTTGGTTTTGCATAAATTTGACCATCAGCTCTTCCATGTTGGACTTCTTTTCAGGTACTTGGAATCCCGGGGGTGGCTGTTGTGCTGCATTTTGATTGCTCCATGAGAAATTTGGGTGCTGCCTCCACCCTTGATTGTATGTGTTGGAGTAGGGATTGTTTTGTTGCGGCCTGAAAAAATTACCAATATAATTAGCTGTATCAGTTGTTTTAGCAAAAGGATTACCTGTCTGGCAATTGCTCGTATCGTGTCCTCCTCCACACAGGTCACAAGTAATGCTCTGAACATGCATAGCTGTTCCCTTTAAGTTGTTGACTTCGGCTCTAAGGGCTGCAATTTCAGCTAGTAAAGTTGGCACGCAATCTACTCCCTGCACAGCTGCTAGTCTTTTTGGCATCATGCGCTCTGTTTGCCATTGATAGCTATTTGATGCCATCTCATCGATCAGATCGAAGGCTTCTTCCTCCATTTTTTCGATTAATGGTTCCTCCTGCTGCTGCATCAATCATAGATCGATTAGTAGGAGATAAACCATTATAGAAAGTTTGTACCTGAAGCCATACGGATAGTTGATGATGTGGACATCTCCTCAGCAGTTTCTTGAAATGCTCCCAAGCCTCATATAGTGTCTCCATGTCCATCTGCATAAAAGAAGTGATATCGTTGCGCATCTTAGCAGTTTTGGAAGGTGGAAAGTACTTGGCTAAGAATTTTTGGGCTAGGACATCCCAAGTTGTGATAGAACCTGCAGGAAGAGAATGAAGCCAATTTTTAGCTTTATCCCGTAAAGAGAAAGGAAATAACCTTAATCTAATAGCATCATCCGACACCCCATTAATTTTAAAAGTATCGCAAAGTTCAAGAAAATTAGAAATATGGGCATTCGGATCATCATGCATGTGTCCACTGAATTGGACAGTTGATTGAATCATCTGGATCATCGCCGATTTTATTTCGAAGTTGTTTGCTCGTACAGGCGGTCTCCTGATGCTCGAAGCTGCATCGGACTACAGATGGTGTGATGTAATCATTTAATGGATGATGTACTGGTCGAATAGCTTCATGCTGTCCTTCAGTCGCCATATCCAACTCCTAGATTGATGTCGTTAGGATCTTCAGCTGCCATGTTTCTCTCTTGTTGTAGTCTTCTAATAGTTCTTTCAATTTCTGGATCTAGAGGTAGTAAGTTACTATGTCCAGTACGTGTCATGCACTTAAATTTTTTTTTTTTAATAATAAAAATTAAAAATAAATTTCTAAAGTAAAGCTAGGATCAAAATTTTAATATTGTTTTAGACACAATCCCCGGCAACGGCGCCAAAAACTTGATGCGTGCTAATTTATAGCTATGGCAAGTGCACCAGTCGATCAAGTAATAAAGTGAATGAGTAGAGTATCGTCCCTAGAGGATTGGAAAATAAGTACTGAAAAGCTCTTTCCTATGCTTTATTTAGAAGATCGATTTATGAGAATAAGAAATTAAAAAAAATAAAAAAAATAATTAAAAGTTTTTAATTAAATAGAGAGAGTGTAAATTATTAGGGTTTTAAATTCAAGAGCAATGGATTACTAAGGCAATCGGTTCACCAACTCAGTCAATACAATATTCAGATTTTTAGATTAATTTTATTTCATGTGACGGTGGAGTCTCCTAATTTATTCACTACCCTTTGGTCCAGGCATAGCAAAACTATTAATATTTATTAATTATCCTTTGGTCCAGGTGTAATTTAAATAAATATTAATGCATTAGGTTTTGTGAAACCCTCTAATTAAAATACGCTGCGTCCAAAGCGCACTAAAATTCCCGCATGCATATGAATTCTAATTTGATTCATAATACAAGGTATATAATCAAGAAGCATTAACATAGATGTACTTGGTCCGTAACATCTATGTTCATCAGATCAATTAGAAGATGGCCAGTAATCTAAAAGCATTAAGATCAGATTTATATACTCCTCATGAATAAAATTTAAAAATAAATCATACTGAATATTGCATCAAAAGAGTGGCTACACCTTAGCCTTAGTAAAATAAAATTTAGTTCATGATAACAAATTCAAAAATAGCAAATAAAATAAAAAGCATGAAGAAATTAGACTGTTTGATTGCTGAAATTGATTGTCTGCTGCTCTTGATGTGGAGAACTTGGCGAAGAAGAAGAGGCTCCTTGATCGATGTCTTGATCGTCGAAGAAAAATCAAAAAAATTTTTTTGATTTTCTCACAAATCACTTTTCTTTTATCTCTCTCCTCTCTCTTTCTCTCTCTCTTTCTCCCTCTCTCTCTTTCTCCCCGTCTCTCTCTTTGTCTCTCTCTAATTCTTTTTCTCTCTTTTTTTTTTTCTCACGACAACACTAGGTTCTTTTATAGGTAAAGAGTTTTATTTTCCCCAAAATCCATCAAAAATTAGGTTTAGGACTCCTAAATCAACTCAAATTAAGATCTGGGTAATTCTGCCCATTAGATCTTGATCAAACGGTCCAAAAACCACTCAAAAAGCCCTTAAAATAACCCAGATCAAGTCGGATTTAATATCAGCCGTTGGATCATCCATTGGATCGAATCTGGGCCGTCCGATCGCGTTGAAAGAAGGCTTCAGATCTATAGTTTAACGTCGGGAATGAATCTCAGCCGTTGGATCTCGATCGGGAGCTGCGGATGCCATCCATCAGCGCCTTCTTCTCGTCCGTCCGATCAAGCTTCAGTGAAAACCGCCCGTTAGATCAATCAGAATTCCCAAATTGCCCTCCATGGA